>JAWWEW010000033.1:7789282-8026378 GCA_035583185.1 Anabacerthia variegaticeps | reverse complement strand
AAACACTGCTGCCTGAGCAACTGAGACACAGCCTTTGCTGCAATCAAGTAAACTGTCCTGCAGCACTGGGGAAGAGTGCCGGAGCAACTCTGGAGCTGTGAAAAGTGAGCACAGATGGGGAACAGAATACACAAAAGTGAGAAGAAAAGGGAGCTGGGGCTCCTGAAGGCCTGTGTCCCAGCTCTGTGTCTGCTCCTGCTTGCTGGGACCCAAATGTGGGACTAATATAGGCAGCCTGCCCTTCCTGCCATGGTAACTGAGGCTTAGGAGGGTAAATCCAGCACAGAGGTGGTCTTAGAAAGAAAGTACTTCCCTCCATCATCTAAAAAACCCCAAACTTAAACAAACAAACCAACCAGCTCAGTAAACCAACAAAAAAATCCCCAAACTCACAAAAAATAACCCCTCAGAAGTTGTTTTACGTCTTATGGAGAGAGTTAGTGTGGGTCTTGAGTGGAATAAGACTATGAATCCTTTAACACTGGTCTCTATCTGTGTTAGCCAAACAATATTTCTGTCTTTGACCCAGCCTCTCAAGGCCTTCTACAGATGAATACCAATGACCCGGGTCTTCATTATCCCATCATTACACAAATCCTGCTGTTAATTTATGTATAGGAAAGAACTAGCAGCTACATAAGGCTCCATCAGCTGCATAATTACTGCATATATTATAAAACAGCAGCAAATGCTGCCTGTGAATACAAACCATCTCTGCTCATTAGAAACTTTGCAAGAATTAATTAATGAGGGTGTGATTCTGCCACTTAGAGCCATAGGTATTGTTCCAGTGTAGCTCAAGATTCAGCTGTCTTGGTTTTTCGGGTGACTTTCATGGCGATACGAGAGAAACTAAGATGAGCATCTGGCCAGAGCCAAAGCTGAAGAAGGCAGAATTGGGTGCTGGAGCTCCCAGAAAGCCCACCCTGCTTTGGCAGAGCATGGGATCCCTGCTGCCATCTGCAGGGCTCCCACTTAGGTTTAATCTCCTGTCGAAACCCATCTGTTTACAAGCCAAAGCAGAGTTGTCACGAGGGCAATGCTGCCACTCACATTTGACCTGGGCTCATGACTCCTTGCAGCCTGATCCACAGAGATTCAAATGGTCACCTCTGCTCTGCAGAGGTGTCTGTCAATGAGCAAGTGTCGAATCTGCCCTGTGTGACAGCTTGGGAGCTGGTCCCTCCCTGAAGGGGCTGTGTCCTACCTGCTGTGGGGCTGGATGCAATGTCAGTGTTCAAGCTCTTGGGATGCAGGTCTGGATTAAGCGTTTAAAACAAATGAAATGATCCTACAATTTAAACAGAAAAATGAAATTATTTGGGAATTTTCCACAGTGGCATTTGTATTCTAAGATTAATTTACCAGCACAGCTTATAACTTCCCAGGTTTCTGTTTGCTTATGTATGAGAAAAATGTGCTCTGCTAGACTGACTGTAGTGATTAGTTAAATTACTCATACATCCATTATTTAAAAAAACCCTTCTATTCTGCTTTGAGTCAGTATTTGTTTAGTGCCACCTGATATTAACTTTCTGCTTGAATGATGGCTGCTCATTTTGTGTATGGCTCTTGAATGTCAATCATGCAAATGTTTGAGTCTCAGCTCAGGATGGTGAGTACGTGTGGATGGGTGTTTTCATGATAATTTATCGTGAGAAGTGGAATTGGGCTTTACTGGTGTATGACATGAGTGATGCAGATGATTTAGTGCATATATCAGTGAAAACTACATGGAAAATACGTATAAAAGAGAAAAAGCTCTGCTGGTGAGAAGTGCTGGCCAGGAGTACTGGGACAGGGAGGGAGAGGGGTTGCTCTGACTCCTCTTCTTAATTCCAGAGGAGCACTGGGGCTCTGCTTGGCAGTCAGGCACATTCATGCCTGTAACACTGATCATGAATTTAATGTACTCTTTCTAACAAACCATGGCAATGGCAAATCTCCTTTGAGTCAGCTCTGCGTAAAGGGAGGAAAAGTCGTTTTTCCCAGGAAGAAGCCTACTTATTCTTTTCAAGATGATTGAGTTATTTTGAGTTTGTTGCTACTATTTTAAGCAAATTGCATCTTTAGAACAATTAAAAAATTTATCTTGCTTTAAAACTGAATATACTGCCTTTTGCTGACATTTTGTTTGTGGACACACAAAATAATGTCTGTTTGTTCATACCTGAACTATGAGTATATCCCTGTGTCCATTTTTTCCCAGGGAAAGGCCACTTTTGCTTTCCTGCTGATGGACCTTGTGGGAGCCATGGTGCCTCTTCTTCCAGAGGCAGCATGTAAAGGACTCCAATGTGGCTTAAAATAACTCACTTGTTGAAGCAACCACAAAGGATCAAAGGCAATCTGATCCACAGGC
Organism: Anabacerthia variegaticeps; assembly: GCA_035583185.1. Taxonomy (NCBI): domain Eukaryota; kingdom Metazoa; phylum Chordata; class Aves; order Passeriformes; family Furnariidae; genus Anabacerthia; species Anabacerthia variegaticeps. Next base: position 8,024,016 of record JAWWEW010000033.1, on the reverse strand, counting down.
AGGGAAACTTTTAGTTTGACGAAGTAAAATACAGTGTGTCCTCATTAGAATGAGAGAGATGTGTGAAAGGTGATCAAATTCTATTTGATAAAAAAGATAAAACATAGATAAAATTTATGTATTACTGATCTGGAAGACATTTATCTTTTTTGATCCTCGTTTTCCAGGGATTATTAAAGATACAGGTTGTGAGTTTGTACCTATATAGTTATTTTTGTTTCTCCCTCACATGCTCTTTTTGGCTGATAGAGTCTTCATTTCAATGGTCTGTTGTCTCTGAGAATTGTCTTCTCATTTATTTATTTTTATTTTTCCTACTGGAAGTTCCTATTAATAGTAAGATGAAAGTGCACAATGTCAACATGTCTTTATAGGGGGCAGGTTTTACAGAGGCTGTCAGTTTATTAATGTAACAATAAATTCCTTTTAATATAAAGCAAGACTTTCACCACAGTATCTTTAAGTAGTTCATTTTATCTTACAAATGTAAAGATTAATCTAAAATCTTTGACTTCTCATCTGTAATCTCACCCCAGCATTTTGTGGGCTCTGATGTATTCAGCATTTTAAAGGGTATGTCAACACAGTAAATTTTATTCTGCCAATAAAACTTGTTGGTGAGCTCACTGAGAAACTCCTACATTTTGGAAGGCCATTAATGTTTGAAATATATAGTAATCTGTTTATTGCAACATTTTACACATCTACAAAATTAGATTACCAGTCAGTAGCTAGCTGTAAACTGTGAGCTGCAAGATAAACCTGAAATAGTAAATACTGTATATTACACTGTATGATCTTTTAATAGTGTAATTTTCAAAGGGGTACTGGAGAGAAAATGGTTACTTATTTCCAGCTTATTCTTGAAATACAAATAGTGGAGATACATGGCTTATTAAATGGCTCTCTGACATATGGTAATAATGCTGATTCTAATGATGGTTAAAATCTAGCTCCAGCTAAACGCTAGTAGGGGTAGCAGCCTTAATTAAATCCACAGTTGAGTATGGCTGTTCAGACTTCCTGGGCATCGGAGCAAAGCTGACAGTTTCCATCTAACAAAGTTAAGCATGTTCAGTCCCTCAGGACTGCATCCATCCACAGGACTACTTAGGGATGCTTAGGGAGGGGTGGCCATTGCTATGTCCTAGGACTCAGGACTCACCTGGGCATGTTGTGTAGCCCACATCCTTGACAGAAATTCAGTGGTCTGGTAAGCTGAGCATTCTCCCTTGAAAGTCAGCACTGGGAAATTGAGGTAGAAGTTGAACTGGAAAACTGCATGACTCTGGTTGCTCTGGCTGTACCATAGTTGTCTGCCAGCACAAAAGACCACTATGGCTCTAGCCCTTTGTATTTAATATCTCCTTTTATCCTGCCAGTATTCCTTTCTCCATATATCTCAATTTCCAAGATGCTCCAAGCCCTTCAGCATTGAGATGTGGTGTTACAGCTCAAGGATATGCACTCTGATGGATGAATTATTTTCAAAAAGAGCTTGCATACCGTGATCAGTGAGAGAAGGCTGTAAAGAAATTTACATTTGCATGTTCTTAATATTCTCACAGAAAGTAAATTCTAAATTTTATTAGAGAGTGCAGTGAATTGGAGAGGTGTTTGCTGTGTCTGTGCACTCAGTTTGGAGGGAGCTGGTGCTTAAGTACTCTGACACCTCTCCCAAACTGAGGACATACTCTGCTTTCCTTGTAGCATTGAGCCTCTTCAGCTACTACTAAACATTCATGTCACTTAGTTCAATTAGTTCAATTTTAAGAGTCAGACTGTTAAAATAGTTGGGGAGGACTGTTTAAGGAACTCTTAACATCACAAATTGTACAGTAATGAAGTTCTTTGCATGATATGTAATGAAGAGCTTGCAGGTTTCTGTCATAGCTAAGTAAGTCTGTAATTATCAACTCTGCAAGGTAGAAACTCAGGATGAGGAAGGCTAACCTTGTGCTATAAATACATTGGTTGATAATGTAATATAGATCACATATGTGTCTTTTGAAAATTAGAGTTAAGGTACTCACATTTTTGCAGCCTAAACTGTAAAGTCTTAGCCCAGGAAAGTTGAAAACCTGTGCCCTGGCTTGCTGCTCATTCCTGTCAAGTTTATACCAGACTCTTCTGGACTTGGGTCAGTGAAAATGCGAGGCATCAGAGCAAACTGAGAGCACATTCAGCCTTTTTCTCCTTCCAAAAGACACTCATGAACAGTCAGTGCCATTCAGGGCATATTCATATTCTATATTCAAAGATTAAGTAAATATATAACTTTACTTCATATCACCACATCCCTGCCATCAGTTTGACTGAGGTCTATTCCTATAGGTGACTGAAGCAAGGCATATGTGCTGTCAGTCTCTGAAGAAAATTACTTTGAATAAGATTTCTATAATCTCTAGCTGGAAAAGAAAATTTGTTCTAACCTTCATAATATTTTTAAGGTCACCAAAAGTTCTGGCATTAATAGTGGAGGTAGGATTTTTATTGGCATTGAGTGAAAGAGCAGCAGTTATGGGGCAGTTCAGCTCCGGGTTTCTTTATACCTCAACCCTTAGAAAAGTCCTGAAAAGAATCAGATCAATAAGTGCCAAGCAAGTCATTCAAAAACCTCTGGAACTAAGACAAAAGGGCAGGTCAAGGGTTTGTTGTTTGCCTCGTGTTTTGGGTACAATAATCTATTTAGTTAACTGATGGTTTCTGTGTTCCAAGGTATTCCTGATTCTTGGTGACCTGTCACTTTTGGTGCCGGTAGCTGAGCTGTGGTGCAGCTTAGGGAGACCAGGAGATCCATAGGCACAGCTTGCAGGGACGTGCTGGAGCCATCCTATCTTGAACCCAGCACTGCTAGGCAGGAGAAAAGCCTCTGGTCAGGAGAGCATCTACCTGGGGAGACAGACACGGATCACAAGGGAGGATCTGTCCACCATCCAGGGCATCTTCTCACAGGAGGAATGCCCACCACTGGTATGAAATAGAGTTCGGGTGTGCTGTGCCCATTGAAATATGCAAGTGACCAATATTAAGTCAGATGTTAAGGAAGGTTTGGGGAGAATAGCTGGAAAAACCAAACAGTAGGGAGGACTTAGGGACAAATGGACAGAAGCTATAGTAAAAGTAAATGCAGAGGATTCATGGAGAAATATGACACGGTGAGAAAGAGTCAAAATAGGCGTTGTACAGAAGAAAGTTTTGCCTTAAGAAATGGGAATTCTCTGAGGAGAACATACATATTAGGGTGTTCCACCTGATGTTGCTCATTTTCGTCAGGCTTTCAATAAAGTCTAACGTGAAAGGCACTCAGAGAAGCTAAGCTCTCAAAAATTAGGAGGCAATGCATTCTGGCTGAAGAATAGGAAGCAAATGATAAGAATTACCATTTTTACAGTGAAAGGAGGCTGCTGATGTGTTTCATGCGGATTTTGGGTAGAACAGGTGCCATTCAACACTTTAATAAATTGTGTGGAAAAGAGGATTAATTGATAGATGACAAAATTTACTGAAATGGAATACTCAAGGGAGTAAAAGCTAAAATTGACTGCTGAATAAACATGACGAAAAGTTACTGGGTGGCAGCATAGAACCAGAGGCTCAGTATTGATAACTGCAAAATACTACACTAGAAAAAAAATAACCTTAACTATTTATGCACCTTAATGGGCTCTAGATTAGCTGTTTCCACTGAGGAAGGTGCTCTGAAAGTCATTGTGAATATTACACTGGAAGCATCAGCTAATTCTTTCAGCAGTCAAAAATGCACATTGACTCTTAAGTATTATTGCAAAAGGAAGTGGAAACAAACCAGAAAACATTATGCTACTGTATAAAGCTGTGCTCATCTTTCCAATTTGGTATACAGTTAGAGACTTTATTGCAGGAAGGATACAAGTAGGACTTGTATGAAGACTGGCACAAACATTATTATATAGTTTCCATCTGAGAAAATTGCAGATATTCAGCCTGTAAGAGAGAAGATAAAATAGACCTCCTTAAAATCAGCAGTGTTGTGGAGCAGGTGAGCAAAGAATAATTTGTCATTATTTACTCAGTAAATGAAAAACTGAGAAAGAAATAGGCAAAACATTTAAAACAAAACAAAACAAAAACCAGAAGCCAAAACAAAACCAACAAACCAAACAAAGAACCCCAACCAAACAAAAACGAAATATAGTGTGTCACTTATATGTATGATGTGGAAGTCACCCACGAAAGATGTGAAGTTTAAAGTGGATTATAAGTGAGTTCAGGAAAAAACCCACATTTTTGTCCCATAGTGAGATGCTCACAATGTCTGAAGTCATAGCGAAAGTTTCCAGTGGCTTGTAAGAAAACCACCTTCTTTTTGCAAGTTCTTCCCTCCAGACTATATTCTTTCAATATCTGTGAGGATTAAAGAAATCCAAACCATTCTGGACCCAGTTAAGGTTTTGCCATTACCAAAAGGCAGTTCCCCTTTTATTTGCAAAGCTACTGAAGGTTCTCACACCTTTTTCTCCACTGCCCATGCATGGGTCTTCTGTGTGCCCAAGCCTGTCTGTCCCTTCTGGTCCCCCTCTTGTGGCAACAGGCATCTTTTCCTTCCTGCAGCTCAGTGTGTCACAAGTAGTCCACAGATAACTCAAGTTTTCATCTGGCCGTTTTCTTCTCTGTCTCCTTGCATCCTCGATGATTTCTGTCACTCAAGACTCACATGCTTCTGAGCTGAACCATTATTGATAAGATCTCCTGCACCATCTGCACAGTATGAAGACACTTCAGAAGTGAGTGTTCCAGGCAAGGGCAGCTCTCCTCTCAGGAAGGAATGGAGGAGAGAACTCTTCAATATTCTCCCAGGGCATAGCCTGGCATAGCCTTCTGGAATAGCTTGGATGGGGAATTGGACCCTACCACACAGTGGTGCCAGTCAGGGACATTGCTGTAACTCACCTGTGTAACTCACCTGTGACTGACTGGTGCTTTGGACAGGACTGAGAGGTCACACCGAACTCATACAGTACAAAGAGGTCAAAAGCTACTGCAGCACCTTCCTTTCTGACACTGCACAGGCACTGAAGTGCCACGTTCCTTTTTGGGGTGTTTTGACTTTTCCCTGCTCAAGTTCTCCAAAGAAACTTCCCTCTGTCTTATAGGACTTGCCAAGCACTTGTCCCACTTCTGGCAATCTCCTATAAAGAGAGAGGAATACATCATAAAATGTGTACAGTTTGGAGAGAGCTTTATGTCTTTTAAAGAGGTCTGCTTGTCTTCCCCACAGTAAAGCACTTTGAGCTCTGTTGGATGAAAAACCCCAGTGCTGTGTAGAACAATGGAAGTGCTAACACTGTCTGGGATAAATCCTACAGGATTAGGCAGGCCTGAGATAATTATCGTTTTCCAGCAGAGAAAGGAGGCAGCAAGCTGCGTAGAGCTTTGAGTTTTATCTGTTCTCTCCTTGCCATCAGAGGAGGAACTTTCATGCTCAGTTTGTATGAAAAGAATGTAATGAAACTCTACAGCAAGTAACTTAAAAGCTGAATAACTCATTAGGACTTCTGTCCTCCAATTATGTCCCAATTTGTGTACCCCATCAGGTGCCGGTTAAATCCTACTTTATTTTGTATTTCCATCTATTACACCAGTAATCCCTTTGATGCCTTTGGGTTTTATCTTGGCTGCTCTCATGGGACTGTGCCTGGCTGCGAATGCAGATTGGAGTATGGAGCTACCTTTGGACAGGGTGTCCTGACCACAGCTGTGTTGGGCTCAAAGATTGCCACTACCAACTGCTGGTCCTCTCGCTTCCCCCTTTCAGCTCTGTGGTTATAATTTGCACATGCAGTGAAGTAGTCACAGAATCCCAGAATGGCTGAGGTTGGAAGGCACCTCTAGAAATTGCCTGGTCCAACACCCTTGCTCAAAGCAGGGTCAACTAGAGAGTGTTGCCCAGGGCCATGTTCAGGTTTTGAATACCTGCAAGGATGGAGACACTACAGTCTCCCTGGGAAACTTGTTCCACTGTTTGCCAGAGGGATCAAACATAAGATACAAAAAAGCCAAACTTCTTCTGAAGTGTGAATTGATTTTCCAGTATTTCAGTGACTGCCTCTTGTCCTGTCACTGAGAAGAGCCTGGCTTAAAGTTTTTGACTTCTTTCCATCATATGCTTACATGCAATAAAAAGACACCACCACCCCTGAGCCTTCTGTTCCCATCCTGAGCAAACCCATCTGTCTCAACCTCTTCTCACAGGGATTTTTCAAGCCTTTAATCATCTCAGTGGCCCCACACTGGACATGCTCCAGTACCCACTTGTCTAGAACTGGACAAACTGCACTTCAGCGATGTCTCCCCAGGGCTGAATAGAGGCAATTAATCACCTCCATGACTGTCAGTGTTGTCTTCCAACAACCCACGCTGCTGGAAATATTGGACGTCTTTACACGGCTGGCTCATGTTCAGCTTGGTATCCACTGGTACCCAGGTCCTTTTCTGCAGAGCTGCTAAGCTTACATGTCACTTTCTTTTTCCCAAAGGGATACAAATAAATGGAAATGTTCTTATTAGTAGGGTGGGGTTTTATTAACATGGGTCCTTTGATCAGAGCTGTGTGAAAAAGTGAATCCCTATGTGGTTGTAGCTTGAGAGGGCAGTAACATGCTCTACACCTGAGCTGTGGTCCCAAACGCTGCTCCCCTCTTCCAGCTGTCTCCCCATGAGCTTCCCAGGCTTCTCCACAGGTTTGGGAGTCCCTGTATTGTGTTGAATGAATGGGTTTACATAATTTGTTAAAATGTGATGTGTAACTTAGCCAGGTGTTAGCAAGCCATGAGACAGTACTGAGCACATTAGTGTGTCTATAAGGTATAGCTCGGCAGAGATACTGGCTCAGGTCCTGGGAGCAAGGAAGATGTGCTAGTCCAGTACATCTCTGCTAGCAGGTCCAATTAGCCCCTGCCTTGTTTGTCAGCTCTCTCCTGGTGCCCAATGCAGAAGTAGTTTGAATATGAATGAAGTACACTGGATTTACTGCATGTTGCAAGTGTGCCTGTAGTCTGCTGTTTCAGTTATGCTTAGTTCCATGGAAGTATTTGGATGCCTAATTCTGTGCTACCAGCAGCAATTGGGCATTTGATTCTGCCTGAGGATCCAGTCCTCAAGCTCTTAGGCAGGTGTTATTCAAGAGATATTCAATATGATTCAGTGAGTGTAAATCAGCATTGTTCTCTTTATGTGAAAAAAGGTTGCTTTGATTTATACCAGCTCAGCAGCTGACACACTGTTTGTGTAGGAAAATGCTTGCATTCCCTCTCAAAGCCTGTTGCGCTGTCTCAGAATAATCTGTATTCCACTGCAATCTAGAGTTTTTTCAAAATTTGAGAACCATTTACAACTTCAGTGCCATGCTGTGACATGATGCATTGCTTTGTAAACAGGGCCTTAAACAGCCGAGGTCTTAAATCCATAAACTGACTGAGGCTTGGCAACACTTTGAAATTCTCTTTGCCAAATAGCAATGCATTATAGTACCTTCCAAACAAGATCTGACTGTCTGAAATGTTCAGGTTTCTTTTGACACTCTACCAAGGCATTATGAGACTACCTAGGGCTTATTTCCCCTAGAAATAATAAGAAAAAGTGTATTTGTTCTATGTGTAAAATGATCCATCTGAAACACATGACGTGCACTTCCTTTGATGCTTCGTTTCCTCTAGGTTAGCATACTTCTTTAAAAAAAAAATAAAATGATTGCTATGAATTTTGCTTCTGGAGCTTACTTGCTAAGACATCCCCCATGTTTAATATCCTCCCTCAGGCACTTCAACATTTGTGAATCTTCTCTTCCCTCTCAGCTCCCTGTTCTCCAGATGGACCCAAGTGGGAATGGTTGCTCTAGGTACCGGTATGTCTTCTGTTATTCTTGTAGACACGTTTCAATTCATCTGTTTTCAACAGTCGGGTTTCTTTTCCCCTCCTCTTCATGAAGACATGGCTATATTTTTCTGCAGCTTTACTTTTCACTAAGGCATCCATACGACAATTCCAATTTATCATTTCACAGCACTTTGATGTTTTTAAGCAGTCAGTTGTCCATGAGCACTCATGTTTGGCAAGTAATGTGACTGGCTCACAGAGAGCTCTAACTGCTGTCCAGGGTCTTGCTAATGAGCCTTCTCAAGGCTTGGATTAGTGTGCTCTGCTGCTGTGCATTCTTCAGCTGCTTGTGAAGAAAATGGAAAATTTTAGCCATATTGTGCAGTTTGGTTTCCCTACTGCACTCACTTGAAAGCAGCAATTCCTAAGTGGTCATACCCAGTAATGGTCTCATTGTGACCACATGCCAGAAGGAAGTGTATTGTAAAATCTGAAAGGAAATAGGAAGTTTAGGGAGGTGAAAGCTCTGCACACTGGTGCAGGCTGTAAAAAAATAAGAGCATTTTCTGGATACACCTGCATGTCATTCAGAATGGAAGCAGTTAATAACCCAAATTACTTTACAGCACCCTCTTTGGATTCAGTCTCCATTCTCTTCTGTAATAATCTAAGGGCTGTTGCCAAACTGTCCAGACATCCTTAGAACTACCTGATGAATCATAAATCTGCAGATAATGTCCTACAAAAGCCAGCAGACTCAAAGGATGTAAAATGAATTCTGGCCTTTTGCACCAGCATCTCTCAATATTTGTCTTCTTCTTTAACTTATTTAATGAGGTTAGGGAGGGAGTGGTTTATTTTGGAATTTTTGTTACTAGGCTTTGTATTGTTCTTTATACACCAAACTTTTCATGTAAGAGGAAAGTGCACCAACAATCAGTGCCAGATGACTGGAAGATGGAGAATTTTTGGAGTGGTTGGTTAATTTTGGCCTGCACTACGTGAAAGAGCAGCAGGGTGGCAAGGGTGTTCTTTCCTCCTGCCATTCTTCCTTCAGATTAATTTCTGAGCTCTGATCCTTGGCTACCCAGGATGAGATAAATGGCCATTGCAAGCCTTTGATAGATGAGCAGGCGGTTCTTAGGGAGGAAGATACACTGAATGGTGAGCAGGAAAGGTTCAGGCTTTATGCAAACTCTTTTTTACTTCTGTGTCTTAAGCTGTGCTCTACTGAATTTGCCCTCCATCAGGACCATTGATATGGGTAACCTGGAACATTTCAATCCCTTCTTAAGGCTATACAGTTTTTGCATGTAGCCTGTGATCCTGGAAGCCCTGCTTGCTCCTGAGGCTACTGAGCAGCTCTGAAGGTTTGCTCCTGCCTGCCTGTTTCACACAGAGCTGACATACAAACAGCCCCTCCTAAGTCTAAAAGTAGGGTTTGTACAGAAAAGTTCCCTTCAACTCCTCTGTTGGTGCTGCTGAGTCAGAGAGAGGGCCCGATGTAGCCCAAAGGGTCGGCCAGTTGGTCGTTCTTGAAAATGCCAATAGACAAAAGTGTGCCAAGCAGGCAGATATTGGCCTCCTTCCCCAGTTCTGTTTCTCAAAGTATACAAACCTGAATACCAGGATTAAAGAAAGTGGGAAAATTTACAGGCAGAAAATGCAATAACAGAATTATTTTGGGGAAAAAAATGTATGGAGATTTTTTAGAAAATCTACACTTTAATTTCCTCGAACAATGTGAACAAGCAAATCACCTTCTATCTGACTCATTATGTCTTATTGAGTAGTGAATTGTAAGTCTTCCTTGTTCAAGCATGATTAAGACTTACATGTCTCTTGTTGTCTAGATTTCCTATTGAGCAGAGCAGCAGACAAAGAAAATGATGGTGCAGTTTTATGTGATTAGGGCAAATCCTTAAAAGCCTGAGCAATTTTCAGTAACTATGTCAAGATGCTAACTAAAACAGAAATTTTGATAGTTGTCAAAGCTTCATTGTTGGACCAAACAAATGTTTCTAATTGGTTGAGTCAAATTTTGTTTATTCATATCCCTGTGTTTTCTTCAGCTTTGCTTTTTTCTTGTAAACATCTGTTGTTTTTCTGTTACTGCTTACGTGGTCTTTTCATGCACATCTCCAAGAGTGAAAATATAGTTCATTCCTCTTCAAGATTCATTTAGATAGTCTTTTGTCCAGCTCATTTTTTCTTGCAATTTTCTTTTTTTTCATATTACTTTTCAAATAAATTCAGAATAACAATTAAAATACAGAAGCATCCTGACTTGGGCTGTCAAATACCTCTGCTTTTTTTATTTTTTAGTGTGGACACTGGCTCAGTAGTGTGTTTCTTCAGCATCCTTTCATATCTTTTGTAATTTTACCCAGGTTATTTTTTTTATGTGTTTTGGTGACAGAGAGGAGCAGAGCTGCAATGTTGCTGATCACTGCCTGCCTCACCCAGCAGTTGGCCAAGGTAAAATGCTACTTATTGCATTTTTCCCCCTGTTAAGTGCGTACTTCATAGAAGCAAAGGTAAAACTGCTGGGAAAAACAACAAAAAACCCCAACAAGCAAACCCCTGTGAGTAAATATTTGCACAACTGAACACAGAACACATGTATGTGGTGCTTTGAGGAGAGCTCACATCCCAAGGACTGTGTGAGGACGAGCCCAGCAGAGAGCTGTGGGTGAGCTGTTGGTGGGGATTTCTGCTCGCCTGGGGCATCCCCAATCCCACCCAGCTCTGCCAGTCTCCCCAGGGTGAGATGTCTGCACCATGCACAGGAGATCACAGTGCTGTTCCTGTTGTGAACTGCAGACAGTGCAGGCTGTGACGGGGGTCTTGGGAGTCTCTGATACAGCATTTGTGTGGGAGGTGCAGAGGAGTCTGAGAAATTAATTCTCAACAGTAAGACCCATCCTTCATTTTTGTGACATTGCAGAGTTGAAGGCATACAAATAATGTTGGAAAAGATCTCTAGATGTCTGCAGCCCAACCCAGGGCTCCAGGGAGGTCCAGTTACAGGAGGGTGCTTTTCCAGCCCAGGTTGGAACACATCCCAGGACATTAATTCCACACCCCCTCTGCATCCTGTTCCAATGGATGAGTACCTTCAGGGTGAAATATCTATGATAAATATATATATATCTACAAAATATCATAATTTCCTGTATTGTAATTTATGTCCATTGCTGGGAGTCCTTCTGCCAAGATTTAGCTATTTCTCATGGCAAAGTTTAATAAACAGTTTAATAATCAGTGTGTTACCGCTACTACTCCAGTCCAAATAATAAGCAGAAGGGCTCTTCTTGAGATGGAGTTATTTAAATCAGCTTCTTAAAGCAATTATCATGCATAAAAATGCAAATTGGAATCTACAAGCACCGTTATCTCTCGAGTAGGTGTTTTGAAAACCCCACCAGATACTGCATTCTGTGCAGATGAGCGTGAACATGCAGCCTGATACAGCAGTAAGGTAGGTTTGTAAGTGAAGAAGTGCTGCACGCAGTGACCTGAGCATCACAGCTGCACTGCTTGCAACAGGTTGTTTGAATAATATGCAGAAGGCCCCAAGGAGGAAGTTAAATCTGGAATTTGATTATGTGTGGGCAATCTGCACAAGAGAGAGGTGCAAAGAAGTTGACTTCAAATTGAGACAGGCGCAGGTACCCTGAGGGAAGTCCTCGGTGTGAACGAGGATCAGTAAATACAAGACAAGCAGATTCAAACTGGCTTTTCATTATGTTTGGCTCATTTTAAAAAGCTGAGCTGGGTTTTCCTGGGTGTTTAATGTTTGCAGTATCTATTGATTTCAGCTGGTGTTGGTACACGCTCCGCTGTTTCAGAAGTGTCGGAGCAGCTGCTATGCTGAGCCTGCTGCACATAATTGCTGAGCACAATAATCTCACGGCTTGTTTGGGTTCCCTGTGCCTCTCTTATCCAGCTTGCTATCTCTTGCCCTATCCTTACATTGTAATGCCTTTAGAACAGAACTATCTCTTGCACTGTGTGCAGCAACTGAAGTGATAAAGATCCTGGCTGTGCCTCATGCTTCTAGGAATTACTGCAAAAATTCCATCCCATAATTATTTATTAATATGGTATGCATCGATATGAGACATTTCATTGGCTTTAATAGGCTTCGGATCAGTTTCCTCAGTACTTCTGGCCTTTTTGGGTTCCATTATACATGAAAAAACGGCTTTAATTCAGAGTTAGGGACTGCAAATATAACTAATGCACCTTGTGCTTTTATCCGTGGATGCAGAAGTTATCCCTAGGCTTAGAGCTGCTGAATCTGTGTGGACGAGTACATGGCAGATCCCCTCCTGAGGATGCTTGTGCTTGTATGAAATAAAGGTGGAGTTGTTCCACCCAGTGTGGATAATTTTCTCTCTTTTGCCCTATGATGGGGTGTGTTCCCAGAGCTCACCTTGGGCCTAAAGGGCAGCTTTGCCCATGGACTGTCAAGTCAGCAAAGGAGTTTAACAGGTCAAAGCGAGGGTCATGCTCTGTTCCATCCAATTTTCATTTGGAGCAGTCTTTTTGCCAACCTTTCATTATTGTTTCCCCAGCTTTTACCTAAAGATAAAAAGAAACAGCTTATAATTCATTACAGTTCATTAAAATGAAAATAAAATTTATTTTGCATCAAAATGAAAAAATACGACTTGTTCATTATTAGCATATAAATGGTATTTTTTATGTCACTCTGCCACAAAATCACTTACATTTTCAATGATCACAGCACACAAAATTAATTTTTGATAGCCTTTTGTGATTTGGTTGAAAATTCTCATTTCTTTTTGTGCATTAACAGCAAACTGTATCCACTCCTATTCGTACCAAATTTTAGATAATGAAGCAATTAAAAATACATGGATTGAAGATCTTATCTCATTTTTCCTCTGGCCTATTTCTGCTTCATTATTCATGAAGGGATATGTTTAATTCAGAGTTAGTAATTGCAGATATATCTAGTATAAATTGTGCCTTATATTCTTTTACCCAATTTCAATTTATTTTAGCAAATAGATCTATGGGGAAAAAAAGAGCAGGAAAGACAAAAGGGCAAAAACTATATCTCGGTGTCACCAAACAAAACCTTACAGGTCTATGGCTTGTAAGGTATGTCTGGAACTCAGGGAAAAGTTGATGCAATGGAGCTCAGTACTTGGCATATTAATAACCTCGCACTCATATCAAATGGTTGAATTAAATTATTCTGATTTGAAGCAGTTTGAGAGACCTCATGACTCAGTGTGACTGTCATTCTACTGCTTTTATCCACAAAGTCAAAAAGTCCCAAATCAGTGAAAAGCAGAAGTAGTAGAGACATAAATGTAGATAACTAGCAGAATCAAAATAAAATTAAGGTGTTTTAGGAAAAGTGGAGGAACCTTCACTTGCCAGAAAGTGAAAATCAGTCTGGATCATCTGTTTCCATATGTCTGGAGTGAAATGTGTCTATAACACCTTGATAAAACATTCAGATCCTGAACACATAAAAGTCATGAGTGCTGACACTGGGTTTGGAATCCAAGGAAATAAAAGCCTGTACGTGCAGTAGAGTTGGCTGGGAGGGGGCTGCCAAAGTGCAGTGAGGGCCAGATGTCTCCTGCCTTCCCCTCCCATCAATCTCAGCCCAGGGGTTGGATTAGGGTTGGGAGCAGGATGTTCAAGGGAAAGACACACACAGCTGGAGAGGGCTTGGACTGGGCAGCACAGATACCTCTAGGGCTCCCGGTGAAAGTGCCCCCCAAAGCCCAGCTCACGTGGGGCCAGGTCGAGTTCCCAAGCTAGGGCACATCTGGGGGCTTTCTGTGAGGTTTGGATGGTGCCTGTGGAAACAACTCTTCATGGGGAGATGCTAACAAGGTTAATTACATCCAGGAATTGCAAGCGCTGGCTGTTGGTTACTGCAAGGCCAGGGTCCTCAGGAGTTGTCACAAAAATCCCCTTGTCCTGAACCCTCTGCAGAAGAAAGGAGGGGTCATAACATGGGTGAGGTTCCAACTGTTGTTCTGACCAGGTGTCAGAACGCTCTGGAGAAAGGTTTTGTTTTAATTGCTAAGGACAAAACCCCAAACCTCTCTTTATACCAGTGGAAATTTTTGTACGTATGTCTCAGACTTGAAATAGACTTTGTAGAATTCACAGTTTGGATTTATTAAACATTGTGATCAGCACTTTCTGGTCCAATTATCAATGCAAATATTTCTGCCCAGCTATTTGATTAAATGAATAACTTGCAAAGTGATTCATAGCCTCTCCTGTGTAATGCTTGATTCATAATTTCAATAAGTTAATTAATTACAATCTTATTTTCTCTTGTAATGAATTCTGGTTTGCTCTGATGGCTTTGGAAGTCTTAAACATGCTGTGAATGATTCTCAGTTAAACTTTCAGAGAGTTTTTAGGTTCTATAGGAAGCAGCATTTACAAATTATTGCCTTTCAGTATAGAGCACTAACAAAACTTCTGCCTACCTTCTGCTCCCCGTGCTCTGGGAGGAAAATCAGTCCCTTCATAGACAAGTATCCCTGTTTTCCCTAGATGATGCTGACAGGCATCACTTTCAAAGAAATTACACTGCATTCAGTCACTCTGACCAACAAGAGCTGACATGCTGTGGGTGAACAGCCCTTGTGAGCACGTGCCACCAGAGCCATGTCAGGCCATGCAGGATTACCTGATCTCCCTTTGTCTGCAATGTCACCTGATGGTGACCTGGAATGGGCGTTCCATGCCTCATGTCCTAAAGTTGCCAGTAAGTGCATTGACTGCTTTCAGAGCCCACATCGGGTGAAACTTGCTGTTGGTTCATTACCTACTGGTGAAATTAAATACACTGCAAAATTCGTCCAAGTGGATGACATTTGTTTTCCTGGAATCCCATTTTTACTAAGTTCACTGAAAGCAGAGTTCCTGGAACTGGTGCAAGGAGGTAAAGAACTTCCAGCAGTGGCTGTGCTAAAGCTGGCCACTGACTGCTGGTGCTGACCAGGTACTTCAGGGTGCTACCAAGCCAGAAGTGTAGGCTGTGTCTCCTCTACAGGAGGGACACACCTTCTCACCAAATGGGCCATGATTTTTCCCCACTTTGTGGTTCCCTTGCTCCTACAGTTTGTCCTTGCTTTTTTCCTCCCTACCATGTCCTGTTTGGATTTGGTACTTTATCTTTTACTTTATCTTTCCAGATTTAGGCTAATTTTGGAGAAAGGAGATGGGAAGCCACACATTTGGGGATTTTTCCAATGTTAAGACCATATTTCTCAACCTTCTCCTCCTTTTCCTATCCCCTTTTTTTCCACATGATGTTTCTGATCTCTGCCTTGCACCCCCATCACCACTGTTTCCTCCCTTTCCATTGCTCCACTTCCCTCCCTGTGTTTGCTGGAGGGTGGCATGGGGCAAAACACCACTGAGCTCAGAGCTGTGATCCCCTTGTCTTCCACTGATGTTGCAAAATAGGTGGCAAAAGCACTCCCAGCAGGCGTCCTTGAGATGGACCTGGAGGCTGGAGATAGAGGGGCTCAGACACTGAGATAATAACCATCTCTAATTAAAAACTGGATAATTCAGATACCCATCAGACACACTATCTGATCATAAACATGAGCCTGGCACAGGCCTAGATCTTGCCTCCTCGGTGTCCTAGTCTGCTATGAATGGTCATCTAAACAGTCACATGAAGTAAGGCTTCATCAGCTTCGCTTCATTAGAAACTAATTAGAACCATCACCCCAAGCTGGAAAGATACCTTTGAAGTACAAATATTTCCTCAGCTTTTCTTAATCAAGGCTTTCTTTTTATGCCCTTCTATATATGCTGATTCCAGCCAGCACATGAACTAGAAATCCTGGAAGGCTGGGAGGAAAAACTCCTCTTTCAGTATTTCCAGTTGGATAAAAACCAAAAATCCATTGGAAATCTCATGATTTCCAGTACAATGTTCTGGCCAAGAAAATCTGGAGAAGCTGCAAATAAGCATCCAGATGTCTGGAAAAATCCCTGACCTGAAAAAAAATCTTAGGGGGTTTGTTTATTCTTAATACAGAGAATAAAACCTAATTGTTTACAAATATTAATAAACTCCTTAAAGCATATGGTGCCCACAAAGCAAAGAATTAGCTGTGTTGTTTGCATTCATAAGCTTGTAGGCCTGAGGGCTTGTGTGGCCTGGACAGACAGGAAGGTAAACTGTGAAAGAAAACTTATTCAAGAAGGTAACCCATGCAAAAGACAGATATGCGATGCAGGTACAGTTTTTGTCACCTGTCCCACACTGATCGGGGAATGTCCTCCCCATGCAGCCCAGCACTGTCAGTGCCAGGAGCAGACTGCAGGGACACCGGAGTCCCCCACCTCTCCTTCCCTTTCCGGGATGCAGTGCAAGGACACCAGAGTCCCCCGCCTCTCCTTCCCTTTCTGGGATGCAGTGCAAGGACACCAGAGTCCCCCACCTCTCCTTCCCTTTCTGGGATGCAGTGCAGGGACACCAGAGTCCCCCACCACTGCACCCCTTTCCCTCGTGCACTGGTGGTCAGGGTCATTTCTCCTGCTCTCCACACTACCCTGATGTGTGGCCAGAGGTGGAGAACATAACCTGAGACAGAGATCCGGAATGGGGCCTCTATTTATACATTTTCAAAATGCTTCCCATAAATTCAGTGCAAAATAGCTCAGATCCCTGAAGAGCAAGCTATGTGACGTGGCCTTGCTATTTCAGATGGTTTTGTTGTTTGCTCTCTGCATCTTTATTAACAGCACTCTGTCAAGGCCATTGCATTAAACATTGATCTACCTTGACAGTGGGAGCAGTGTGTGCATTTTGAAGGGCGAGGGTCAGCCCCTTGCCAGGGGCATCCCTCACTCAGAGATATTTAACTATTTCTTAGGCTCACAAGAAAGACACATGGAAAGAGCCACTGCTGGTGAGAAGGCACAGAATTGCACTGCTAACTAAAGCGTGGCAGGGAGGAAAACTGCACTCCTGAATTTCATTCCTGGAAACCTGCCAAACCAGGAGGCACCTCAACCAACCTTGTTGCTCTCCTGTTGAGGTACCGTCTGCTCGTTCACATTTACCAGGTGGGAGCTACTTATCATTTCATAGCAATCCTCCAGGCTGAAGCCTACTGACCTGTGGGAAAATCACTCAAAGGGCATTTTATAGCACTTGAAGCTTCAGCTATGCCTAGTGATGAGCTCACTGCTGTAGTTTTGAAGGTGCTTCCTGCAGTGACTCTTTCATGCAATTGCCACTTCATGACATAGTTTCAATTTCTAAATATTCTGGGATTCCCTTGCAAAAGCCTCAGGGGAAGTGGCAAGTTCTAGAACTCTTGATACCTTTGTGAAAGAAAATGTTGGTCTTGGTATTGGGAAATGACAGATCAGAGGTTCTGCCTGGCTTGGTGGTGACTGATGGAGAAGAGGTCCAAACTGCTAGGGTAGCCCCTTGAGGATGTTTGAAAAGGAAAATACTAATTGCTATGTTTCTGTGAAGGGTGTGATGAGAGACACAGATGGGCAAGGTGTTTGTTTCTTTGGCTTCTTGTTTTTAAAGTAGTGAAAGGCACTGAGAAACTTCACTGGCAGATAAAAAAAAAAATCAAAAAAAATCTACAGCAGCCTAAGTGAGTCACGTAACCCTCACAGCTAACTTTCTGAATGCTTTAAACTACCTGGTGCAAAAACTCAGCCCAGCTTTCTGAGTGGGGCAACCTATTCACAGCCCATGTTCACTTGGGTGCTCCCAAGTTTTCTAGCTCTTTAAGTAAAAGAGCCATGAAATGTTAATCTCCAGTAACTCTGTTCCTCCTGAGCAGAGGCATCACTCCCTGGGCTTTATCTGTGGCTTTCCCAGTGAGCTTCTCCCTAGGTCTGCCCTTGCTCAGGGTGTCCCACTGATGTGAGGATCAATGACAAGCTGCTGTGTACGGTGTGGGACACGTTAGCAGTGATGGGAGCAGCCAGCCTGCTGGCAGGCATCCCCCATGACACATCCCCTACCCCACCCCAGCCCTGCAGTCCAGTGGCCATATCCCTGCCACGCTGTCCATTCCCTCCTGCTCCTGGCTCTGCAGACCCTGCCTGGAGCTCTTGGCAGCAGTGCAGGCTTTGGGGAGGAGCAGCAGAGCTGCAGGGCTGCTGTGGGTCAGCTGCCAGCTGGCACAGCACAGCCAGGCACTGAGTGAGGGCCAAACACGGTCAGATGAAATGCCCCAGATAAAACATTCCCACAGCCTGTTCACATTTGCCTGGCTTCACAAAGCACCTTGACTTTAAGGTACCTGCTCACTGCATGCTCAGATTTGGCTTGAATGTCTGGTAGCTTTTGTTTGCAAGTTTTAATTTTGGCAGAGGTTCACTTGTTTCTGTCTGGGTTTTTTAAAAATTATGTTGAATTCTCTGGCTAAAGGTAAGTTTGAGGCTTAAATTACACGGTTGCACTAACGGCAGTCTATACATTAACCACAGCAGTCAGTGGGCTTTGAAAGGCGTGCTATAAACCACCTCATCTCACGGCATTTATTGTCACTGTACCTGTCGGTGCAGGACAGCCTGACACCCTGTGTGTGCACTGTGGGGAGAGTGGGACTTTGGCCCATTTCAGTTCAGTCACAAATATAATGTATTTTTTTTCTCCCTCTTCACCAAGGGCTTTTATGTAAAAGCTGAGACAGGCATTTGCAATTTTTTTTTTTCCCAAGGTTGAACTCTACTATTTCAACATGAAATTTTTAGTTTAGCAGTAATGCCTGGGTGTTGCCTGGACCTCTAGGGACTGCTGGTATGTGTTTCTCCAGAACTAATGTGCCTGTTGCAAGCAATTGTTCTCTGAAGTCTGCTCAAGCTTTTAGTTTGTTCTCTACAAAAAACCTCCAACAACCTGACAGTACTTCAGCTGCTACTGTGATGAAAATACTTGCTGTCATGTTAATTAATGCATCCCCTTGTCAGTTCTTTGTAATCTTCCATCTACCTGTCTCTACCTTTGTCTCTTTTCCCCTCTTCTCTTTGGGTGGTGACCCCTCTGGATGGCCTGTCTCCACGGATCTGAGTGTAACAGCACCAGCCATGACAGTGCTCTTACAAAAACAAAGCTTGTGGAAACATGAGGGCACCCCAGCCACCTCTGCCCTGGTATGCCATCATCTCACTTTCAGTAGGTGCTGGGGCAGTGCAGGCACTGAATAGCACACCCAGATGCCTATTCTCTTTCCCTTGTGTCCCACATCCCAACTAACAAAGGAGCAGTTACCTGCCCACAGTCTGATGATGTGCCCATGCAAAGCTCAGAAGTCCCTGAACATGTTTCACGCATTAATAATTTTAGCCCTAATAGACTTTCCTGTCCAGTTTGAACTTCTTGTCCCTCCAAGAACTCAGGAAGGATCCTATGGAAGTTCTCACTGCCACGGGTATTCTTAGGTCTCCATCAGGAAAGGCATGGGAATCTCTCCAGGCTATTACATCAGCCTTCCAAATGACTCATGCTGGATGTCTATGCTTTCTGTTACTGGTGAGGAGACAGCTGGGTTGGAGAGCTTTGGTCAGACTCATCTTGCCAGAGGGAGAAATGAAGGCTGAGCCAGCTCATGGTGCAACCACAGCGGGTGTATCAGTGTCCCAGGGGATGTCTGTGTGATGGATCTTGTCTACATGGTGTTGAATGGAATTAAGAAGTGGTCAGATATTTTTCTTCATCTTCTATGATACACCACCTCCCACCTTCTATTTTTTTGTTCATCTGCAGAAATTTTAGTGTTTGTGGCAGTGAGACCACAGCGAAGTCTTTTTCAGTCTGTCCCATTGCTCATTCTGGAAAGTTGGCCCAATTTGATTCAGTCATAACCTCATAATATCAGAAAAGGAGAGCCAGGGTTTCCTTTCTTTTCCGTAGTCCTGTGGTCTTTCTTCTTTTTTCTGCATTTATTGGTTTGTCCACCCTGGAATTCCATTTTCAGGAGATGTGCTCCTTTTGGGTGCATTTCTCTCATGTTTTCATTATACCTTTGTGGTATTCGATTTCAGTTTTTGAGTAGGTGAGGTCCTGATTGGCAGGATAAGAAATAACTCAGTCACATATAGTGAGTGATACCAGTTGTTCTTAAAAGTGGCTACCTTCAAAAGAGTAAAGATAACCTTTATGGGGAGTGACTTTGCATTTAGTCCAATGGACAGAAGAGACTGTGGATTAAGTAGAGCCAGTCCCTAGATGCATTACTGACATCAGCTCATAGGGGGAAAATTCAAAATGTAAGGAAAAAGAGTAAGGAAAATTCAAAACGGGCTGTAGGATGCTGTGTGGGTGTGTACCTGCAAGTGGGAGCTGGAGCCCAGACCAATCTGTCGAGGATTATTCACAACACCTGGGTGACTCTCAGGCTGGACACTATTGCACAACGCAGCTCAGCTGGGTGTCTGGTGTTTGTCATGCAAATAGCACTGCAAAGCACTTAACATTGGGGGGAGGGGCAACCACATAAAATGCAGAAAAATAAAAAAACTTTGGGTTTTGGTTGAGTTTTGAAAATAACTGGAAAGTGAGAATAAGGAAAGGTGAGGAACTGTTTTGAAATGCTGTGACACATGGGGATAAAGCAAATTTAACCAGATTGAAAGGGGTAAGGAGGGAGGAGGGGGTGTTGGGTTCAGACAGTCTATGGAAAGAGTACAGGAAAGAAGACTGAGAAAATGGAACAAAAGGTGGGTTTCAAATGAGGGAAGCTACAGGACTCATGAAGAAAAGAAGAGAAAGTGTCATGTATATTAATTTTTTATTGAGGGATTTTACCTCATTCACCTTTCAAACATGAGGGTGAAGTTCCCAAGCAGGCAGAGACTCTCACTAGATTTTCATTGCTTTCTGCTTCTAGTGACCCTGGAAACCCCTCAAGATCAGGCTCTCTCAGTAATTCAGCACATCTGCTTCTGGCTCCAAAATCCATCCATGAACCTGGGGGAGGTTTGGCCCTGGTCTGGGCAGCTGCTGGAACAGCATGTGGACATGAAACCAGAGTGGATCAAGTGCCCTGGGGCATGCGGAAAGGTTGGGCTCTGGCTTGCACAGAAACAGGCTGGAGAAAGGTTTATGCAATTCTGATTATATTCAGATGGATTAATCTATCAGTTTGTGACCTTTCTGCTCACAGTGTTTCTGAAGGGTCAGGCAGTTTTCCATCCTGAAAATCCCGGTGGAAGAAGTGATTTAGGATTATGGAAACTGGCAGCTCACCCTAGAAATTCTTGTGCAGTTCTCTTAAAAAGGTGTGAATAGTAGGGTTACATGTGTGTCTGTAGAGTATTCAGGCAAACTCTAAGCACTGAACTTTTGGGCTTGTAAACTCCTTGCAGAATCCCAAGGCTTTTCATGGGAAATGCACTGTGTTGATCATTTTCAACATTAAGGCCAGATGCTTTCTTGCGGATGTTTTAAGTGTTTGTTCAGATCTGGAGAAACTGAACAATTTTTTACCTCTTCTTGTTTTGTAACCATGAAGTTTTTCCTTTGTTAGATAAGAGCAACCTCTTGGTGGGGTGAGAAGATTCCAACTCAGCCAGGCTCTGAGCAAGTCATAGAATCAGAATGGTTTGGGTTGGAATGGACTTTTAAGGGTCATCTAGTCCAACCCTCTGCCATGGCCAGGGACATTTTCAACCTGATGATGTTGCTCAGAGCCCTGTCCAATCTGACTCTGAATGTTTCCAGGGATTTGGCATCTACAGCCTCTCAGAGAAGTGAGAGAGTACAGAGGTTGAAGTCCTTAAAAGAGCAGCTGCACACACCAAAGCTGGTGGGAAATGAAGGTGCCCATTGCACAGCAGGACTCACCAGCACTGAACAATACATATACTTTGAGACAGTCCCTGCATCAGAGAGATTAAAAATAACAGAGAGAGGTGAAAAGATGAGATACTGCGATTTTATGCATGAAGATGGAAATGGAGGTTAAAGGACTTGCTAGAGAGCACACAGTGAGCCTGGACAGAGTGCAGAACTGTGCTGGTGTTTTCTGACTCCCAAGATGGTGCTTTTATTCTGCAACAAGGACATTTTGCTTCTAAAAGTTCAAGTGGAATAGTCATATTCTTTAAAAAAAAAGTCTTTTTTTTTCTGTCAAGCTCTACATTCAAATGCTTCCTTGAACGTGGTGATATAGGTAACAGTTGGTTTCTGAGCAAATTTAAATGGCCTTTTTTATTTTACAGTAGTCATTAACAATTGCTGTGCATGTTTCACTCACAGGAGATCCCTTGAAACTGAAACCCACTAAAAATAACTCATATACTAACCAGAACATCATGACATTCTCCAGGGAAGTACCTACCCAAAGCATGCACTACATGAGCTACTCTACTGCAGGTACTTTCATACTCAGTGATGGTTAAGTCCACAAAGTGGCAATGGGAAGAAGTTGTGGTTTGTAGCCTGCCTTCCCAGGGTGATCTGAAGGCTCAAACATATCACAGAATGACAGAATATGCTGAGTTGCAAGGGACCCATAAGGATCACCGAGTCCAGCTCTTAGCCCTGCACAGGACACCCCCAAGAGCCACACCATGTGCCTGAGAGCATTGTCCAAATGCTATATCATATATATGATGTAATTAAAAATTACTTTGAAAATGGTAATTTCCTTTCCTGGTTCCTGGATTATTTGTCACTGTTGTCTGGATCATGCACCATCTGAGCACGCTATGGCTGCATGAGGTGACTCACCAGAGCACTGTACCCTCTCAGGAGAAAATCTTTATAAGGAAAAAAGCATTTTGTTTTGCCTTTAGATCTTTGCTCTCTAATGCGCTGTGTGACTCTGCTTTTCCCATTCAGTTCCAGCAGCCACATTTGTCTTGCCAGGCTGTGGCCTGGTGTGTGAGCATCTCTGGCCAGATGTTCAGGGCATCTGTCAGCAGCTGGCCTCTTTCTGCAGACCATTCCCTCAAATAATGTGGTGTCAGAAAAAGGGGAAAGCATGAGTTTGTATCACTTTGTTGGATCTTTCAGTCTGTTGTGCCAGTTGCCATTTGCATTTGATGTTCCAGATTAAGCAAATTCCTGGCTTGTGCAACCTGATTGTCTCCTCCTGCCCTGATTTCAGTGTGTGCAGCACACAGAGGTACTCATTCAGGAGTCAGGCTGCAGTCCTCTGTGTTTACAGAGGAGCCTGGCTTTGAATCCCAAGGTAATATCCCTGTAAATGGCCTGTGGCTGGTGCAGGAGCTCTGTGGACACTGTCATTCCCCGTGGAGCCCCATTTAGCTGATACTTATTCATTACTCATGGGATGTAAGGGGATGGAAGGGGGTGCTCTTTGACATCCCAACAAAGAATACCTTTTTTTTTTTCCCAGTTTAAAAGTGTGTGTTACTTACCAGTGTAAATGAAGAACAAATGGAGAAAAGTCTGTGATGAAATATTTAAGTTCTTCACATCTTAGTTTTTTCATCTCTGTACCTCTGAGGGACAGCACACTATCAGAGCCTGGCTTTGTAGTGCCAGATAGCAGCAGTATTTTGTCTCTGCTTGTAGTACCTCCTCAGCCTCCAGCGATGTGCTGCTGCCAGCTGAGGCCCCTGTGCAGGGGGAGCCGGTGCCCACTGTTGAATCCCAACACGCTCACAGCACAACCACTTGTTACCAGAAGCCTGAATTAATCAGCTTGGAAAATTTATTAGATTAGCAAGGAATGACAATGACCCAGAGGATGAACTCTGGCAGAGGGGCTGAAACAGAAGGTGGGCTTCTGCTTGTCCCCAGGAGAATTTTGAAGTGTTTTATTCAGAAAAAAACCTGCAATAAATGGCATCACAGAAATGTGGGGACTGCTTGGGGCCATGAGTTGGTGAGTATTAAGGTTAGATTTTCAGAGACATCTATTTATTCTCCATCCTCAGTTCCTGTGGAAAGTCAGTGGAGGGCATTTTACTGGTTCAGCTCTTTCAGCAGGTGAAAGAGAGGGTGAACAGGCACACATCACCATGGAAAGATGAGCTTTCAGGGGACTACAATGTATGCAGAGGTCCCTGTGGCGTCAGTACCTGCTGTCCCAACCCTGTTCTTTGGCAAAGCTGCCCAAAGACTGCAGCAGGCAGGTTTAGTGAACATACATGGACTCTATTTGCATAGAAGTATGATAAGATGGGGTAAAGCAAATCCTACCTTTCAGATCCTTTTTCTGGAAAGTCACAGAGGCAACTCAGAGTATGTCTGAGTAGTCTGAACCAGAGATTTTTCTTCTGACATCTAAGATATTTTCATTGATGAAGGTGTCTTGTCTTTGCTTGTGTGCGTGACTGCCAGAATGCAGAAAGGTTTTGCCTTTGGAGCCAGCAGAGATGACATGCCACACAGTGCAAATGAGATGCTGACGCAGTTCTCTCATGTGCTTACAAAAATTCGTAGCAAAAAGCTTTCCCTCCTTGCCTTCTGTCTCGTCATGGCTGTGGTGCAGGCTGACCCCATTGGGCTGGGTTTACAACCGAGCAGTGCCCCTTTGAGCCCTCTGGGCACTGCCCAATGGAAGAGCATCCTGCAGCTGCTCTTCAGGCCATCTCTTGAGCCTGGCCTGAGGATGCCAGAACAGCTTCCAGTCATCTGTCAGGCATAGAGGTTTCTGCTCTCTTCTGTCAGGCATAGAGGTTTCTGCTCTCTGTCTGGAGAAATGATCTGCACAGCCTGAAAGGTGAAAATCCGTTTGCTGGGATTCATGTAGTATCAGGAAACATGAGAGTCTGAGAATTACAGACAGGAACAAAGAACAGAGACATTAAGTTCCCAGTCCTGGTCTTTTTCTGTGCTATTACACCAGAAAGAAAACCCACTGTGACAAATGGACAGTTGAAATAAGAAATGTCATTACACCAGGCTGCTCTATTACAAAAACATGTCTGGTCAGGTAAAACAAAGACATGTGGTTTCTTTATCTTCGGTGTAAAACAGTCCAACTTTCACCTTCAAGGTACAGAAGTTCCTGACTTGTAATTTGTACTGGATCTATGATTTCACAAATCAGCCAGCTCTCTTCCTTCATTATAAACATGAATTTAAAAGCAGAGAGTAATACTATCTAGGGCTAATTCATTCCTGGGGATCTTTTATCTGGAGCGGCAGTCTTCATTATCTGAATTTTCTATTAGTTGCTGGAAAGTGTGCATTTCTCACAGAAACTACCACATGAAAATATGAATAACACATAATAGAAAACTGGGGAGGGAAAAAAAAAAGACCTCTTACTGTCCATTCAAATGGAGTTTCATAGCTGAAAAAAGCAATACCTGGTGACAGCTACTCATCTGCTTCTGTAATATTATCAGATATATGTTGAACTTCACTTTTTTCTTGCTCCAACACTTTATTCTGCTATCACCACAAGCAGGTTCTTGAGTAACTTTTTGGGAATGCCTGGAGTGGCACTGTTACTAATGCTCTGAGGTCTGAGGTGCTCATCCCAGTTCCACTGTGACACAGTGGCAGCTTCACCCATCCAGAGTTGAATGGCATGTTATGTATTAAGCTCTACTGAGCGATTAGAAGACTAGAAAGACTTCTGTCATCAGTGTATGACCATGAAAGCATAGCCCAGTGTAAGGGAGTGAGTAGGATTTTTGGACAGTTCTGGGAATTTGAGCAGTGTGGGGCTGCAGGTGGAATTCCAGTATATCAGACTGTGCTCATGGTCACATTGTGGTGGATGGATGGCTCTTCAGGAAGGAGATATGTGTGTGGTTATGTGAGTCCTGAGGGTTTCTAATTGCAAATATTATGAGTATTCTTATTACATTAATATATATATTAATATATCATTGATATAACATGTAATATATTGAGTAATTATACTAATATTGAGCTGGCAAGTGAGAGCTGAATGCACACATTCGTTCCTCCTCATCCTGGTATGTTATTCAAACCCTTAGGAAAATTATTATCTCATTCACATAATAATATATTGAATAATATCTCATGCACTCAGCTAATTATACCCAGGTCAGGTGTGTCTAAATTAGCTGCTGTCATACATAGCAACCAGGCCTGAAGAGAAACAAATGTCTGACTTAGATCTGATTTAGTCCTGGCTCTGCCTCTGCAGCATGGCACAGCTGCATCCTACACCTTCAACATTGCATCTGGAAGGCAATGCTTCTGCTGTTCCCATAGGGAGCTGTGGGATTTAATGGATGCCTAAAAGATATTTGGGAGCCACAAGAGGCTGGGTACTGAGATGAGCATTGTGAGCAATGCAGAGCTGATAAACAGTTAAAGAAATGGAAGAACATGAATTGAAATCTCTGTGAGAAAACTCCAACCTGACCCAGAAAGACCGTATCTTCCAAACTTCACATTCTCTCGGGCAATTCCACTGAAAACACTGACTGCAAATGCTTCTGTGCTTTGTATTAATCCTCAAGGCAAAAGTAAGGTCACTGCTACAGAAAAAGTGGTAGCATTTTCATTTTAAAACAAGCCTAGGGCTTATTGAATCTTTCTCTAATTAGGAGGTCTTTTTTTTCATCTCTGTTCTCCTTTCCACCGCATGCTGCAAGGCTGGTTTGTTTCCTTGGCCTTGAAGAGAGGGAAAAGCTTTTGTGGGAGATTTTTAAACTTCACAGGTCTTTTCCTTCTAGCTTGTATTGGATGGTTGTGCAGAGTTCATAGAGAGCAGGCTGTGAAATGTTGCTGTGTGCTTTAGGAGCCCCTGAGAAGATGCCTCCTGCTTCCCTTTGTGCTCCACTCAAACCATGGCCCCTCACACTGCTCATGTAACCAAATGTGATGGGAATATGGATGACTCCCAGAGAAGGGTCTCTGGCTCCCTCTGATAATGCTGTTACAGTTCAAAGGCAGTTGCTGAAGCTTTGTGATCGAGGGCATCCTTTGGGTGAATTTTGGCTTTTGAGGCTCAAGATTTAAAAGCAATATGCCTGATACCTGTTTTTAACAGGGTTCCTGTTAAAAACAGGGATCAAAGGCCAAAGAAAAGTGACTTTACCAGTTCCTGCAGGTTGTGGACTAATTAGCTGCCACAGGGGAAACCCTCCTCTGCTGTGGTAAGAGAGTCTTTGCTCTGGTTTGGGCACCAGTGGATGTAAAACTGAGTTTCACGGTCGTGTTGGAAGCTCAGTTATGACAAATTGTGCTTTCACCACCCAGGTCTCAGACTGGAGTGAGCTGAATGGTTCCAGGACACAGTGCTGCATTTAAGGGCATTGGGGGGCATTTCTTCTCAGAACTGGAGCTGACAGGAGGGTGGGTACCCTCAGACAGGCAGGGCAGGAGCAGGGCTGGCTGCAGGTGCAGTGAAGGGGTTGTGGGCCATGAGCACACATGTTTACTGGGGTGGTGTGTGTTGACTTATTACATATGTAGAGATCGATTTTACACTCCATGAATCCCACTGACTGATAAGCTCTGTGAATATGACAACCAGCCAAGTGTCTAGGGAGGAGTCTCATATTTCTGCTTAGGCTATTCACTTCTCTCTCAATCAAGAATGAACTTCAAAAAGTAGGAAGAGACTCCTTGTTGGCTATCACACTGTCATCATCTTCTCTGGGTTTTTAATTTCCTCTACCCCTGTCCCATTAACACTAGATAAGTGTGTTAGGAAGATAAAAATCAGCTTACAACTTTATGGACAATTGATTGGAAGGAAAAAAACTGAGTGCTGAGCATAGCTGGCTCAAGCCTGCATATAACCTCTTAAAAATTATTTACTAGATACTCAATAAAGTTCACCAGAATAGCCTGTTAAAATTGCAGAGGCAGAGCCTTGGGGGAGATTTTCCTGCTCCACTCTGTGCCAGCCCAGCTGTGGCTGTTGGTAGCATTAGGAGTAAACACAGTTCCAATCGACATACTGTTGCTTTCTGTTTGCAGCAAATTTAAGTATGATATTTATAGGCATCTCTGATCTCCTTTGATCCATTCTTTCCATTTGAAGAAGCTGTGCTTTGAAAAAACCCACCATCTTCCTCTTTTCAGTGGCAGAATTAGAGAAAAAAATGCCAAGACACCAACTTTCAAAATGCTTCTGATGCCTTTAATGTTTATTTTAATGTCTAAAAAATATCTGAGACCCTGATCCAGCAGCAGACATGGATAAGGAAAGCAAAAGCAGATTTTGTTCTGCATCAGTTTATGGCTAACATGTCTCTGTAGTGCCAGGCTATGAGGTCACCACACATCCTCCCACCTAGAATACGAAGTCCATGCTGGAGCCCAAGCACACTCACCCTCCCCTATGCATATTCATGACATGCCATAATGTTCTCTGCATCGAGCACCATTATTAGCGCTGACTGACAAATGGATTTCTAAGCTAGTGTATGTATGTCACACATGGATCACAAGAACTTTGAAGTCAAATGCATCCTTGGGAGCTGAGCTACTTTTGTTACAGCCCCACATTAAAGCAGAGAGGTACAAAGTCCCCTGCTGTTGGATGGCACTCAGCAGCTGGTAAGTAGGAGATGAAGGTGCCTCCCTATCGCTGGGAATGCTGCTGGTGTCTGGAAGGGGAATTTGTGCTATGAGCAGCCACAGCTCGGCTGGGGAGACTGGTACCTCTGCCTGGCTGTCCCAGCAAGGGGAATAAACACAATACTGGGACCAAGAGAGATCCTCAGAGAAAAATATAACACAGCCCCCTCTGAAATACCTTGCCTAAAGCCTGTGAGACTACAGCCTCTGAGTAAGGCTGTAACTGAGTTTCTTGAGCAAACGATGCTCATCATGCCAAGGCACACAGTAACCAAGTTTCTTCATCCCCATCCAAATGGTGCCTTCACACCTACTCTGTGCACCTGCACCATGTGTGACTCCTTTGCTTGTTTTTAAAAGAAAACATGGTCTTGAAGGCAGAGGTGTTAATAAAGGACATACCAGAAAAAAAACCAGAATATGCTCAGGGTGTGGCTCAGAGTCAGCTGACCATTCAGCCGATGCTTGATGAAAAAAAACTTCTTGGCTCATCAAACCTTTCCCCTGTTGCACATAAGCTATTTACACATCTGGAGTGTCATTTTGCACTCAGTACTAAGGCTGAACAAGGCATAGCACAACTGATGCTGCTTGCTTTGTCTTCACAATAAACCATCAACAGATGGTTGCTTGTATTTTTACCTCTATGCAATTCCATAATCCTGGTCAGGTAGTCACTAACAAGCATAACACGGAGACTGAAATACACACATCATCCCTTCATACTGATAGTGCAGCATGAAAAGCCTTAATGAAACCATTGTTCTATTGATGCAATCAGACCACGGTACATAGTCACTGCCTGCAGAGTTTTACCAGTTAAGAGCAATCAGCTAAGTGGCAATCTTGGCCAGCACAAGAGCATGCTTGTGTTGTGAGTTGAAAAACAAGTGTTGATAGAAGCCATGTAAATATATATATATATATATATATATATATATACACCTCAACAGTACCCAGAAAGGCAGCAATTTTCTGGTGTGGTTTTTTCAATACTGTGGTATCCTCTGTAGCCCAGCTTCTTCATCCAGATGAAACTCTAAGGCATGAAATCCTTTGGAAAGTGCATGTCAACCTTGAACTCACATAATTGTTATGCCTCATTAGTTTCATGTGTTTATTTAAACTGGCTGTTGTGTTCCTAAAATAGGTAATATATCATTTAAAAAAAAAGTAAATCTTGCTTCATGGAGCTTTGAAGGGCTCTAAGTGAAAACTGCTTTGTTGCTTGTTTGCCTTTCTCATTGGAATGCAATGGATACCTTACAAATGAAAAGGACTGGAAAGGTGTTTAATTTATGAACCAAGACATAGTTCTAAATAATGCCTAATTAAGTTCATTCATGACCTGGCACACGATGCTTAGCTTAGCCCGGGCATTGCAAACAACTAGTAAATATTTTAATTGTAGTAATTGCCACTGGCAGCAATTATTTTCGGGAAGGTGGCTAATTCCAATCAGTAGAGAGAATCTGAAATGTGAGGAGCACATGTCCTGTCTCTTTGAAATACCAATGAAACCAGCTGCATACCAGTGTGACAAATACTGAACTTCACTTTGTAGGAGTGACGGTGAGGTTTGGAGAAGCTGAGAAGGTATTCCCAGGCACTTCAAACCACCTCCTTCACCAGCAAGCCCAAAGGCAGATTTAGAGGGAGCAATCAAATGTGCTGCCAGCCCAGAGGCTGCAGGACAGGCTGCTTTTGGAAGACGTGGGTGTGAGACACCGCTAGGGTGGTGTAGTGCAATACCCTGCACATTATTGCTGTGATGCTGAGATGCAGTGGCTGCATCTGCTGTCTCTGGAGGCTCCTGACTGCATGGCAGGGTTTGTTAGCTGGGCCAAGAGCCAGCACCCTGCCATGCTGCTGAGGATGCTCTGCCAAGCTCTGAGGGAGCTGTTTACGCTGGTGTGAACTGCAGCCATGTTTGGTTTCTGGAAGATGGAAAAAGCTGGACCCCTGTCCAAAAATTCAGAATTGAGTATAGGATTGTTGTCAAATGCTGTAATTAGACGCAGAGCTGCGGACAAGGAATAAAGCACACCATTATTTTTTTGTTAAATTAACTTTTCCACCCAAACCCTGTGATGCTCACTGGGAAGATGTCACTTGTAATTTTTTTCCCATGCACTCAGCGTGGTTCCGTCTTACAGGCACTTTAGCACTGAATTAATTACTATGTTAATGGCTGTCTATAGTCCATTAGTAAATTAAGGCCTGATGCTAATTCTCTTGGGGAGGAAGGAGAGGGGTGTCTCTTTAGTACCAAATCATTCAGTTCATTGCCAATGGACTCTAAATGTTCAAAGGCAGGAGAGAGAAGTACATCAAAGACACTTTAATTTGAAAAGCATAGGGGAAGCTGATCTCCAGGCCTGTCCATCTTACAGCAGCAGATAAATTAGCTTTGAATTTTTAATCAACACCATCACTAGGGAGTGGGCATGACGAGCCTGTACCACCAGGTATTTTCTTCAAATAACATCTGACCCTGCAGGTTTTGGGAAGGATACAGGTAGCCTGAAATTTTGTGAGGATATTGACTTAAATGAATGAGGTTGTTCCTGCTCACTCTCCAAATGTAACAGGCTTGATCATGCTTGAATTCCAAAATAAATTCAGGAGAAGGGAGTGGCAAAAGGGCAAAGAAACCAAAGGCAGGAGTAAACACAATATTGTTATCATGGGCACAAGTCTGCTTTGGACCCTGCCCATGGGTCCTTGAATCCTACATTTGCCTGTATGTCAGGAGTGCTGCTGCTGTAAGAACTGTCATTTCAGTGGGGTTTGGGGTCACCCCGTTGCAGCGGCTGCAGTGAATGTTGGCTGCTCTGCTCCTGTTAAGGAGACACAAGTAATAGCTCAGTGCTCAAATCTGCTAACACTCAGCTCCTGCTGGGGCATCACTGCCTTTTCTGTGCTCTGAATACAAGCCACACTCATGCATTTTACCTTTAATAGTACACAAAAATGAAATTTGCTCCGTAAGGGATGCAATCACGGTCCAAAAACTGTTCACGTGGGTTTTTCCTCTCTGCCAGCAAAAATATAACAGTTAATTAGGCTGGAAAACCCAAAGGAAAGTGAATTCCAATGGCCAATCATGGAGTGGCATGGAAAATATCTCCATGACAACAGAAATTTATAGCACTTCAATTTTAATATATCAGAGGATAAGGGTAATTTCACAGACACTATGCAGAAGATATACCCCTTTCTTTTTCTCTTGATAGTCCCTGGATTAAATGGGAGCCATGTTAGCGTGGTCCCAGATGTGACAGTGAAAATAACATTATGAAACCTGAAAGTTCTGAATGCAAATACACCACCAAAGTGAAAACTTACTCTTGCTGTGTAGGACAAACATTTGTGAGATACTGCAGTATATCACAGGGATTTCTTCATATATTTTAGTACACTTTTTACTAACATAGGGCTCAGCTTGGTACATGTGGCACAAAGAGGTGCCAGTTCCCATCCAAAAAGCACAGTTCACCTCTTGCACAGATTATCACTAGTTGTCATCTTTTGATGTCAGTGTTTTATATCCCATAAT
The DNA here is from genome assembly GCA_035583185.1 of Anabacerthia variegaticeps. Taxonomy (NCBI): domain Eukaryota; kingdom Metazoa; phylum Chordata; class Aves; order Passeriformes; family Furnariidae; genus Anabacerthia; species Anabacerthia variegaticeps. The sequence goes on along the minus strand of JAWWEW010000033.1, from coordinate 7,992,106 downwards.
GTATTCCAGGGTGAAGAAGAAAAAAGAAAGGGGAAGGTGAGTTTAGAGATCATGGATATATATCCCAAAGTCTGACCTACATTCTCTGATAATGATGAGCAGGAGTATTATGCTTCCATTTTAAATACTGCATTCAGTGTATTTTGTAAATGTATCCATGGACATGAATGTGTCTTGTAGAAAATGTCTTGTAGATTTAGTAGGCAATGAGTCAGTTAGCATCCACAGATATTTCATTGGTGATTACACTAAAATTAATTTGTATTTGAAGTAAATGAAAGTATGATAGCATTAGCTGCTGGCAATATTTACTTTTTTTTCCTTTTAAATCCTAACAGCATGTCACTTTTGATTAGATTCAATAGAATGCTCCTATACATAAAAAAGAATCTCACTACCTTACATGCAAAGAGCTCGTCTTTCTTTCTCACACATCTGAGCATATTTTGTGTGGCTCCTTCCAGCCAGCCATGCCTTGGACTTGTCCTCTTGGGCAGCACTGGCTGAGAGTGCACAGGGAGAGATTTGCTGTCTATAAATATATGAAAATGGCAGCGTGAGGAACCACCACAGCCTTCTAGTTTGTTTTCTGTATTACAATATGGAAAGCACTAACAGGATTAGCCTTTTGTGATGAGTGATAACAATATATTAAAAACAAATGTTAATAGGCAGCATGAAATCGCTAACAAAGTAGAAAATTGCTAATAAAATTCAATGGACCTAATTTAAACTTTGATAATGCATCTAGCTTTGAAAGCCCTTTTCCACACAGCAAGCCATGGATAGTGAAAGAAGAGGGTTTTTGTCGCAGAGCCCAAAGCTGCTTTTGTATTCTTACACAGCTTTTCCTGCTGTAAAGTGACCTCTGGCACCTGGAAAGTGAAAATTGCCATGCTTTCACATAATCCAAGCAGGGCTGAATGCTGTCTGAATGTATTACCTGTGTGGAAACTGATGTGTGCAGGTACCTACCCCACACTCCCTGGGACACGGGGCTCTCCAGTGATACAGTGCAAACAAGAATGTTTGGAAAACTCAGCTTTGGGGCACATTTTGTTCACTTCTGCATATTGCTCTGGACAGCCGTAAAATTATCCAGGCTCCCAACAAACCTGCAGAGCTGGGAGGAGGAAACAGACACCTGGGTGAGCTGAGGGTCTGGGGACCGGAGTCAAAACAAGTTGGGACCTGGGGAGAACAAATAGCTGACACCTGCCCCACAACACCCTGGGTTCTAGCTCTGTAGGGCATCTTGGCTGGCTTTGTCCTCTGGCCATGATATAACTGTTTCAATTTTAAGAAAAGCATTAGAAATTCCATTACTAAAAAAAAAAAAGATTCAAAACAAGCCGAGACCGAAACATGTTGTGTGGGAAGGAAGCTGAGAGCAAGGGCAGGAAGACCAGACAGTGCACAGAAGGAAAATTGGTAAAAGCAGACAAAGGAATCTAAATAAATTAATTGGATAAATAGTAGGGCAAAAAAAGGCAAACCAGAACAGAGACATGTGTCCTGTAATAACTCTTTCAAAACTACCCAGATTATAGGAGAAAGTAGAGATCAAATGAGCTAATTTAAGCAGATGCCAGGCTCAAAGGATAATGTGAACCTTAATTACTCACTCTTACTCTTCCTTCTCTTCTTAACTAAATGAATTTCCCAGACAGTATTTTTGAGTTTTGCCAGACAGGAACCCGACTGCACATTTCAACCAAGGGCTTTGGCAAGGTCCTTTTCCTCAGCACGTTCTTCTTTTCGTTTTTCCTTGGATTTAATTATTTTCCAGCCTGGCTCTCTACGTGCTCCTATACTGAAAATAGCTCTAAAAGATAGTTATGAACGTTCTGGGGAGTGGCTCGAGTGCCATAAGGCCCCTGCACTGCTGTCAGTCGGGGATGTCCTTGGCTGTTCACCCACCTCAGCCTCCCTGGACCTTACTCCCTACATCCCCTTGGCTGTAGACAGAGGTCCTGACATTCTTTCTGTGGTACCCAATTTCACCAAGCTTTTAGGAGCACTTAGGAACATTTTCCCATTCACATTTGAGCTTTGATGTACTTCCTCATTGTGGGTTGCTTCTGAACTTTGGGGGCATTTCAGAGGGTTTTGGTTCCCCTGGGATGCTTCTTTTCCTGCACGGTGAGAGCTGTGCTGGGGGACTTCAGTTCTGAGGAATGTCCATTGCTCACATCCCCTTGAGACTGAGCTTATTCCTATTTCATGTGAATTTTCATGATCTTAAAGACTCACTGCCTCTCCGTGGAAGTAAATGGGAAATGTATGTCAAACTAGATACAACAGAAAATTACCTTTTTAAATAGGTTTGTGTTGTAAATGAGTAATCAGTCCACTGATAAGATATAATGACTTGGGACAACAGAAAAGATTCAAGGAAAGGCAATATTTTCCTTTTGTCTCACTGGTGACTCTCAGCTGAGAGAAATAACACTCTTTCTAGAACAGCAACTATAGCAACAGGAGGATTTGACTGAGTAGAGGTCAGAGAGTATAAGCTGTTTTTCACTGCTGATTTTAATATGCCATCCTCACAATTGGCTATTACTTGTGGTGTTAGGAGCCCTTTGCTGTGATTATATTTCATCCGGTGCTACAGCAGTGCTGAATAATTAAAGCTGTCAGGAAAAAAAAATGAAGCATCTATACACCTTTGAGAACAAATTTCAAAATAATTTGATGTCCCAGTTATCTCAAGAAAATTATTAACAAAAGAAGCTATCCACAGGGTAGGGAAAAACAAGCTTTGGGGGCATCTCTGTGTATTTTCCACAGCATATTGCACAGAACATTGTCACCAGTGACAGTCATGTGAAATTTCCTGGTAACTGCAGGTGCATTTCTAAATCTAATGGGGTTAAAATTCATGCACCCACCATCAGGGTAGGAAAGTGCAAAACCAGGGCTGCAAGGTCAGGCAAAGGGGCGTTCCTGTACCCAGCCATATTGCTCATTATGCCATCTGATTTAAGGAGGAAAAAGGTACATTATATGTTTTCATCTTCATATCCCAAGCCATGTGCTGACCTGCTGTGCTGCTTTCTGGGTGCTGTCAGATATATCAGTTCAGAGCTGCCTGTGTTCCAGCAGGATGCTGGCAGACAGAGGAAAGGCTGAATGTTGTCCCTCCTCTGTTCTTCCTCACCGAGCATCCATGTGTGCACTCCAAGGTCCTTTTCTGTTACTCTGTGAGTACAACTATCATGCTATTTTTGGGAGTGAGGGAGGTACTGAGAATGCACAACTTGCTTTGCAGCCACAATAAAGATTAAACAGGCTCCTCTAGACATGAAATTCAGGCAGAATACAGCAAAAGCAGCAGCAGCACTTTCCCTGGGGGTGAAAGGTCTGTGTGTCTGTACTGCAGGGTTAGTCATAAGTTGTGGGCTGTGTACTTGCTCTGAATGAACTTCCTGCCAGTGTTGGGCTGTGGTGTGAGTTGAAGGGATCCCACTGCCACTCATGGCTTTCATGTGCAAGGGACACATGTACAGCTATCAAGGTCTTACTGTAACAAAATCATGCTAGAAATTCCTTTCTGACATTAACACAACTCATTTTTTTCCAAGGACACAAAATCTCAGTGGACAGATCAGGCACCACCAGTTGCTCATATGGTAGGACTTCAGCAGGATTGTGTGAAAAATGTGCAGCTAACTTGCTAAATACAAGAAAATACAGTGGCAATACTCTCTGTATAACGTTCTGGGGCTGGCAGAGCTTTCACAGGGCTGTAAGGACTGGCTTAGCTCTGCAATAGCCTTCCATAGAAACGTTGTTCTGCTTCCTTTTTTCATTACATCATTACACCTGTCTTTTTAGGTCCTCTGCATCATAAAGGAAATGTGTGCCTTGTGGGGTTCTGTGCAATAACACCCCTGTAGCTCATGCTGAAGTTAAAGATAAACCCTTATCTTCCCAGGGTTGCTAGCACGAAGCTCCACAAATCCTGAAGCCATTAAACACACGCAGACTTGGGTCTCAGTGGAGCTCATACTCACATAGTTACACGAGTTTGTCCAAAGGCATTTATCTCGTCAAAGGCATCAGAAACCTAGATAATATCTGTTTGCAATTATATGTGCTAATTGGGCACATAACTCAGCAGGAAAGCTGCCATTTGCATACACAAGTGCCCCATGGATGTTAGTCATCTGTGCGTATGCCATGGATTAGCTCCAGAGGGCAACTCAGCCCCACGCAGCCACTTGCTCACTCCTTCCCAGTGGGACAGAGGAGCGAATCAGGAGGGTAAAAGTGAGAGAACTTGTGGGTTGACATAAAGACAGTTTAATAGGTAAAGCGCTCACATAGCCCCACGCTCAAGAAGGGCAAGATGATTTGCTCTCTAAGGCTGATGGAAAGAGTCAAATACTTCCCTGGAGTCAGAGCTGCTTTAGGTTGTCCTGCTGGAAACTTTGTTTTATCTATGTTGAGTTTGGGAAGTTATCACATGCCCGGAGGCTGGGGTGGCTTTAGTTACAAGCATGTTAGTGTTTGTGCACCACATGGAGCTGTTTAATATTTGGCCTTTTAATGAAGCTCAAGTGTCTGCTTTTAATAAAATGGCTTGCAAGCAGTCAGATTTCCTCTTGCATAGGGTAATAAATGACTCATGCCTTCAAGTCCCATTCCCTCAGGGCAGACATTCAACAAGCTGCTTTGCCCCCTGTTTTTGCCTAGGGCTTTATTTTGCTCTCTCTCTATACACACACGTATATATTCTGCATTATACACAGAGTGTAGAATAAAGCACATATGTGCACATGTACATATTTGGAGTCTGGAGACAAAGAAATACATCTATATATAAATATAGGGAGTTAACCTCTGGGAAGGGGGAATTCAGCTGTGGAGGAGAGGCTGTTTCTCTTGGGGTTGGTGTGTCTGCAGAGGCAGCAGCAGAGCAGCACCCAGGGCTTGCCTGAGGCTCTGTGCTCCCATCAGCACACAGTGCTGGGACGGAGCCCGAGGGTTTGCCTGCTTTGGCTGGGAGAAGCTCACCGGGCTGCAGAAGCTGAGCCATGGGGCTACGACTCAAATCCCACATCCTGTTCCCAGTTCTGCCTTGCATTTGTTTATGTTTAGTTTGTGACTTCTGCCCTTTTCCTTTTTCCTGCCATCCTTTAAGGTTTATTGTGCTTATTTTGCTAATCAAGCCCTTGTAGCAAAGCCCACCTCTCCATGTACAGATGTAGAGTACATTATACCTGAACATTTGATGCTTTTAGGTCATGCTTACCTGGTACATACAGCTGCTGTGAATTCAGTGCAGGTTGATTTCACAGTGATTTGGGTCATTAAGAGTTCCATTCCATTCTGGTCCTCACAGAGCATTTGGGTCATCACTGGCACTGGCCTGGCCGTGTCTCCAGCCAGTGTGATGTACATGGCACAGTCAATGGGAATGGCAGCGCTGCTCCTCCCTGTTGCCTGTCCTTTCCTTGGGGACTTTTCCCCATCTTGGAAATCAGTACACCCTGTTAATCCCTACATTGCTAAGAATTGCTAACCAGACTTTCAGTTCTTGCAAAAGGACACAGTTTAATTCTTTCTTTCTTCCTTGATCCCTTGTTCAGTGCAACTCACTTGACCTTGTCTTGGAATTTAACCATTAGTGGGGTTTTGATGCAATGATAGTTATAAAGCTGTGCTCATGTTGCATTGATATTTTCTGCTGCATCCCTGGAAGTGATGTCACTTGCCACGAGGACAGCAGATGTACAGAATATTATGTAAAGAAAATTCATCCTCCTGTGGTGGGAGTTCCTCAAAAGGGCAGAAAATCAGGCAATAAATCAAGTGCATAAATATTCACATCCAAGTCTAACCTACAGGGCACACAGAAAGGCCACATATTGTTAAATCTCTCATTATTTATTGCTTTATCAGACAGGGCCATTATTGCATTGTAAAGGATATATACTTTCCCCATCATGAGGAGGAGAGAATTGTACAGCACCAGTAAATCAGGTTATAAATTGCTGAGGTATCCAGGCTGGATCCTAAGCCCACTGGAGTGGAGGATATGTTCTCATGGCTGAGAAATTGTGCTTCTGGTCTCATTTCCAACTCCACCCCTCTCCCCCCTGCCCCTTTGTTTCCAATTACCTAGAAGAAAATAAAAGACTTAAAGCATTGCATCTGGTGTTGTTTAAGGACATAGAGATCAGCTTTTTGGTTGCAAACTGGGATTATTTGGGAAAAGTGATGGACAGTGCATTGTTGTTCAAATGTTCAGGCAGTGTCTTAGCTCTGGGAATGTCTCAAGCAAAGAGGTTTGGTACTGAGCGGTGAGCCTGCCTGCAGCTGTAGTACTTGGAAAGAAATGAGGCCCAAAATCATTTCTGTTGCCTCTCATGTGAACAATCTGAGTGGGAAAAAATTAGCAAAATATTACAGTCAGCTATTTCTGCTCCAGAAATACAGAGGAAGCCATGGCAGTGAATATCTCACACCTCTCTGAGGCTTTTCCCCCTCCAAAATCCTGTAGTGTGGCAAAAAGCAAAGGCAGGATCCTGCCTTCTGTGGGTGGCAGTGGCACCCACTGTAAGAAATCCTGTTAAGATCTAGATCAGGCCAATCTTTCAGTTTAATGGTTAAATGGAGAAAAATAAGATATTGCTGTGAGTTAACCCAGAGCTTACAGAAGAAATGGGAAAATAAACAGCCAACAGTTCCCATTTGGGATCAAACAGGATTATTTTTTTTGTCAGATTGAAATTAAAATGATGTTTGGGTTGGTTTTTGTTGTTGTTGTTGTTCTCTTTTATCCTTCCTTAGAACAGACATTAAACTAGATTCCAAAGGAATTTACTTTAGAACCCAGCAGCAAGGTTAAAAGCCAAGACATTGTGTGTTTTATCTGAGGAAAGAAAACGTTCCCGTAGTTTTCTCAGGGCTGAAAAGCAGGGATGTGCTGGAGTTGAACAGCACTAGTCACAGGAGTGTGTAAGGACACGAGCACTGCCCAGACTCCTGGGCTCTGGGGCAGCCTCTGTCCATCCCTCTGCTGCTGCAGGCTCCAGCTCAGCATTCAGCAAGGGCGAGTCTCAGAGGGACTGTGACCAATCATGGCAAGGAACCAGTCCCTGCCATGGGGAAAGCAGATGCATTTGCTTGGTGTTAATAGTTTACAGGAAGAAAGTCTCATTTCCCCCATAAGTAACAGTTCAGAGCAGCCACAGCTCTTTGTGGCTGCCCACCCTGGGAGCGAGAGGCAGCGCTGGGTGCTGCGGACTGTGCAGTCAAGTAGTGCTTGAGAAAACCAAGCCACAGAAGCTGTTGGGTTTTTTGGACTGTTTTGAAACAATGATCTTTTTAATGTTGGTTAACTCCTTATAAAATGGTGCTGCTCTTCTGGATGGGAAAGCCTTGTGATTCACTGAGGAATGTAAATTGTGTTTCTTTATATATTTCTTCCATCCCCTTTATATAAAATTAAAAGAATTGGTATAAATTAGACTCATTTATTGCTCTGTCCTCCAAACAAAATATTTTTATAATAAGAAAAACATTAGGTATATGCTTTCAGTGATGTTTTGCTACAATCATGTCTGCCTACAGAAAATGTACTGAGGGTAAGGGAGGCCAGCAGAATTACATTTGAAAGCAGAAACTCTTTAATGAGATTTGTTCTGGGGGACTAAAACATCCACATTTGCTGGCTCACAAAAAAATTCCTTTTTTTCCCCTCAGCTCTGTGTAGCCCCCAAAAACTTTTCTGGGAGCCCAAGTGGCACTGCTGGTCTTTAGGGACTATTTCTCAGCCCCTGAGACTGTATAGGTGTTACAGAGTGCAAAGGACAGATTTATGCTACCTGAAGACTGATTTATTCTATCTAAAAGAGGCCTGGGATGCACATGGAGCAGGACTGAGCTCTGGGAGAGAGCAGGGGTCCAAGGGGAGCACTGGTACTCCATCTCCTGTATTCCTCCACTCCCACAGGCAGCCAATCCTGAGGCTGCTGGAAAAAAATTTAGAAAATGTCATTCTTCTTTGGGGAACTTTATTTTGCCTGTGTCCTTAAATGGAAAGATTTCGAATCAAATCTATTTCCACAGGAACGAAAGAGTTCAGGGAGTTTATTTATCTCCTTGTCACTAATAAAATCAAATTGCCTGTTAAAAATAGTCCTTATGCCTTATGCAAACAGGCAGGGCATGATGTAGCAGACAGGGAATGACACTGGAAAATGAGTGATCCCAAAAATTATTTCTCCATCTGCCGTGAGTTTGGGGAAGCTCTCATATCTCTGTTTCGCTGGATGAAGCCCTGTAGACAGAGCATCCTTGTGCCAGGAGGTGTTTGGTACTGTCTGGGATGTTCCAGCCCTGTGGCTACCCAACCCCAGTGCTCACAGCCCTCTGTGCCCCAGCCTGACACCTCCAGCACTCTCAGTGAAGTGTGTGACATTTAGGGTCAAACAATGAGCCTCCCCTTCTGCTCTTGGGGCACTGCAGCACTAACACCCCTCTTCTCAAGCTCATGCCAGACACAAGAATCTCTCTCAGCCCTTCTTGCTGCCCAGTAGGAATTTACTGCAGAGGAATGGGTTTCTCTCCCTCACCACTTAGTGACTGTTCCAAACAATCAGGCTGGGAACCACTGGTGCCTTTATGCAAACATTGCTAGGGGCAAAAGCTCAAATAGGACCTGGGGTTTCACAATGGCGATCTCCTGAGGAGCTGATCAATTGAATATAAGAATTCCTTGGGAAACCAGTCATTTATTTCTCATTAGATGTGATGTTTATTCCAGATCCTTCTGTTGTACCCTACACAATGTATATGTCTTGGGAAGTGCAGGGTGACACCCCTCCTGGTGCAAAGAAGAGAGGAGCCACAGGGTGCAGCTGCTCTTTCCTTTGCCAGCTGCACCCTGCTAACAACAGCCATTGTGTCTCCAGAGGGAGAAAAACCCAAAATCACTCCATGTGCTGGGGCAACCTAATTGGATATTCAATATTTGTGTAACAAGCTGCAACCAGCAGAAGTAGCAGGGCTGTTATAACACTCCAAGGCAATGAGGATGGATGGACTCCCAGTAGGGTGTGAGCTGCAGCTCAGCCAGCACCGGCAGCAGGGAGGGACAGCGAGGGCACCTGTGTGGTTGGCACCTGCCATTCCTTGCAGCAAAGATCTTGGTAAAGCTCCTGGTGGTAAGTAGAGGAAGAACAGGAGAAAAGATGGGACAAACTTGGAGAAACAGCACGGCCTAAACCCCCACATAATCTTTCAGCTTCTCCATGAGTAACTTTAGTTTTCTAATGCTTAATTTATGTCCAGCTAAAGGAATCCAGGCACCTCCAGGGACAAGTGGGGAAGATGCAGCGATGCTGCTCATGGAGTACACGAGGGAACTACTGCACAGGCTTCCATTTGCAAAATGTTTTTAAACTGTACATTTGTTGGCATATAAGCATGACACTGAAAATCATTAGGAATAAAACAGCAGCAGGAAGCTGTGGACATGACCTACAATTGCCCTGGGATGGCAGAACCCTTCATCTTTACCCACTGATCTCTATCTCTGATCAAATGCACATCAGAGAAATCTGCTGAGGGTTTTTCTCATGTGACATAACTATCACCCAAAGGACTGTCACCATTTCAAAGACACCCGTGCCTTTCTCTTTTCGTATGTGTATGTGTCTGTGTGTCCCCAGCACCCTTTAGCTCTGTCCCTCATCCCACTGGAGCTGCCTGCAGCAGGCAAGCCCTGAGGCAGCACATGGGGCACATGCTAATATTTATCACTTTGCTGTTATTGATTAGTCCCTCAGGGACTTACAAATAATTCAGTCTGAATAATAACATCCAGTGGGTGCAGCTGCAGTGACTGGCGACACATCAGACCTGAGGGGGAAGGAAAGAGCCTTGTCTGGAAACTTCCGTGCGTGGACAGATGTGTTACTGTGTGGGTGGACATATTTCATCGCCCTTCCCATGGGGTGATGGATGGGTGACAAACATCTCCAGAAAGACAGAATAGGAAAGTTAGAGCACGAAAGAGCTTTACATCAGATTGCCTGTATTATGAAGCAAACCCCAATGCGGGACGGGGACAGCACTGTGGGCTCTGGCTTTAGGGGCACAGCTTGGGGTCCCCACCAGCAAAGGCTTCTTTCCTTTCTGACACGTTCTGATGCTGCAGCTGATTTCCCATTTAGGTTGGGAGATGACAGTGCTGTCACACAGCTGTGCTTTTTCACAGTAGTTAAAAAGCCATATAGTAAGCAAAACACCCAAGCTTCTGATGAAACCTGTCTCAGGAGGGAGTTTTCTCATCAGAGTATTGACTGGTGTTCTGCTAAGAGGCATATATTAAAATCCAGTACTCCAGGTAACTCCAGCCCTAGCTTTGCTGAAATCCAGAAGAAAATGGGATTCTTTGAAATTACACATTGCCTGAATATTCTGTGGAGCTGAGGCAAGTGAAAGAGTTTGTCCTAACGTGATCAGAAATGTCACAGGGAGAATTCCATGCCATTCAAACTCACTCAGCTAACAGCACCTCCATGAGAGGGGCTCGGAACCCTCATCCACCCAAAGCTTAGCCCACACATCCTGTTTCACCTTCTCCCATTGAGATCTCAGAGGAAAAATATTAAGAATTAGAGAAAACCAAACCAAAGCAAAAATCCGTCAGACTTACAGACTATGCTCTGTGTCTAGTATGCACCTGAGCTGGTTTTACTGGCCTTTAGGGAACCGTGACTCATATTTCCCCCATCCCTCCTTATTTTTTAAATACCCTAGAAGACCTTCAAGGCTTGTTCTGGAGCCCTTCATCGGCCCTGTGCATGGACAGGATCTTTTCTGTGGCACTGTGGTTCTTCCAGCATGTCAGAAAAAAATTCCTTTAAACATAAGCGCAGTTTAACTCATCTGAATTAGTCCTGCTGCTGGTTGTGGGAGGAGAACCACTTGCAAAGCAGGGAATGAATCACTTGAAAATGAATATTAAGCTTGTTTGGAAATCAAACCAGAAGAACTGAGTCAACACAGACTTTCCAGCCTGTGGGAGACAGAGCTGCGTTGGATGGCAGCAGAAATCCCCTTATCACGCCCAGCGCACACCGCAGGCATGTTTGGTGTGTGCAGCATCCTCATGTCTGCAGCCCTGGTGTGGGATAACCACAGGAGGGTTTGGTGCATTGCAATGGCCAACACTTCATGGGCTGTCTTAGCAACAAATTGCAGGGGTGAGCTGAGACAAAGGGCTTCAAGTCTTCCACTCCCTTCCCAGGGGCTCTGCCCCCACCTCCCCTCACAAGGGGAACAAATCTTGCCTGTCTTTCCCTTGGCTGTGACAGCACCAGGCTGATCCAAAACACTTGTTCATCCCCACCCAGACACAGTGAGACCAAGGTGGGTTCCCACATGCTCCAGGGTGTGTGGGATGGCCGTGCTGCCGTCACTCTGCCAGGCTTTCTGCAGAGCACGGGGAGCTTTTGGCCATAATGGTGGTTTTCCATGGGAGCTACTGGATAATACTTGGATTTCTGCAGAGCCGCACTTAAAACGTGGACGGACCTGTCAAAAGACACAAACTATACCCCAATGTAATATGGACATGGAAACAGGCCAGACTCAGCTCTTCTTTTCACAAGAAAATAAGGGTAATTTTAAATAGAAGGTGCTTTTTGTTGTTGGTTCAGCTCAATCCACCAAAACTCCTAAAAGAATTAGGGGGAGTAGAGGAAGTCAGGGGTGGTCAGAAATAGAGCCAAAACATTAGGCAAATAAAAAAACCCAGCCTGTTTGTTTGTGGGCAGCAGTATTTGGGGTTAATGACACTTTTTATTCAGATTGGAGCAGAGAAAAGGAAATTCTTAAGACTTAAAAATATTGCTGTAACATGAACCACAGTTCTCAGCCAGCTCTTGTTCTGAAGCTATTTATTTGCCATGACTAATTTGGAGTTTCAAGTGCGGTCATTGCCTCACACGTGGCAGTGTCTGGGCTCTCTGGGCACCAGAAGCCCAGGGAGGGAACGCTGCTGGTTCCCACCGGCAGTGCCAGCCCTGCGCTGGAGCCCAAAAATGAAACCCATTAACACAGGGTTTCTAAAATGCATTTCACATGAGTGCACAGGGATGCTCACACACTAAAATTACAGTGAGGATACAGACTCAAGTCACTGCGTCACTATTTCTCATCTTGCTCTATTTTTTTTTTTTTAATTAATCAGTCCAGAGACACTGAGAAGCCAAGTGCCTTGACAGCACAGAGGTAATTTGGGAAGGGCTGGTGGGCTGCAAAACTCCTGGCAACAGGACCAGCTTCTGGCTCAGCTCTGCAGTAGCCCCTGTTCTAAGGGTAAATAGATTGTTAAATTTGTTCAGCTGACCGTCACTTCCAATTTTCCATGCCCAGGGACAGCAGGGCAAGGCAGACAGCACTTCAAACACAGGTGGTTTGAATTCTCCCCGTGCCCCATCTCCTCAATCTGTGGATTGAAGAGAGCATGTCCTGCTGCCCCTTTCCCAGCACAGGCAGTGCCTCCATCTGCCTTTAATAAGGACGAGAAAGGAGAACTTGAGGGGATTCTGGGTTCATTTATGGCAGTGCCACTTTCAAATTCCTTCAGTTCTCTGTGACGCACATCAGGCACGAGCTGAGATGTACCAGGCAGAGAGCTGGGCTAAAAATAAACCCAGAGTGTCGCTGCTGTGTTAGTCTCCTGTTGATATTTCTTGGTTTGTTTTATAACATCTTCAAGGCCAGTCAAATGTGGAGGGAAGAAAACATAAAAGAAAGAACTTTTGCTTTTGAGGCTAGATCAAGAGTGTGCTGGTACAAATCATGTCATTTCACTGAGTGGATACAGAGCATCACAGTCACTTTGGTACTGGTTCACATTCATGCTTATGCATACCAAGCAAAAAAGCATACAGCTTGTGCTAGTTCTTAATGCGTTATTATATTGATATCAGTTCAATTTTTGTTAATTATTAACATTAAAGGAATGAACAAATCAGCACTTACTCATGTGAAAGAAAAGGACAGTGGTGCAACTTGGACTCAGCAAGCAGTGGCACCCTGAAGAAGAGACCGGGGGCACAGGAGGTGGTGCTATAGCAGACCTTGGCTTGTTGGCTCTGTGGAGAGAAGGACTAAATAAAGGAGAAAAGCTTCCAAACTGGGAATTTTGGAAAGGAAGTGCTTGCTTTTAAATGCCTTTGGACATTGCATTAATTGCCTGGGAGATGTAAGGTCTCTGCTGTGGGCAAAGCACAGCTGTATCCCCACTCTGTGATGAGCCAGAGTGGTCCCCTGCACTGTCCCTCCCCAGGGACACCTGCCTGCCCTCCCTGGCCTGGCTGGTGCTGCTGTGGCTGGGCTGCTGGAAAGTAGCTCTCAGCACTTTTTCATTTTTCCTGGAGGCAAAAAATAATTTCTTATTCTGAAGGCCAGGGCTGGAGCCGTCCTCTGCTAATGAATGCAAACCATCAGTGAGCAGTAATGGGAAATCGGGGATGACGTGGCAGGCAGTGGCTTGCTTTCAAGGTACCAAAAAAGCCCTTTTAAATTTAAATTTAGCAAAGAATTAAAAGCACATATAGGCAAACTCTATTAGAAAGTGAAATATTTGATCTTGGTTATTAATCTGTTATAAGAATACTTTCATTTCCTTGCCATATGTATCCAGTGATAGACTTTCATAAATGAGATCACATTAAAATGTGCTTTATGTTTCTAGTCAAATCTTCTTTATTATTATGCAAGTCCTACTTAGGAAAAAAAAAAAAACAATTACAGAAGGAGACTAAGAAGAGTAAATTATTTTAACCCATTTGTACAAGTGAAATACTGCTCCTGCTTGAAGGCTGTACATTGTGCAGTACTAAATGCCTTGGGAAGAGGTTGCTCTGTGCTACCAGCTCTGGGATAACTTAGGAGATTTGGAGAGCTGCAGGGCCTGCTTGGGTGGAGATGTTAATTCAGAGGCAAAGGGACCACTGGCAGCCTGAAACCAGCACAGAGCATCACAATGGATGTTTCAGGGTGAGAAGAAAAAAGTGGTTTGCATCTTAAAACTCACTTTGGCTGGTTAGGCACAAATGTCTGTTTTAAACGTTAAAATCTGGGCACCCAAATCCGTGTCATATTCCTGCTGCATTTCTAGCATCTTTTCATTTCCATTCAAGCAGCTTGACAGAGACCCAGCAGGGGCCACAGCATCTGCTGTCACGCTGCTGGAGCAGGCAGCTTTGCTTCCAGATTCACAAATGCTGTGGATCCACACGCTTCCCCAGGATGGGGCAGCAACAGTTCACAGCGAGTGTGTACATTGACATCATACTTTAGCTGAAGTGAAAAGTCCAATCTGGCCTTTTCCAGAAGAGGGTGCAGCTGGAGGCTGAAATCTGCAAAAGTGCAGCATACTTTCCATGTTAAAACTGTTAATAAATTAACCTGAAACACCTTGCCCATGAAATTAGAATCCTGGTGTGGCTTTGCTTTGATTGAGAGCCACCCAGCAGTGTTTGACAATTTACTCCAGGCCATGTGGTGTCTGAGCCTGGTCCCCCTGGAGTCCCCCAGCTCCAGGTTTAGCCCATCCTCACCTGGGCAGGATTCACAGTTGGTGTGCCCTGTCTCAGAGCCCAGGGCAGCCAGGTGAGGACAATGAACTGACACTGAAGTGCTGATTTGGCACCAGAATAGCCAAGATCATCTTTCACAGAAGAATGAAAAATTGCCATCCCTGTCTGGTTTTAACTATACTAGAACATCACACATCTCCCATTTTTTAATCATTATTAGACAGCAAAGATTTACAGCTGTTTGCATTTGTGAAGCCTCAGATTACAAAGAGCTTCTGATTTTTAGAAAATAGGCTACAGATTCTTTAGTAATGGATGAAGGAATGTCAAATATCTGTGTACTGAAATGAAATCCCCATTGTCAAGGCAATTAAATACCTCGCTCCTGTTGCACTTGGTTTACTGTGCATCTACTGGCAGACGGCTCTGCACTGGGTGTTGTGTCATTACTGTGAATTAGCCATGTTCTAGACTCTACAAATATTCATTACAATCACCTCAGCTTAGGCATGGCAGATGCAAAGATGTGATGATGCTGTCTCCAGCAGACAGGGAAGCACAGCCTTTCCTGCCAGTGTGATGCTGTTAGCAGCTCAGACCATCAGGTCCGTGGTACATCAGGGTTTCTGTGTGTTGCCTCACAGAGCAGATTCTCACTGAAGTCTACAAAGCAAACAAAACACTTGAACACCTGGTGACTTGATGTTTTGTGGGGTTTTTCCCCTTTTCTTTAAAGTAGTGGCCAATGACACATTTGAAGATAATTAAAACAAAGGTTGAGTGTTGGGTTTTTTTTTTTTTTAAATATGCAATGACTATTAGCGGCTGGATGAGGAATAAGCTAGCACAAAGGCAGCATACTTCTTATACTAGCTATAAATAAAACCAGCCTTCATGTGCATGCTTTTTTCTTTTTTTCCTTTCTCCCCTCCACAAAAAAAAAAAATCTTTTCTTTGTGCCAAGACTAAAATATTAGCACTGTGTTCCCTTCTCTGTTTAAACAGACCTCATTGCATCTAAGTGCCAAAAAAGTGGAATTCCTGAACAGCAGGTGAAAAGAAAACACAAGATCAAAAGCAGTTCTGCCTGCCAAGAGGACCTGCAGCACGGCTTGGGGGGTGCATGAAAAGTCACACAGACTCCTGGTGGTGTCAAAGACTTTTGGAAGGTCGTCAAGGAGTCTTTTTCAAGCATCCCACATCAAAAAGCTGTGCTAGGAGAGAAACCTGCAATACATTATGAGGATGGTGCTAAAGATACCAATCATCCACTTTTAGGAGAATTTAACTTTTTCCCCATCACACCTATGGAAGCAGCTCTAAGAAATCAGTGCTCCGTGTGGAGACCACGGGTATGAAAATAAATTTCAGTGCTCCTACGGGATGAACATCAGGCAATGGATGGTTTGGGTCCACAACCCACTAGGGAACCATGGAAGAAATGTGTCTTTCTGAGCTCATCCTTGCACTTAAGGGAAAGGACAAATAATTTGCTGCTCGTGTAGCCAGCCAGCCCTTGCATTACTTTGTATTTCTGCTCCCAGTTGGATATTCCTAAGTCCATGACAGAGTCCTTTCTCTTTGGATGATGTACACTTTGGGGATGCACGGAAGAAACTGCTCCAACACTTTTCATAGCTGATGGCCTTCAGAAAAGAGACTTCAGTCAAGCTCTTTGTTAATCCCTTCTGACCCTCTGCCTACCATTCCTTGACATCACTGGAAAAGGCAGGGACACTCTGGCCCAAAACCAGACATTTGGGTTTAAAAACAAGGAGAACTTGGCCAAAAAAAGCTCAGATGTGTCTCTGGATCCCATGGTATGGGCAGTGCTGGGAGCCCGGTGAAGTTCAACCACCTTCCAAGCCCGCACTGGAGGCAGCACCCCAGGTCAGGCATCCATGAATGCATCCCCCATAATTGCTCTGGCTGGGAAATGGAGCCTGAGAAATGCCTGACCAGGCAGCAGCACAGGGATCACAGGTCAGAAGTGGTTGGGCCTATTTTTCCTCCTAAAAATTACCAAGCAGCAAAGTTCTTTCAAATAAGACACACATTGTTGGAATTGAAAATAATACAAGGTGCACAGGTGCTCCTAAAGACAGCCTTTTTTTATTTTTTTTTATTTTAAAACTCTGCATCTGAAAACACAGTATGACAGAAAGCGTTTATATACACTGCAGTGTTTTTGGTATAATACAGTATTTCATACATCCATTTCTTTTTCTGCAAAAAAATTTGGTTTGTCGGACAAACAACCAAACTCCCATTGACACAGAATACAGCTAAGGCACATTGTTTCTGCTAAATGAAAGACAAAAGGGTGCAAAAACGGGTAGTGCAATAATTGCTGAAAATCACATTCTACTACAAGAAAAGCATTCTGACTTTGAACTTTGATTACTGGTCAATTTAAGACATTTCAATATCTCATAAAATACTCCTTTAAATAAATAGCAAAATATCTACATCTTTCAGTGTGTTCCATTTGAATTTCCAATTTTTTTTTAAACTTTCCTGTATATACATGGTTTTCTTTTTTCTTATTCAATAGATTACAAAATATTTCTGTACAATTTTATGCATATTATGATCTATAACAAAATAGTTTTTTCTTAAAACTATATTACCACCAGTCTTTGAAAATGACAGAATAGAAATAACTTATTATGGACTATGTTAGGCAATAGAAAAATCCAATCAACCCAAAACAGAACCAAAAGGACAAAGTCAGAAAAATAATTTCATTACATTGAATTAATTATTTTTGTTTCATAAATCTTGTTTTCCATGTAAACCCTTTTCAGTTGCCTTTGGGTTGTATCCACATCTGAATACCAAAACAGGAGAGGATTTGGGATTCCTAAAAGCACTGCAGCCTGCCGGGAATATTGGTGCTACTGAAAGATGACAGTTCTCACGGAGAAAAGTATTAAAGAAACCCAACAGACACCAGCCTTAGCAGAAGTCATTGGTTTCTGCTGACTTTGACAACCTTTGGATGAAGCTCCAAAAGCCAGATTTTTGGAACTGCATTTATGACTCAGATGATACAACCAGACTCCACTGTGTTCTAAGTGTACTGTCAGATTCCCAACCACCACTCAAAATCTGGCCCATGTGGTGACATTCTTCAGGATTTAAGACCATACCATTTAGAGGATACTTCTTCTCCCAGCTACCAGTACAAATCTGAGAGGAATGTTACTACATCGTGTTAAAATGAATAAAATTACTGCACAATTTGTCTTGTGCATCTGAGAGCAGTCTGTACTGTTGTAATCTGAAGAGAAATTAAAAGTTATTAAGTTTGTACTTTGTAGGTAATTAAATCAACCTTCCTTATCTACAGTGAGTGGCAAAAGACAGAGTTCATAATTTCCTCAGGTTTATATGAATGTCTGAGCCTTCCTTTTGCCCAAAGGGAAGGTCATTTTCTTCCTTTAAGGACTGCATTTGTAAGCAATTTCTATTGTATTTGTGAAGTGTAAGCTGACAGCAACACAACTGAGCTGTAATAGAAATCTCAAGGTGCCTTTTATTCATTCCACAACAAACAGAGAAAGTGAGCAAGACACAGACAACACCGAAGTTCCTAACACAGTTTAAGGCCACATTTAGAAAGGATGAAAGTAAGGCTTTCTTTAAGGGGCAACACACTGGATGCCACAATGGGAACAGACACCGAGCGATCCGAAGCTGATAGGATTCACCCACGGAAAAGCTGAAACAACATCCTACTTTTGGCCAGCAGGTCTGTGCCTTTTTTTGGATCTAAGCAGGAAAATAAAATGAAATGCCATAGACATCCTCCTCTGGAATATTCCCAGCAAACTGAAGGTGCTCTCCTAGCAAGAGTGCTATCTTCTCAGTCGAGGGTGTTAATTACAACAGAACCAAAGACAAGCCGAGTCATTACAATATACAAATGCAGCGCAATGAACCGCGCCTAGAATTGTCACTCTGTTATCAGAGGCACCTGTACAGTATCTTGCTGTTTATTTGGCAAGGTTACAAGTAATACTTCTAGGTTTTAACAAAGTAGAAAGAGAATTTTGCATAGATTGTACATTCAGTTCAAGGAGATTTCTGGTACCTTTTTTTGTTGTTCTCAGGTAAACGTGTTTGCAGACACAGTGAGGTAGCAGCTGTGATAGCACCCATGAGCAAAAGAAGGTAACCAAGGCAGAAGCAAAGAGCAGAGTGATCAACACATCACTGTCGGTAGAAAGGAACAGAATCAACATGGTACCTGCAGTGTCACGTCGTGAGGATTAGCTGCTGCCAACACCACTTAGCTGAGACACCCTAATGCTGCTGTGGTCCTGCGTAACATGGGTGTAAGATCTTGTCTCAGTTTTAAATGCTCTCAGCCTGTTTCTTCTTTCCCTCACTATGATGGTTGCGGAGAAGGTTTTGAAGGACAATATCTTCTACAGTACACCTTCCAAGGGAATTACAAATCAGAATGTTTGCTCACTCTTGAAGAGTCTGCAGGGAAGTAGGTGTTGCCCTACAAATTCTTCCCCGCTGCCCTTAATCCTAATTCACATTTCTTTGGCTCCTCTGTGCCTGGCTGCAGTGGCAGCTGCTCTCAGCAGGGCTTTGCAGCAGGTATTCCTGCTCTCAGGAACTCCTACTGTCTCCCTCCCCTCTCTGTGGGTATCAGCCCCAGAGCTCTCTTGGCAGTAGCCTGAGGGTGTGGTTTGGAAAGGCTTTTTTACATGATGTTTTCAACTGTCATTTAATATGGGCTTAAAGTAATGTCCTATAAATCCTTAAGATTACGTTGGAGGTCTTGAATGGTAGAAGTAAACACACACATATGGATCATTATCTTTTCACAACCAGACTGAAGCAAAGGCCAGTGGGAAATGCTGCCAGCCACTTCCTACCAGGTTGGTCTTACTCTGTTGCTGAAATAACCAAGTCTCTCTTATATATATCAGATACCCATGCCTGGAAATCAGGAAAAGGGAACTGCTGCTTTCACCTTCCTGTGTGTGAGTACTGAACTGACTGAAGGCTGCTCTCAAAAGCAGACTTTTCTGGTCTGCAGCAGGGATTTTTTAAAAAGCCTAAGGGATTTGGCTCACACAGATATAAAACTTTCTGCTCAGTGGAAAGCAGTGGAGTTAGCCAAGGTTTCATGTGGCCAGCACCTGAAGCTTTGGGATCTGGGAAGACAACGAGGAGGGCGTGACAGCCAGCGGCAAGCTGGCAGTTCTCTGACGGCTGGGATGAAAGAGAACGAGAGAAATCAACAGAAAGCTGGTCCTCATTGTCTGGCCACAAGAAAGATCTTGATATTGCTTTCTTTTTATCTGGAAAGTCAAAGCTGAGATCTCAGGGTACCAGCAGTTCTCAGCTTGCTGTGCAGAAGAGCCCAGTTTGTTCAAAGTTTTGTTGCAGCACAATTGCGTCAAACTTCAGCAAAGTTTCACTATCTTCTTTACCCTTCATCTCTCCCCTTGGTCAGGTTTAGACTATCCCAGTTCTGATTCACTGACTTCACTAGCTCTGCTCACTATAATCGTAGCTAAGAGTGATGGAGACTTCATTAGCATTGCAATTAGTGCTGCAGGAGATGGAGAGAAAGTGAATGCACATTAGTTGGTCCTTTTGAAGGTGCTGCAGGATCACTGTTAATATGCTGTTAAACAACTGTACAGGCATTGTGCACTGAAGCCAATACCCAGGAAAGTCAATTTGTAACACACCAATGCACATTCCTGTATCTCTAGGCTTAGCAATAACGAAGGCTTAACAACAGAGATACAGAGGGACTTTCTTGTATAACACTTGCTATCATGAAGGAATTGTTAAAATTCTCTGCTTGCCAAAAGCACAAAAAATGAAGACATAATTTCAATTCTAAAAAAATCCCCTCGAATATCAGAAAATGAAAATGCAAATATTACTGCTCAATGTCCAAATGTCATCAAAGAAAGAATTGGGCAAATCTGAAAATAAACTGTCATTTGAGCTATTTCGTTTAGCCTCAGGGTTTAACATTACCATATAAACAGGTTTGCATAATGCTAAGACTGACTTTGGACATAATTCATTAAATCATGTATGTAGATGTTCTGCATTTTGCCACATTCCCTTTCTGTGTAATACAGATTGATCACAGGAGTGTTCGCTGTTGTGCAGAATGGGCAGGGAATTTAAACAAGCAAAGCATTACACACAGAGGACAAATGTGTGCATATGGAAATATAGAAATATAACCCTCTCTCACTGAAAGGGCTTTAGATGAAACCTGGCTTTCAGCTGGAATCCCGTTCAGCCAGGACTGGCCAGTGTGATTGGAAAATGACACCTGCATGTTCAGATGAAGATGCACAACTCGCTTGTGTTATACGAACTGTGAGTCCCTGCTCTGAATTCTCCTTTTCACCAAATGTAAGATCTGTGAAGTTATTCTCTTCTGCCGTCTGACAATGTTCATCACAGGTTCCCAGTGCTGCCATTTCAAACCAGAAAAGCCACTAAGCAAGACGTCAGTCTTAGTACTGCTACCATTGCATCAGCCTGGAGCCAGCTCTGATCCCTGATGCAGAGTCTGGCTTTACATGGTTTTTATTCACTACTGCAGGAATCTGTAAGGCAGACATAGAGTCCCAGATCCATGGGACCTATGGATCCATGTCTGCATATTAATAGCTATAGTAGAGGTGGTTGTTTAGGTCCAAAATTTGACACTTCCCCCAGAAGATGTTCCAAACATGGCAGCTGATCCTTTCATGATTTCAATACAGACAGCCATTTACCCCTGGCATATTGTCACACCTTTTATTTATGCTGGGCTTAACTCTGCAGCCCTCACTCAGCATTAGCACTCTGGGAAAGTTTTGCCTGAGAAAGGACTGCAGGGTCAGCCCCTTTAGCTCTGCATCCTATGTTTTAACAGCAGCACTGGGATTGCCAGCTTGCTACAAAAATTCACTGTGTAGATGCTTTTTGCCTTTCAGAAAATAAACTATTATAAATTTTGCTTTGAGATATTTTACACCTAGCATATAATGCAAATGGATATATCAGCAACCATTTACTTTCTTTCCCTTTTTCTTTTGTACTAAAGCAAAATAATTTGCACCTTATATTTTAAATTATAAAAATGGCAGATTTTTTCCTAACCACAGAAGACATGATTGTTGTCAACTTCTGCTTGGTCTAGTTAGTAATGAAAACTTACCAACAAAGCACTTAAAAACATTCCTGCTTAAGAATAAAAATAAGTATCAAATTTAAAAACTAAGTTATCTGCATGCATCTGTGTGGGTGCACCCCTACACATATGCTTATGTGCAAGACAGACCGAAGATTTTGTGACTACCCCAGTAGCCTTACTGAGAACAAGCACTGCCTGGGCTTGTTAATGAATTTTATTGTGTGCCCTAAATATGACGTTCTTCATTTAATCTGCAGGGCTTGGACCGTGCAGTTGCCATTGCTTCAGTGTGACTAAAGCCCTGGATTTCACAGTGAGGATTGGAGGTCCCCAGAAAATATGAACTTCACAAAGGAATGTTAGATTAAAGAGAAGCACTGTTAAAACCCCCTACTGAATAAGAAATAACACTGTGATTCTATTACATAAACCTGTTGGCAACCCTGGTTTCAAACACACTTGCCTCTAGAGCTGGTTGAAAAGCTGGAGCATTATCTTGACTGAAATATTTCAACCAGCAATCTTTGCTACAAACTTTCCTAAAACTACGGCTCATGACTGTCAAAATCAAGACAAAAAAAGAAAGGGAATTGTGAGGGGAGGAAGGCCTTTTCTTAATAAAGGCAGCTTCAGTTAGTAAAATAATAACATAATCTTCAAGCTGCAAAGGCAGCACCTACTAATTAGTCATTGACTAAAACATAAATAATAAATACCTAAATTGTTCCTTCTATGCATCCATTTTTGTGCCAAATAAACATTTCAATGCTCTGCCTTAATGCCAGCACAGCTGACACCACAATTTCAAGTCCAAAGCAAACTGCAAGTAGCTTTAAACCAATATGACAGAGAGATATTACAAGTCACTGGGATCTGTGTGTTACAGTCATACTGCAATTGCTGTTTAAAAGGGAATTCAACCTTCCTGTGAGATGTGATTACAGAATGATTTAAGGGTCTGTTTCCCTCGTGATGTGGACGCTTAACTCTCAGCAGAAAGTCAGCCATGCACGCAGAAGGGTCAACAGATACCTTACTCTATTACAGCAACAGGACTTCTTTCCTAATTAACCCAATAGCTTCTAATGGCCTCTTTGGGTTCTGTTGCTAACAAGAGATTACCACAGCAACAACAACAAAGTGCATGTCTTTGCTAATGTAAAATGCATTAGTTGGAGATGAATTTGCATATAAAACCTGTATTTTAAAAAGTTTTTGGAATGTAAAATACTTTTTTCCTACTATAGAAAATACAGGTTAAAATGATGCAAAACATGCCTATTTAAAACAGAATGCAGCTTGCTTGGAATTTTGAAGACAGGCAAGGGCAGACTGACAGAATAAAGTAAAAGCACAGAGAAACATGGCATTGCTCTCCTTCCTGTTCAGCTCCTGGCTTCGGGCAGGAACCCATGCCCTGCCCAGCCTTCCAGATGCCCTGCACAGGCCTAGAAGGATCCTTCTTCGCCCAGAAATGGAGACCAAGGGAGGGAATTAGTGTTAAGACTTACTAGTCACTACTCAAATTAGGGAAGAAACCTGTTGTTGCAGGTTTAGGTTCCAATTTGACCCTTTCACTGGTTCCGTGCAACTCCATTGCCTGAGAAAAAACTCAGCTCAGCTCACAAGCAAAATTAGCAGAGGATGTGAGCAGACACATCACAACCCACCCCAACCTACACATGGACACCTGCTGTACTGGCAGTCTGTGAAAATGCTCAGGTACTGCTGGGCTCAGAAAACACCTGCAGATTTGAAAGGGCTGAAATTCAAAATACTTCTTTGTTCTTTAATAAATATTTTTACTACACTGACCCTGAACCTAACTGCATGAGACAGAAAAGACTAATATAGCAAAGCATACAGAGTTTATCATGAAATTAGTCTAAAAAGTCTCAGAAAATAATCTGAAAGTTTCTGCTTTTGCTTGTTTTCTCTAACTAGTATAACAGACATCAGCTGAGTCCAGAATTACTTTGTGTTATTAAAAACCAGAGGAATGGTGTACCATAATGATTTCTCATTCTGTGAGGTCATGTGGCCATACAGGCTCCAGCCTGCAGTAACCACTCTGGGAATTTTGCTGTGATTTATGCATGGTAGCAAAATAATGAAAGCCTATGAAATAGCAGAGGTACAGACAAATTTATTTTTAAAAAACACTTTTAGCAGCTGCTCCTTCACTGCCGTCTCCATGGCTTGGCACTACTGTTCCCAAACCCACACGAGGGTGGGTGCAGCACCACGTGGTATGGCCGGATCCCAAGGGGACAGCACGGGCTGTGGGATACGTGAAGCTGCTCCCGACAGAGCTGATGGAGAGGGCAGTGCCAAAGGCCTTGTCTGAACTGGTTTTTTTTGTTGGTTTTGTTATTTTTTTAAAAAATGAATTATATTGCAATAAGCAACAACAACAAAAAAAGTAACATTCCCTTAGGTTTCTGAAATCTGGTGCCAGATTCACACAGAAGCAAGGTTCAATTCCCTTTTAAAACCCTATGCCGGAGCAGGGCGTACCGGATGCTACCTCAGGCGGCCGTCGGGTTTGACGGCGCCCAGCTCAGATTTGGGGTCGGGGCTCAGGGAGCTCCAGGCTGTCTGAGCACAGCCCTGCATGACGGGGCAGGCGGTGGGGCCGACGCTGCAGATGTCCACGGCCGACCAGACACTGCCCACCAGAGAGTCCACCCAGGCTTCCAGCCGGGCGCCCACGAGCCCCGCGTTCCTCTTGGCCTGGTCCACGCGGGCGGCACTGATGGGGATGTTCAGCACGGGGTTCAAGCCCTGGAAGCTCTGCTCCATGTACGCGTTCTTTGGAGGCCCGCTGTGATACTTCATGGCTTCCTCTGCAAAGAAGAAACAACCCCAAAAGTTAACGCTTTAAAAAAAGGCAAACAACACTAAGGATCTAAGGGTACAGCAAACAAAACCACCAAGGTCAGCAGTGCACTGTGGCCCACTTTCCCAGCACTGAGGACAGGCTGCGTCCCAGGGATGACCGTCTGTGCTCAGCTCTGGCACTCCTCGTGCTCAGCACTGAGTTCTGCTCACCCTGCAAGAGCTGCCTTACCAGGGTGAACTCAAGCTGCCTGAAAGCAGCATCACCCTTTTTATCAACACGTACAACCTGCATCCCCAGAGCTGCAGAACACCCAGCCATGGCTGTCCTCTGAAATGAGGAGACAGGTTCAAGGATGCTTGGTGTGAGATGGCTGCCAAGCCCTGCCAGACCTTCAAGTGCTATCATTGATTTGTCTAGGAGGAAGAGCCAAGATCTCAGCCTGTGTTGGTTTTTTTCTCTTCTAAACAGATGAACCTTGACCAGCTGTGGAAAAGTCACTACATTTGTTAGCTCTATCTGCCATTCCTGGCACTGAAAGGACACCACCAT
Source organism: Anabacerthia variegaticeps (assembly GCA_035583185.1). Classification (NCBI taxonomy): domain Eukaryota; kingdom Metazoa; phylum Chordata; class Aves; order Passeriformes; family Furnariidae; genus Anabacerthia; species Anabacerthia variegaticeps. Next base: position 7,966,965 of record JAWWEW010000033.1, on the reverse strand, counting down.
GGCCTTGGACAGACCAGAACCATAATGAAACACATGTAGCCCCAACATCATTCCTGGAAGTGCTCCAGTCTCCTTGGGAAAAAATTCCATTATGACAATTACATTTCAAGCACTTGTGCCGAACAGCGGATCACAACCATTCCCTAGTGACACCTTTCTTTACACTGTGATTGCTTTCCTTACAGTAGCCCTTCTACCTCAAGAAAATGCAGTACAATACCTCAAATCTGGAATACTGCAGCAAAAATCAATGTCAGGCTGTAGCATTGCTCTCAAAGACTTAAACTGGACACTGTGGGTCAGGCCACCCTTGTCTAAGGCTGCCTGACTTCTGAAGGTCTGCGAGTGCACTGAGGTGCTGTTCATAAAATCAGAATGGGACCCTCCAAAAACGTTCACTGAGTGCCTCTTGGGAGCAAATTTCCAACCATTTCTTTCTGTTCTCAGCCGCCTTCCCCAGCATCCTCTCTCCAGCAGCACAGAGGATATGTTTAGCTCTGCCAACAGACACACTGTCTAGAACAGAAAATGGGCCCATTCAGGGCGCTCCAGGCGAGGAAAGCCACCATACACAGCGAGCGTCAGAGGCCAGGAATTACATATTCACGGCTACAATTCCTTCCACATGTCCTTGCTGCCTGCACTGCAGCCTGACACTGAGTCCTTTCTTCCACGCAGAGGACAGTATCTCAGGTGCCGGCAGTAAATCCGTGTATTTACTCAGAGGGAAAAAAGGGATGTTTAATTGGAGCTTTGCTGTTACATTTGCAAAGTCTTTAATGTCAAATACTGTGCAAGTCCATTACTTCAAATCCCCAATTAAACTGGTTCAGCACATCCCCATCACCATTATACATCGCTTAACTGTTCCTGCGTCCATCTAAACCCCTCTTTTTATTTTAAATGGTAGATATCTACAATAATCTCTCTAGTCAAAATGAGGCACATGTGTCAGGAGTGTGTTCTGCCAGAGCACTGAAGTTAAAGAAACAGAACAAGTACACATGATTAAATTTCCTTCTTTGGAAGCAATTAAATATGGAAGACTGTTTGTCAACATATTAATTAAATAGGAACATTCTGAGTAAAAAACCCCAAATAAATAAGAGTTGGCATTACTAGCAGGATCATCTGATTGAAACAGGCAATTGAGTGAGCTTGTTGAATCAAAGCCTGTTGTGCATGTGTTTAGTGCACGGAACAAGAGAGATCTTTATTCAGACAAGAAACAGGATGAAAAGGAACTTGCTCTTCTCTCTGGCTCAGCCTCGCACTTGTCCCAGGCCTCAGGACTTGGTGGATTATCAGGACTGGAAGGAATGAAAACTACAGAAACCACAGGACCCAGAGCTTGGAAACGCAGCAGACATTGTGTGAAGGGCTTCCACTGCCCACAGTGAAATGTGCTCCTCCAATGAACCTGACCTGGCACTGGCAGGGGATTGTTTGGTGCCACAGCAGAATGTGACCCCAAGGGGTCAGCAGGTCCTGAAAAGGAAAAGCTGGGTAACAGCAACCTGAGTGGAGTTGCATACACTCATCAACAGGACCTGCTGAGGACTTGACCCAGAACTCTCTCCTGGAGCCTCCAAGCCTTTGTTAAACAGTTCACAGGAGAAAGTAGGGAGGATGCTGCTCATCCAGCAATGGCAGATATGGGCTGTTCCTCCTTGCATTAAAGGCAAAATGACAGAGAGGTAACCATGCCTCTAACTTACTGGGCTGGCACAGAAGAGGGACAGTGTGGCTCCCAAGCCCTGAAATGCTGTACAAAAGGAGGCTGGAGCTACTGGGCGTGGCCTTAAAGCACTTCAGTCAAGTGTCATGAGCGAGAGCTCATGAAAAAATAATGGTGAATGTTAGGCTTGCCTCTGTAAGATGTGTGTTTAGACATCTGCATGGTTAGAGTAAACAATTCAAAATCAGCTGAATCACAGACATTAAGTCAGATTTTCTTGCCAGGAAGCACATCCAAGCAGCCCTTTGACTTCAAGACATGTATCAATACAAAATATATTTCACTCACTCTAAAATACAGCTTTAAAAAACCTGGTTACTTTTGTCCCTCATTTTTGTTTGCTTTTCCCTCTGGGAGGGCACATTTCTCAGCTGACTTTTCTTGGTATAACTTCTTTGAACTAAACACACAGCCTATAGCCAGCTGCACAGGCTGGGATTTCAGCATTTTTGTGGGGGCTTGTTCTTCATTTTGCAGAAAAAGCAAATGAGTTTAGACAGAGAGTGGGCTAAGGAATGAAAAATGTGGTTACCTTGGCACACATTAAGGCGCTAGACCTGTGGGGTTTTTTTTAAAGCAACACAGAATGTACAGCTTTATTTCTTTACTTGAATTGTCCTGAAACCCTCTGGCAAAGAGGTAATTTTTTATTGACATTTTGTTTGTTTTCTCTTGCAGTAAACAAGACAGTGCTGCATTTGCTCATTGTGGAGCTAATCGACTCCTTGTCAGCTGAATCTGAACTAAATTTCGAAGTAAATCCCTGTCTTCAGGGTTTTCCTTGGAATGATGATTCCAGGGCATGTCTGCTCTTCTGCAGTCATGTGCCTGCCTGCTGCTATCACTGCGTTTATCAAGAACATGTCATGTTAGCTCTGGTTAATTTAAAGAAATCACAGCAATTCTGACACAAGTTGCCACCCACTTTATAATCTGTATAGATGCAATTAGAATTGATTGAGCCACTGCAAACAACCAAGGGCAAAACAAAGGTTTCCCAGTATATACTAATTGAGATGATCTATAAATATGGATTAGGTTAAAAGGCCGCTGAGGTGCCTGTGTGCATCACCTGTGTCTGCTAATGCTGTCAGGCTTTGAAAGGGGCGGCTGCAGTTTGGGGGCACAGGGACCAGGCAGTGGTGTTTTAGGCTCCCTGGGAGCAGCAGAGATCAGCAGCCCCATGTCCAAGACCTGCCCTCCAGCTGGGAATAGAGCAGGAAAGGTCTCTCTTACAGCAAAGAAGGAGGTTGCTCTTCACTATCCTCCTTGCTTGAAGGAAGAAGGGGTTTATGAATTCTTTTATTTATTTATTTATTTTCAGTCCTGAGTTTATGATCGTCTTGAGGTTTTGGGGCTTTTTCTGCCTGAGAAGTGAACCTGCCCGCTGGCTCACCGTAACCTATTTGGCTTTAATGGAGCAGGTACTATCCATTAAATGGATGACAACTCATTATCAGCACTCCAGCTGGGAGAGCACTGTGGAAACTTTACCATGAATATAAACTCAAATTTAAAAATTAAATTGGTTTGCTTTTTTCTCTTCCCTTCTCTGTGCCCCCTGGGAGACGTGTAAGATCACACTTGGCAGGACTTTTTCACATGGCCTTTGTAGTGCACAGAAGAGGAGAAAATGGGATGATGGGGATGCAGAGCCAATCTCTGCTGAATTTGCTGTTTTCTTAGGACTTGAGATCTACTGGGTAACTTGGATTATAGCCTGTGAACTACTGGTTAATGCTCTGAATTATACCTGTTGTTTGGCTCTGCCTCTACAGTCCCTGTGCAGGAGACCTGGACATCTGACCTCGAGTCTCCAAACTGTGCTTAAACTCAGGCTGCCTAAAGCAGAGAACAAGAGTCCCCCACTCCTGTCTGTCATCACTACCAGTGATTTTCTACTGATCTGCTCCCTGTTTTGTCTCCTACACATCCCATTCCCTCTTTGTCTTGGCACAATTATTCCTAGAACATCCTGCTGGTCCTTGGCAGCCCTCCCATGTCCTTACAACAAGCACGGAATACTTGGCTTTAACTGACCCAACCATATGGTGAGAAACTTAAAATCATTTTTAGAAGAATAAAGTGGAATCTGTCTGTGCAGAACGTAGAGGGAAGGAGGCTCTCGTGGAGTGAGTGAACCTGATATCTCCAAATGATTTATCTCCCAAATTCACTTAACTTCCTTTTTCTTTTTTTTTTCTTTCTCCAGCCAGGCAAATACTTGAAGGCACTCCTGAACCAAAGGATCTGCTGAAGGCAGAGCTGATCAGTGGCACAAGTCAAAGCAGAGAAAATAGACACAGATTTGGATGACTGGAGGAGGAAGAGGAGCAAGCAAGCAAGAAAGAATAAATAACATTAGATTATAGACTTGCCACTGAAATAGCTTTGGAAACCTCATTGACAGCAGAACTACTTCAAACAGCATCCTCAGTAATTCCATGTAAGATCTGATCTCTTACAGATTCAGGTTTTGGAAAGATCAATGAATTTGTGTTTTTAAAACAACTTACATTCTATCAGTTATGCTCATCTAGACACAGTATCAAAGACAACACCTGCTCTTGATCTACCTTTATGGTTTTATGTGCATGCACAGAATTTATGCAAAAATTAATAAATAAATGGAAATAAAAAAATTAATAAACTAGTGGCATATGCTGTTTTTATAAACTGCTAAACAAAATTTCTTTGCTGGCAGCTGTCCCATGATTTTTTTTATTTTGAGTTGTAATAATGAATTTTGAGAGTCGCGATACAGGAATGAACATGTTTCACTTTGATTATTCAAAAAAGAGCAAGCGGCTCCCTTCATGATGCTGGGAAACCAAAAGGAACTTTTCCTTGCTGTGCTCCAGGCTGAAGTGATGTGTAGATGAGCAGTGATTTAAGAAATACAGGGATCGTTTTCGTGCCCATGTTCTCAAGATCTAAGACTTTAGTGACTCCTGCCAGATTTGTGCAAATGCTTTTCAGAATGACAGTAGCAAATTGCACACAAGATCATGGGCAGAGTTTTCTGTCTGTAGGTACATGGACTCCAGTTTCTACACCTGGGATGTACGAGACTGAGGAGCCCGAATCGCTGTCGAGGAAATGACATGCAAAGTGGTATGAAATCTATCAGTCATTCCAAAAGCTTCTGCAGTAGCAAATTACTTTCCAGAGCTTTCTGACAAGGGCTTTTTGTTTTTTTTTTCCAGGGGGAAGACGGTGGGGAGGGTTGGTGTTGGTGGTGAGGGAGGATGGTTGGAAGAACAAAATTTTAAATAAATCTCTAATAAACCATATTCCCCTCTTCTGCTGACAACTCCTGGCTAAGTCTGATGTATGTTTTATTTTCAGTGTTAAGACAGGAATACTATTCCTTCATTTTAGAAGATTTTTGGCAGCTTTTGCATTGTTTACAGTAACAGAAATAGTTCTTTTAGGAGTTCTAATTCTTCTGTCATACTCTCAAAATGCCTTTACTTGGCAGAGCAAAATGTATTTAAATAATAAAGTGGTGACAAACTGACAAAAGCTGGAAATCAAAGCTAGATGACAATTGCCTGCACACAGCACAGTCACTGAGACAGAAAGTCTTACAAAAACCAAACAACAGGAATTTGCATTGTAAATACAAGTCTAACTACAGTGGAGTGTCACTACCTGCCCTGTAATTAATTTCCCTCTCTACCTCCATTCCTCAGTCATCTACAGATTATACATCACATCATCAGTAGCAAATCATCACTCCTGAGACTTTTTTCCTAGACAATATTGTTCCCAAGCTTTATATTTCATTCCTGTAGTAGATTCTAGTTAACATATGAATGAACAAAGCTGTTTAACAAAAAATATGAGCGAGATCTTCTCCCAGCATATCAATGGGCATTACAGAATAACTACATAATTTCAGTGGAATTATTCCAGACTCAGAGTTTGGACCAAGGGGATTCTTGCCTTAACACCATAAAGTGGGGGCTTATGGTTGAGGTCTGAGACATGTTTACCTGTCCACGGGGCTCTCACATCATAGGGAAAGGCAGCAAGGTTACTTGCTACATGCCATGTTTTCTGTCCAATTTATGCCTTTCATTTTAAATTATCAAAGAACATGGAATTCATTAATTTCCAGGAGACAAGTCAGTAACAGCTGCGTTTAGAAGCAGGTTGCCTCAAACTTTAAAAATGTATTTCTTCCACACATGGTGTCTGTTCACCATTTATCACTGCCTATTAGCTAATAAAGGCAGCAGGTTGGAAGTGGTTTAGTTTCAGCTTAAGAAATGATGCCACCAAATGTTAGAAGCAGAAATCAGTAAGTTTGCTCTTCTGCTGGGAACTGTGTGGAATCAAGCTCCTGTCGAGCGAGATAAGGGCTGCATTAGCTCTCAGCAGTTGTCTGTTGCTGTTTGCATTACAGAAGCAGCACGTTATGCTGGAAGGTAAATGCCTGACTCAGTTTATTTGCTGCCTTGTCAGGAAGAAGAACTTCTGAAAACTTAATAGGATCATTCATGTATCTAGCAAATTTAAGATGTCTAAAGTTATGAATATTAATACTGGCCAGATGGAAGCACTTGAGCACATTAAGAAGAATGGTAAAGATATTCAGAGCTACAAGCTTGTTTTGATCTTACTGAATAAGAAAACAGGTGTGGCTGTAAAACAGTCCCTCTTCTCCCAGCACAGTGTCCTGGGCACTGGCTGCAGACCTGAGCACTTGGGTGATGCCTGTGCCATGCAAACTCCTGCTGGGAGCCTGTGGATGCTGGCAGCCCCAGAACGACCTCTGTGTTTGGATGGCTCAGGGGCTGCTGTGGCAGGGAAGAAAATGATTTCTTTCTAAAAGCTGTCAGTGCGGGTCTGATCCCAGGACTGCATCCACAGATATTTCTGTAACAACTGCTTGGCACGTACTGAGCAGGTCTTGGCACGGATCAGGCAAGAGGGAATGTCTGGAACCTGACAATATGTCAGGTGAGCTCTGGCCTAGGGTAATTTTGTCTAATTCAGCATTTTGTGTATTAATGCTTTTATTGTTACACACAGAGACTTGGTCAAGAAAACAGTTTAAACATCTGGAACTCTGTAAGAGCAAATGCAAATGCAAAACACCACCAAAAGGTCAATTTTTCTTTCTATTTCTAAATCATGGCTTTTACAATAGCTGTTAGATTACTGAGAGTCTGAAGTTCTCTGGATTCTGAACTGTGCATATTTTACAGATATAAATAGTCTTTTGTTCAAAGTGGCTGTGTTTTACAGACTGGATACAGACACTTCTACCTGTCTTAGTGCAAAAGTTTCTTCTGATTTAGTATCTATAAAATTCCTTTCTTATATCCTTTTCCAATAGAGTGCTACTTCATTTTTAACAGCAGCATTTACAGTGAATACAGACACAATAACTGCATTATTCCCACAGCAAATAATAAAACTTACCTTGTTTGATAGGCTGCTGATTAGAGAAGGTGAGAGGAGTAACAAGGAATTTGGTTTCAGCTACCTGTACCCAGTGGTGCAGAATTTTTATCGTCCAGACACCGGGTCGCAGGGGCAAATTCAGAGGTGGTTTGTAGTGAGTAAACTCGGCACTGGATTCAATAAGAATATCATATGTTGCTGCAATGACGTTAACAGGATCCACCCAAATGACAGTCACGGTGACGTTGGGGCCTTTTCCCCATTTCTGCATGCCAACTGGCTCATCTGTTGGCCCCAGGAGTCCTCCAAAATTCCGGAAAAGCCTCTCCTTGGCGTCCCACTCAGTGCCAATCTGAAAGGGAAGAACACACTGCTGCTGGCATCATCATCTCTGTGAGCACCTCAGACACTTGTGTCAAATAAGGGCTCTCAAGAGACACAAATCACATTTCTCTAATGACAGGAATTATACATACATATAAAAGCTGACAGCAATATGACCTATGATCACAACATGTACACAAACTGTGAGATAACCTTCAATGCAAGGCTTGCTTTTTTGGTCCACTTTTGATGGATAACAAGGTTTTCTTTATCTCAAGAGTGACATAACAGGCTGCAGCAGCTCTCTCTTCCCTCCACGTAAGCAGTCAATAAGGGACCAAGCCTAGTGACTGGACACAGGTTATGCATAGAAAAAAATATGATCCATCATCTCCTGGGTCATGAAAATGTATTCCACATTTGAGAGATGGACCCTGCAGTAGAGACCTATCCAGATGCTACTAAAACCAGGAAAGAATACTTTGCTGTGACTTTAGGACAAGTCACATCATATCCTTCACCACAATCCATCCGTGAGATGCTGTGTCCTTGCACTACCTTCCTGCCTGATGTGGGAAGTTATTTCTTGTAAACGCTTTTCTTATTGTCACAACAATGACATTGTTTTTATTTATTCACCAAGGAACAGTAAACCAGCTGATTCACAATCTAGTGTAAATATTTAATGGACCTTTCTTTTTCCTAGCAGCTTTCATATTTCAGCGCTCTTCATATGAATTTCAGTGGTTCTCCCATAACCTGCAGGATGACGCAAACGTACAAGCTATTGCCATTAAGTCCCTCACAGTCCTTCAGGTCTTCTTTTGTCTTAATCTCCAAACAGTGCAGATGACCAAAGAGTTGATTTGTTCCCTGTACAGAAACCACGTGATTCTCTCAAGTGGCCTCCAGAGACCCATGCACACCCAGGCAGGATCCCCACTTTCAGAATATATGTGGGTATTGCAGATTCCCCCAGCTCGGAGGTGTCCTTGTCCCTAAGCTTCACCTCACAGGACCATGGTCAGAACCTGTTTTCCTGAAAGCATAAGAAATAAGCATAGCTTACTTGCTTCAGAGATTTTTCTTCTAGATTTCATCTCATTTCATGAGAATAAGTGATCCCAATATAATGCCAAAATCCTCCCAAATCCCCAAAACATAACAATTACCAAACGCCTATTACTACTGATACATTTACTGGAAACTGTCCAGTCTCCAGTCCCTTCTAAATAAATCCCTGTGGTTGGCAGACAAATTACAGGAGGACTGCAAGCAAAAAGCTGCAAGGTCAGTAAAATAAAAACCCTACCATCCTAAATCTATCTGTCATCATATGAATTCCTCCTACCGGACTATGACACTGCAGAATATGAGACAAAATGAGCCTTCCACTACTCTGCAATCAACACAGCATTTCTGGTATTTCAGAGGTATTTCACCCAGCACACCAGCTAATCAAACCAGACAGCGTAGCCCAGATATCAGACCCAAGCATCGACTGCCTGGAGGAGCTGTCAGTGCGTACTCTCCTGACAGGACTGACTGAAAATGTATGGAAATAAGCTGAGAAAGAAAATTTCCTGAGCAGATCTTATTATCTCCTCTGCCAACCTTCACTGAGTGCAGCCATGTCACATCTACCTGCTCAAGAGACCTGGAAATAATAAAGCCACAAAATGTGAAACAAATCTACACCCTCCTGGGCAAAGAGAAGCCTGAGAGGAAGCTCTTTCCACCACATATTTCTTACTGAAGAACTCCTTGAAGAAAATTTACTTCATCCTCAAAAATCAAATGTTCATTCCTGACATACAACTATTTCCCCTCTCTCTGGTTTTTCATCCCTGAGAAAAGAAATCTGAAAGTTACAGACCCCTTGCTCCAGCCTCCAGTGACACTGCTCAACACCAGATTGCACAAAAGATGTTGACACGTGTTCACGTGCACAAAGGTTTCTTAGAGTGATCTGTAGAAGAACTAAGTCTGCTTTTAGGGAAAAATTACAACAAAATCATTGTCTGGTTATTAAGCTTTTTGCGAGCATGGTATTGTGTTCCCTAATGCAAACCAAAAGTTCCAGCCAAAGGGCAGGGGAAGAGGGGGGGAAAGGACAATTCTCGTGCTGGTGGCCATCGCCTCCCATGAGAGCCTGTCACACCACTGGCAGGGTGTGCAGGTCCATGAAACAACAGCACAAAACCAACCAGGAGGACACAGGTCAGGCCCTCAGCAAGACAAAGGCACCCGGGCACCCCAAACTCCCCCGTGCCCCAGAGCTGGGGCTCACACCAAGGCTCACAGGCACCTCAGGGAAGGGAAAGGCAGGGGGCTGAACACATCTATTCACAGGATCTGCCCTTTATGTCTGGTTTCCAGCTGGGGACATACGTCCCCATGCTGCTCAGCTTGCAGTACAGCTGCTTTTAGAAGCACAGTATTTTACAGGGAATTTTACTTAAAGCACTGGTTAGAGATTCATACCTCTTCCCTTGAACTTTACACAGCTGAGTTCCCAGGACTGAGATGTCCAATTTTACAGGGGAGGAGATACTACAATCCTATAATAATTTCACAGCCCCTTAAAACACTGTGAGTAGGCTTTCACTTTCAAATGGAATAGACAGAGTATGGGATGGAATCAAGCAGTAATGAATATCTGATAAATTATGAAGCTATGTGGCACAGAAACGGACATTTTCCACATCATTATTTTAATCACCATTATTTTTGGGCTTCAAGAGCAAACACTGTGCACAGAGTAGGTTTGGAAAGCTGGAAATCTCTCATTGGCTTAAAACTTCTGTTTCTATCTCTGTTTGGTCCCAAGATAAAATTTTCCCAAGATAAATTATGCCTTGATTATGGGTTTGTGTCTCATTGCTCACCACAAACAGGACCATTAGGTTCACACAATGCACACTAATTGCCTGCCACCTAGTTTATTTTATTCTCTGTGATGAATCACAAGTCTTAACAAGACCAGAAATGAACTTAGTGTTCGACTGATAGACGGTGAGCTAAGACTTTTGGTTCTGTACAGCAAATAAATCTCCTGCCCTCCATGGAACAGTTGCCTGAACCCAGGCTGGCAGGACACATACTGTGTGCATTGTGCACAAGCCAATTTTAGGAGGCGTGGGAGTTTCACACTTGGAAATCATCTCTCTCAGATTTCCTATAAGTTTATTTTATTTTACTGAGCCCAAGACTGAGTGCAGGAGCTGAGTGCCATCAAAACACTGTGATTACCCCCACCAGCCCTGGGGCAGCCCAGCTGGCCCATTTCTTTCCACTTGTCTTGAGATGGTTCATGGTGAAATCTGCTCCTTGGGAAGCAAAGTCTGAGAAGCAAAGCAGAGGAGCAGAGGGCAGGAAGCACTGACTGGGGAGATCCCATCATCTCTGCTGCAATCTCAGTTGTACACCAAGGTCACAAAGACACTTGGGAGCACATTCAGTGCAGCATATTTCTGCTCTTCCTGCTGGCCCCGCTGGTGTGAGCTGGGAGAGGGAAGAAAGCTCCCAGCTAAAATAGCCCCATTCAGATTTTAAATTCCTGCCAGATCATGGCGTGAAATTCATTGAAGAACCAGCAGTTCTATGTCCCAATAAGCACAAATATTAATTCTCTTTTCTGTGAACATTGATGCCTCCATCTTAGCTAAACTGCTAAGTTTGTTTTCCACTTGCTGGACTTCAACAAAGCAGTGGCATTTTAATAAGCTGTAGCAGATCAGAGCTTTCCAGCCACACTGAAGCTCAAGAAGTTAATGCTGGATTTATACCAGGGTAACTGAGAGAATAATTTGGCTCAGAGGCAGAGATCCCTGCAAGCCAAGGGAAGGCAGAAAGTAAAATAAACAATTAAGAAAAGATTAAATTATTTACTTTGTACCTCCTGGTCTTTTAAAATATGAATCATCTATAAAAGGAGAGGACAATTAAAAAGTTTAGGTGAGAAAACAATGAAAACAAGTAAGCAGCTACCAAATCTCTTTTTGTGAGTTTCAAATAGAGGGAGATGTTTCCTTATCAAGAAAAAACCTTACCAGTGATTAAATTCTTCCCATGCTTTGTGCTCACACGGCTTGCCTGCAGCAGCAGTTCCTACAGGGCTGCTCACAGAGTCTATGAGGCTGCGAGGAGCAGCTCATTAGTCCCGTGGGATGCAGGGATGCTCCTGCAGGGCGACACACTCCACAGAGCTGTGGGCACTGACGTGCCAGGGGAGACTGGTGCTGGGCACTGCTGCTGCAGGACATCCTCAGTCAGGCTCAGGCTTTGCTGCAGGACTGCTTTGAGGGAAAAAATGTGCCCTGTTGGCCAGGGCGGGACCTGGATAGTGGCCAGTGAGTAAATTCTGGTCCCAGGTTAGTTTCCTCCCTACAACTGCAATGAAGTCAGATGTATTCTTTCTAAATATTTTTGTTAGAGTTCTAGAATAGCACAATCAAAATACTTCTTTTTATCACACAGTTAAAAAAAGCTATGTCCCTGCTGCCAGCCCAGGTGCTTTTTAAAAGAGGACCCAGAGCATGCAACAGGATGAAAGTAAGACTAAAAGTACTAAATAAACAGCAGAAATACTCCTACAAATCACAAGAATTAAAGCTTGTATGACCATTTATCACTGCATGAAATGGCAAGCCTACCACCAGACACATTGATAAATGAAGCACACTTTCCATCCATCTCTTTAATGGCACATTAGTGTCATGGATTTGCCATGCACACCAAAACACTGAATCCCACCTAGGCATTTCTTAATTGCCCAAGAAGATGGTAATTTATGGACTTAGCCATAATGACTAGAACACATTTGTTCAATCAATTTTATACCTTAATTGAAATTTGTGGCTTAACAAGAAAAACCATGAAATTAACTGCTCAGAGAGTTGTATCTTCAAAACAGAACACAGATGTTGGATTCTATTAGTGGTCAACTTTCCTGATATATTTTAGGGTACATTTTTTATGCTCTATGTCAGATGCTGAGAAAAATTCTAGAAAAAATAACAGGATTTGGGGGAAATCTCTGCCACTGCTGTGATAATTTTCTCTTTTGTGTTACAACATCAACATTCTGCTCACATGTGGCATTGATACCTGACTATCACTAATTTTATGAGTTTTTTTCAGTGTACTCTTGAGAGAAATGTTTAAAGACATCACCATTCACATCTGGCATTGCAGAAACATGGCATGTTCCCCGGGTGCCTCGCACAGTACTCAGAACTATGACGACTGCAGAACTTTTAAGTTACTGAGCCCTTTTTACAACAGCAAAGGCCTTCAATTTGTTCTTAAAACAGAAAGGAGAGAGGACACTCTGAGTAACATAAGAAGTGACAGCTGGACACAGGTCTGACCTAGTAATGGTATTTCCTGTGAGGAGGATGTGCATTGCCACTCTCACCTAAAATTTACATGGAATACATTTTCCAAAGGCTGCTGAATTAGTATGCAATCTCTCGATGCCAGAGGCTCAAGACACTGTGCAAGGGTGGCTATGAACACTCACCTCTGAGAACTGCAACCTTCCAAAATCACTTGGTGGACTTGCAATCTTGAAGACTTTCTTGGGCATCACCCACGTTTCCAAGGTTTCTAGTTTACTGACAGCCAGGTTGGTTGCGTGGTGTCTGATCAGGAAGCCTTGGAAACGGTCAGCAAGGAAGTAAAGGTGGACAGAAACTGGATGGCCCATGGGGTAGTATCTGTAAAACAGCACATGCATATGCTCATCAGTTACACAAGAGAGACATGAAATCTCCATTTACTTGGAGCTAATGGCTTAAGCAGCATTCATTTCAACTAGGAAATCCACCGCTGTACATTAAGAGATTTCAAATGTGTTCATGACTCATTATCAAATATTCTTAGGCTGTTCCGATTACCCCGAAACGTAAAAAAATGTTACTAAGAATATATGCTCATTTATAGCATATCCACAGCTCTAAGCTCTTTAGGAGGTCCCTCTGTGTGCCAGAGAACTCCCCTCCCTAAGCACCTCTTCTGGGTAGAAAGTGCCACCCAGAGACACACACAGATCATTAGGCTGCAGCACTGTTTGCTCAGATAAACTGTAGGATAAAGGATGCCCCAGCAATGTGCCTGTGCTTCAGGTGCCGCCTTTCCTGCTCCAGCAGTGCCTGCCCACGTGGGACAGCAGGGAATGCTGCAAGGCTGAGCATCAGCCCCGGAGCTCCCTCCATTCCTAAACCCCTTCCCCAAGGGCAGGGCTCTGAGAGTGGCACTGCAGCAAACGACAGGATCCCATCCCTATTTTAGGTCCCCTTTATTTTAGGAAATAACCTTCATATTCCTTAAAGACTTGAGGTTTGAAAAAAAACAACCCTGAAGAAAGGTCAACCAACCAGGCAAAACCTCTCATCGTGAGATTTGGGGGCATTTGGTTACAGTTCAGATTTAAAGACAAATAATTAAAACGTATGGTCAATTGTCTGCTCTAGTCTCATAAACATCTCAGAAACATCTGTAATGATGTTTGGGTACATACGGATGCAAAAATAATTAAAAACATGTTATTCATAGCTCAGAAATCAAATATTTTGCTACTTTACAGCACTGACATTAACTGCAAAACAAGTTAAACCACCCAGTATCACACCTTCCCAGAAAGTCAGCTAAGTCTGACTCCTCATGCTTGTTACCACAACTCAAGACACGAGCACTAAGAGGAGCTGACCAACAAGGACTTTCCATTGTGCGGGGTCAGCAACACCCAGAAGGAAGTCTCTAGAGCTCGAGAAACAAACACAAGAGGACAGAGTACAGACAGTGATGGACTGAGCAAAAACACAGCAAAGTCACGCAGCCAATACCAGCAACAACCTGACTTCTGTTCTGAGAACTGAGACCTCCTGTTTTATATGTGTGCAGCAGCAAATATTTACAATATCCTTGAAATAGTCTGAGCAAATTGCCTCTTGGCAGCAGTGAGTAAAAATGCCAAGAGATGGAAGAAATAAATTAAATCTCGATCACACATTAATGTTGCTCCTGCGGAAGATGCTGATATGTAATCTCATTTGGTACCTGAGCAGTCTGTGGGGGGGCATGGCTTTCTGAGGCTGGGAGCTGGCCCTCTTTAGAAAAGTGTGCAAGGCAGCTTCTCTCATAAACATCTCCTGTGCTGCTGCAGGAGGCAGCAAGGACTGACTCCAAATGTGACCTGAAGCAGTAGTGGCTTTATTTGCAGTGCTGGCAGTGGTGTGAAATGAGCTGGGGTGGTGACTGCAGGGTCAGCTGACTCGGTGCTGCTGTAGCCCCAGCAGCAAAGGAACACTGTTGAGGTGCTCAGCTCAAATACATCCCTGCCATTAGCAGGTTGGAGACATGCAAAATGACTGCAGGGAAAGAGGAAAGGTATATATGCACACACCTAGAAAGACAATGTAGTATCAAAGAGATGTGAATTATAAACCTGAGGATTATCCACTTTTCTGTGATTTAAATTGGATGCTGACTTGCAGTGTTTCAAGGGGACTCAGGTAGGTGTGAAAACAAAGCCTCCACTCCATATCACTGCTTGCAGTTCCTCCCTGCACTGCTTCATGAGGCTCCAGCCTGTAAAGGAGCCATGCGTCATGTGGGGACAGCTGCAATGAGTGGTGGATGACACGGTGTCCCTATCCATAATCTGAGCAAGCTTGAAAAGCACCTTGAGTACCTGTGCAATGGAAAGTTCCCCAGAAAAGAAACGGAGAATTGATGTAAATCAGCATCAGAACACTGGCAAAAGGAATAAGCACAACAATAATTGTCAAATTATTTCAGTGCTGGTTACACATAGCCCCCATCCTCTCTGCTGGCTTCACTCTGCAGGACAAATGACCCAGCACTTCTTTAAATCTGCCTTTATTTCATACAAGGGTGGCATGCTACAAGTGATTATTTCTATCTAATTGTTATTGATCTTTTATTGCTTTGCACCGGTAACCTTCACTGACAAAGCTCTAATAGGAATCTGGAGCACTTATTGCCACATCTTTCTAAATGGGACATTGCTCAGCACTTCCATGACTAATTTAGGAAGGTCAAGGCACATTTGGTTCCCTCTCGGGAACACAAGAGGGGCAACATCCATCCATCAAAGCTCATGGAGTGTCTTCAATGTTTGCTGACTTAGGCTGTGTGTGTTTTCTAGCAGAATAAAAAAAAGGGCAGGGGCCAGAAACACATTCTGAAGAATGAATAAAGAGACGGTAAAGTAAGACTTTAAAAGATGAACCCTCTTTGCTTTAAATGTAAACAGCTTCAGATGTTGCAGGCAGCAAACATCTACCCTGAAGAGAGCCTTTTCTGTGCAAGTTTAACTCCAGGAATTCTTCTTTCAAATCCCTTTTAGACTGAATTCTTCTTTGCTAGGCTTATAGGTGAGAAAGGAATCTAGAATATAAGGGGAGTTTCCCTTTAAAGAATAAGGACCTTTATTTGAGAGAGAGATATATATATGTATAAATATATTTATACATGCATACATTTTATGCATTTGGTGCTAATAGATCCTACCAGTTGCAGCACTTTTGGCACAGACAGCTGCACCAAGCAGGCAAGCTGAGCCAAACAAGCAGCTCTCTGTATTCCATGTGTGCTCCCAGGGGAGCAAACAGGCAAGGACCATTAACCTGCCTGTGTTCAGATTAGTTCTGAAACCCTGTCCCTCTGCTCTTGGTAAGCATAATAGAGGTGAACATGACCTCTGCTGCAATCACACGGAGGGTTTAGGAGCTGTGGCTATAATACACTTGCTGAAATTAATCAAGGAAAACGCAGCAGTGGGGGTAGCACTGCCCAACTGGATCCTGTCAGTCTTCATCAGGCTGGAGAGGAGCTCCTTAAAAGTGGAGCAGACGGGTCACATAATGTCAACCCAGAATAACCAGTGCTTTATTATGGACATAAATACTCCTGGAAATAAGCGCTGCACACTTGCAGCTGCCTGGCCCTGTTTGTGAGGGCTGGTCCCAGCCAGCCCAGCCGAGCAGAAGGAGCATCCCGCAGGCTCGGCTGCGTCCCCTGCATCCCCCAAACACCCCAACCCAGGCAGGCAGGACTAACCTGCAGCTGCTGTCCCCGGCAGCGTGGAAGGAGGTCTCTGCTCGGCGCAAGCCCAGGCGGGAGAAGGCGTGGTACATGGTGAGGGCCACGTCGCTGAGGGTCTGCACCCCGTCGGGCTCGTCGTACACGTTCTCCCAGTAGGACCGCAGCCCGGGCGTGCCGGACGGGTAGTTGCCGTACAGGTAATAGTCCAGCTGGCCGATTATCTCTTGATTCACGACAGCTTCAAATTTGCGGGCAAAGAAAGTCGGCCTGGCAGTCTGCTGTTGGGACACGACAGGAAAAGGCACCGAGTGAGGGCCTGTTGTCAGCCGAGACACTTTGTGCTATGAGATGGGTTGGAGCTGAGTACCTGAGCTGGCTGTCTCCATGGGAAAAGATGGCTTACAGGGTCACCTTTGTGCCCATTCATTGTTAGAAGCGATGTTAAGATTTGGATAAAAGCTACATAATTAAGCAATGAAAACAGAGCTGTGTCAATCCCTTCATACCAACAGCCACCGCCCACTGCCTTGCTCTGGAAGGCTCTCTGAGTGACAGAGTGGTGGGGGTGCTTTCTAACCCCCCCTTAGCCTGGAGAAGGGGCAGCACTGGCATGTGTTAGGCAGAGAACAAAGTGTCCAGTGGCACAGGGGCTCAGAAGAGACAGAGCAGCATTTTCTGCATGTGGATTTGCTGCTAGAAGGTGGTAAGAGGACTCTGGGAGAGGTGCTCTCTGTGGCTGAGGTTTCCCAGCCTCCCAGTGGTCCTGCACAGATTTTTTGCTCTGCACCTGATACAGTCTTGGGCATATTACTGCTTTATATGCTACTCAACTACCACAAGCTTTTAAAATACCTTTGTTTTTCCTTGCTCATATTTGAGCATGGGTTCTGAGGAGCCAAGACGTTCAAGAGTGCCCCAGATGGCTGGAAAATTCTTTTGAGGATGCTCAGTTTTACTCTGAGATGGCACATGCTGTAGGCGCTCTGATCTGAGCCTCTGCAGCTCACTTTGTGCCTCTGTGGGAACTGTGACCCAGCCTTCCAGTGCTGTATGTTCGTGTGAGGGGCTCTCTCACCAGGCAAGTGTCAGAAGCTGCCTTTAAATCTATTCTAATTTTGAACTTTCCCTTCCAGCTCAGTTTACTTGATTGTTTTCTGAAATATTGTTGTGGGTTCACAGCCTGGAGCAGGTCAAGCTCTGCAGTCTGGCAGGAGTTTTTTAAGACTTGCCATTTATTCTGTGCTGGAGACTTTCCTGGGATTGGTGTTTGGGGCAGCAGAGCCTCTCTCAGATAACATCTCATTTGCTCTTTTTGTGAGTGCCTGTGTCACTGACTTCAAGCGTGCCTGGTAGGCAGCACATTACAGTAAAGAAAAGATCTCTGTTTCAGAGCAGTCATCATTTCTGTGCTGTAGGGTAACACATTCCCCATCCCACACAAAGCCTGAACAAACATGCTTTATGCAGGGAAGCCTGAGGAACTGCATGGATGGAATTGCAAATCCTGTGACCTTGAAACAAGAGGCTGTTCATTCTTAATAAAAGATACATGGGCCAGATACAGCCTTGAGACTGAGTGCACCCCTCAGCACAGGATTTGCTCTCATGTCTGCCTTGAGGAAACTATCACAAAGGAACTGATTAAACTTTTTCAGGCAGTATTGCCAAACCTGAGTGATCAAAATCTCATGACTAAGGCTCCCAAAATCACGAGATAAACTTTACTATTATCATGCTGATGAATGTAATCATGAAAATGGATTTGCCTTGTGCTAAGTCTCTAGCAGGCACACTAGTCAACTTCTGAGTTTGTTTTAAACACTGAAATCCAGAAGTTTATGAAATCATGAAAGCACCTGAGCTGGAACTTTGGAAAAAATCCTTTGTAACAAATTCCCAAGAGCTACTGAGCAATAGTGGTACCGTGACAGATGTGGCAAGCTTCCTTCTTTCTAGCACAACAGATTACCAATGCCAAGTAGCTTCTTTGTGACCTTACCACGCAGTAGTATGTCTCAAGGGCCAAAACACAGGAGAACCAATCTTTTGTTCTCCTGAAAGTAGGAACAGAGCATCCTCACATGTCTTTCTTCACCTTCTTGATGGAGTAAAAGCTTCCCTTCCCATTCCCTGGTGCAGCTGTGTAGCCAGCTGGCTCTCCACACCCCAGCAGAGGGGGAAGAGCCTCTTTGAGGTTATGTTCAGTTACCTGGAATCGGTGAAAGTCTGCTGGTTTGAAGTCATTAGGTGAACAGCCACACCAGTCAACAATGTGCTTGTATTGACACTTGCAACCGAGTTTACGATTCCAGTTCGTGATGCGCAAGTTGTTGTCCACCATGGAGTCACAGTATGGGCTGTTCTCCAGAACAGTGTGAAAGAAGGACTGCAAGAAAAACAGGGCAGATCACTATATATTTAGTTCCTCAAACTTCCACTTTTTCTTCATTTCAGCCCACGGGCCCAAACCTAATGCAGGGGACTTATCTTCATTTGAAATGACAGAATTAACAAGCACATATGAACATGCTGTATGTGCATGGATTCCATAGAGCATGAAAAAGTCACAAACACACTACAAACCCAACCAAACCATAATAACACACAGCTGAGGCCTTGCTTCAATAACCTGGCACAGAGTAACTGCACTTCTGCAATGACCACCTATGCACACTGGGAGTCCAAAGGACTCCAGGAAAGGCACCAGTGCCAGCAATTATTTTATTTATAATTCATCTGTATGAACAATTCTAAGAAATTCCCATTATTTCTCATCTATAAGTTACTCTCTGGTCTAACAGGTTTAGGACTATTTTCCTGAACAATGTGCTAATGATGTATCTCAAGTTGTTTCCTAAGACAATTCTCAAAGCTACACCATCACCCCAGTTACTATGAAAAATATACAGTTCCAGACAGCTCTTCTGTGGGTGTCTCTATCACCAGCACTCTGAAATGTATTGCTAGTTGAGTGGCTTTGTTCTGAAATATACAGTTCACCCTAGGCATCAAAAGGACATTCTGCCTCCTGCAGTTACATCTGAAATCATAATTCTTTATTTGCTGACTCATGGCAGCATGGAATTCCTATTGGGCTATCCTAATTATATCATCATAATATCAGCTATTACATAGATCATGTGTAATGGGAACTGATCTAGCAGGTTAACAGATCAGTGAAGGCAGGGCAGTTTTAAGAAATCAGCTATATGTCTTGCAAAGACAACCTTGTTGAAAAAAGCTATGGAATATCATCAAATTTAGCCCTGAAAGAGACCATTTTTGGGGCAGTGGCTTCTCTTTAAAATCAGTAATAGTAAGATCTATAAATAACCAGCATAACATTAGCACGGCTGGCCCCCAAATAATCCCCCTACCCTTTTTAATGTTAAATGACAGCCCAGTGAATATGGATTTTATGCTTGAACTGTTTGGTTAAACCCATAAAGGCATGCATTCTCATTCAAGCGAGAGGGGGAAAAAAACCCTACCCAATTACCCATTGCCCCGTGTCCTTTTATAGCAATACAGAAATTTCTCTAGATAATGGATGAAAAGGTTATCAGAGTTGAGAGAAAAGGTGATTTTAGACAGAAATGGGATTAAAAGAAGATTATTCAACATGTGTGTAGAATAATAAACCCCCATCAAAAGATGACAATTTCTGTGCTCCACCACAAGCTAATGAGCCTAGATTTGCAAGATTAGTTTCATCAATCCCTCAAAACGTTCAGGAGCCAAGGAAGTTGTTTTAAAGACAGTCACCAGCTCTTCCTTGGGATGGCTGAGTGCTACACACTCTGGGAGCAGAGCCTGACAAGCCAGGGGAGCAATGTACCTGCTGAGGCAGGTGCAGCCCAGCCTGACAACCCGCCAGGCTCTGTGCTCTACTTGCAGATAAGGCACATTCCCTGCCACACTGCTGCACGCCAGACAAAAACCCATCCTGGTATGTGCTCCCCTTCTGCATCACTTGTAGCCAGAGCAATTCCTGAGTGATCTAAATGATTTGTGACTATGCCTTCTAGCTGAGTTTTGAACGGAACAATAAACCTTTGTTTGTAGGGTTTATATTTTTAAAGAAAAGGGCTGGATAATAGCAAGGAAAGCTACTTATGAAGACAATTCGCCATCTCTAATATCCTTCAAAAGCTTTGTGCAGGAACAATTTGCAAGCAAAGGGCAGCTGGATTTTTGGTTGTTCAGTAACAGATTAATAGGCATAGAAGTATAAAACAAAGCCATTCCTTGCAAAAGAGTCCCACAAACAAACAAAGCAATAAACAACTGCAAAAGATTTTCTCCCCCTAAAGGGCTTACTTGTCATGGGAGTAAAATTCTCATTACCCACTGTGGGATATTTCAAAGCCCACCGAAATCTGGTGAAAGCCCCTCTGATTTCGGTGATCTTTGGGACAAGCACAAACACTGCAGGTTTGAACACAGAAAGGGATTGCTTTGGATTCACATACCTCAGCAGGAAGCAGCGTGTATGAGTAAAACCTCTTCATCTTTGTTACCAGGTCATCATTAGAAAAAGTGACATACTCCACAAACTTCCTGTTTAGGAGAAACCAGTCGGACCCTCCATCGACTGTGATTCCTTCTGGGATCTTCCGATCCCCCAGGCGCCACATGTGTGTATCGCACTCCAGGAACAGCCGATCCAGTCCTTGTTTTCTGATAAATCTGAGGGAATACAACAGCAGTCATTAAAAGTTAATTTGTGTTTTGTTATCATCACGAGCTCTATAAATAAAAAGCTACTTTCTCAAACAAAAAAGGATCAAAAGGTCACTTGTTTATATTTCTGTTCTACTCCTAAATAATGTAGAGAGGTTTAATAAATGATTAATCAGTTATACATTCAGTTATAGAGGCAAAGATCAACAGATTGCTTTTAAACATCATTTTACACCTTCTGCTGTCCTAAGGCAGAACTGTGCAGATGACAGAGCTCTATGGCATGAAAGTCTGTAATGCTCATTAACTCTCAACAAGCCACTGCAGAAGAACCATGAACAGGAACTAAACACAATCTGTGTGACAGGCTTTTGTCTCTAATTAAATCCACAGGTTTTCAAAACCAGCAAATTGTACATAAAGGTAAAACGACCAATTTGCTCCTATTTTATCATTCCATTAATTTTTCTATTGGGTTATAGCCAATTAGGAAGAAATACCATTGTATTGGTCTTTGCTGTAGGATGAACATTTTTTCTCCATTTTCAAGTCTATGGGGAACAATGTTTTGTTATTGCTGAACCACGAATAAGAGAAGCAACTGCAGAACTGTAAAGTTCTGGAAATGAATTATTTGAGGCCAATAAAATCAGGAAAAAAAAAAAGCTGGGAAATCAATCTATGTTTGAAAACACTTTGAAACTGGATGCCCACACATGTTTTGAGACTGACTGATCCAGGCTTCTGTTTGTTCCTCCGTTTTCAGAATGATTTCCCAGAAGGAGAAGCAGGGCCATGAATTAGCACACGCCTTCGCGAGGGGGGCTGAGCGCCGTTAATCACGGTGAGTTGCTGTGTCGAGCACATCCCACATGTCCTGAGCACTAACAAATGCTCACTAACCAGACACTGTGGAACTCTCAGCCTCCCACCAGGATCTCTCTGGATGCAGGATCTGCAGGGTAATAAGAGCTGCAGCACCTACAGTGAGGAGGGCACTGTGTTCCCTTCCTGAGCCACCCAGAGCTATGCCAGGGTGTTTCGGGATTAGGAAGTCAAGATGACATTTTAGTCGTTCTCAAACACATGCAAGTGAAGGAAGGGGGAAAGAATAAAAGTTAAGGAACAACACCAAAGCTTTCTGGACTCCTGCATCTGGAAACATGAGCATTAACCCTGCAGGCCAACTCCCTGGTTCAAGTTCTGTTCTATACCAATCAAAGAACTGAAATGCAATTATGAAATGGTGCATATTAATTTTCAAAAGGACCGTAAATGACTTCAGGGTCTATGTCCTACTGATAGCTATGTCTCTTTTCACAGCATGAGAAGAGCTCCTCTGTTAACACAACAGAGCAGAAAATGTGTAAATGAGAGTCTAGAAATTTTTCTTTCCATGAACAAGTTTCTAATTTCATGTTCCATTATGACGGATAATAGAAAAGTCTTGCAATTTTAATGTGGTGCTCTGGAATGTAATCTTCAAATTCAATATTTATGCAGTTATCTCCAAATCAAATATTAATGTGCCTGAAAGTTTGGTCATTTATTTATTTCGCCTCAAAACTAAATGCTCATTTGAGTTAATTATTTTAAGAAAATAATAGAATTTTATCGACCATATTTGAATAGGAACATAAAGTTCTTTTCCATGAAGTAATTTCTTTCAACTGCTATCTCTACTAATTTATCACCCTTTACTCTCCTTTTCAAATAGAAGGTTCTTTGGCTGCACTAGAAACCTTCAAACCAAAGAAATCACCTTTCAAATTTCAAAAAAATGCTCTACTTACAAACTCCCTCAGCCTGTATCCCATGATGGGGCTTACAGCTAACTGGTACTAGAAAGCTCAGTTCCACAGCTCCAGCCCTACTGCCTGAACTTGGCAATACAAGAGCATGACCACACTATCTATCCATAATCTGAGCAAGCTTGAAAAGCACCTTGAGTACCTGTGCAATGGAAAGTTCCCCAGAAAAGAAACGGAGAATTGATGTAAATCAGCATCAGAACACTGGCAAAAGGAATAAGCACAACAATAATTGTCAAATTATTTCAGTGCTGGTTACACATAGCCCCCATCCTCTCTGCTGGCTTCACTCTGCAGGACAAATGACCCAGCACTTCTTTAAATCTGCCTTTATTTCATACAAGGGTGGCATGCTACAAGTGATTATTTCTATCTAATTGTTATTGATCTTTTATTGCTTTGCACCGGTAACCTTCACTGACAAAGCTCTAACAGGAATGTGGAGCCTCCAGCAAGGCAGCATAGCCTGACTGGAGAGCAGCAATGTCTCTGGAGACCTCCGAAGAGACAACCCTTTTGCTAATGCTTCTTGAAACCTTCCTAGAAATATCATAACAGGCTTCAGCTACCAGTAACAGCTGGACAGAAAGCAGGCATTTTTCAGAAGGCTCACCCTTACCGGGCCTCTTCACACACAGTCATTACAACTAAATGGAATAACGCATTAGCATAGCAAATAATGAAGCAATGGTTTATACAAGGGGCTGTGAAGACACAGCTCTCCACTGGGCAATTGCTTGCTGTCAATTTACGCTCCTTGGGAGCCAAGGAGACCAAATATATTTCAGATCTGCTGGAAGCAAAATGATTCTGCCTGAGGAGGCAGCAGCTGCCCCAGCAAGCCTAGGCAGTGCTGCTGGCACAGAGAGCTGAACTGCAACCAAACTGGAAAAGGTGAATAAGGCTCCTTTTTTTTTCCCCCCAGGCTCTCCTCTGGGATGACTGATGCTCCTAGCTACTCCAGCAATAGCAATTTTGGCACTCAGGCAGGCAAGAACTTACTCTAAGCATACTGAATATTGCCCGAGGGAAAGGGAAAGGGGCTATTTGTATGCCACGTAGGCTGTTTCAAGAAATGAAAAACTCTCAGACGCTACCAACAGTTCATAAAGATTCTTGACTAGCCACTCAAGAGTGCTTGCAGCCACCTCTGAAAAGAAATATAGGAAGGCGGAGGGCAAAAGCATGACCTTACTGATTTGTTTCTAGTCTAATGCTGTATTTCATTAATTTCTGGTTATGCTCAGTGGAATACCAAACCAGTATGTTTTATGAAGGCAGGTCAAGCTTCAGAGAGAGCAATGAAATGCAAAGAAGTGTGGTTTTTTTCCCTTGTCTTTCTTTGTTGGCTTTTACAGGACACCTAGCAAAAAACTCCCAAATTAAAAATAGAAAAAAATGTCTTAGTAATAACATTTCACGAATTTTAGTCAATGGGAAAAAATTCAGGTTCTTCCTGTCACCCTGAACTTCAGGTAAGACTGGCACACCTCTGCCACCTGCAAAGGTACTGGCCAGGACAATGACATCCAATTGCACCAAGGTATGGTTGGCCAAATACAACAGAGATTATCATCAGATGAAGACACTTGACCTTTCTCCTAATCTAAAACAAAAAACAGGAAGAAAATAATGATGATAAGAAAAGAGAGTCAGCCAGGAGAAAATAAAATTAAAATAAGACTAGGTTTAAGAAAAAGCATGTCATTTTGCCTTATTTCATAGAACTCTCCATCTAAGACATCTTATGCTTCCCCTTAATGTTTTTTATTCTTCCTAAAGAGCCTCCAATTTAGAGGACCTGGATGACACTCAAAAGTAAGCAGCAAGCACAGGATGCTATGAATGTGTGTTGCCACCAGAGCTCAGCAATCAGGCACTGCCATGTGGGAAAGGTGCATTTGTGCCCTGACTGTGTGTGGATGTGGCCTTGGGGTTTACACAGCTCTGCCTGGTTATTTTTATACTTTGTTAAAAAACCCTACTGCCTGCAGCACGTGGTCTGTCACAATGAGTATAGATGTCAGTCCAGACAGCTCTTGATTGCAATCCAGCTTGGGGAACTCCTCTTACTTTGTAGTTTATTTAAATATTTGTAATTGCATTTCAGATGAGATCCTAGGATTGTACAACACATAAACCATTTGTACGTTGTTTAGCACACACTCCTACAACATGAATGTAAACACGTAGCTCAGCTCTTACTGACATGTTTTAACTACTAATATTGTTGCACAGTTACCCAATATCAGCAAAAATATCACCATCAAATATCATCCTCTTGGAGAGTTTTCTTCAAGTGACAGTAAACGCCAGAGAAACTTGGAGACATCCCAGCTCCTGAATGCTCATACTTATGCAGTATCTAAGTCAGAGAGTTTGCTGTTTGCTGTTTTCTGAAGTCTATGAATGAATGAAACATTCTAAAGCATCAGAGACTATCCGACTGCTAAACATTCCTTATCAGTAACTTTGTCACTAAAAGGTTTTCGTCTGGAAAGAACGTACTTTGTAAGGCAAAAAGGTTTCTTCCTAAATGTTTCCTGTTTCTGGCCTCTTGCCTGGAAAACCTCCTATCGACATTTCACTGTTAACTAGGTGCACCCAGGACCTCATCTTCATCATTCATGGTTTAAGAGTAAGAGCTATGAATAAAAGTTACAACACACCAGAGAAACAATTCAGCACAAGTCAAAAGTCAATGTCAAAGCAAGAATCTGTAGAGCTTGGAGCTCCACCAGCAGCGTGTTCGTGTTTCCCTTAATGTACGTGGGCAAACTCTGCACGTTGCTTCGACTTTATCTGCTCCTCTTTTAACTCTCTTTAGATAAAAATCTGAAGACAATAGTCCATTTTGGTGGGAAAAGTCAAGTAAATATTTTTACAGATGAGAAATTTGAGAGTCATTTGCCAGCAGTGTTTGCACTGCCACCCTGGAAACACCAGAGTCAATCAGTTGGGAAGCATAAAAGCAGTAACTTGCACTTTAGGTGACCAGCTAGAAAACACAGAACAGTAATTTGACAATCTTGAGTGTAGAATTGCAACAAGTAATTCGAGAGCAATCTCTAGGCTACCATATGTCTCCATAAACCACTCACTGGAAAATTCTTCACAATAAGCAAGTTCATAAACCCCAAACCTGTGCAGAGCAGTATCTTTCCCTGCCTGCTCAGGCCAAAAATCCTGGCCTCCACTGAGTATGCAAAGGATTTCCAGTCAACTGCAACACAATCCTGATTTTGCCCCATTTTCATGAGTAACTCTATTCTATGAAGGGTTGAAGAATATTTACAACATCTGAAATAATTAACAATTGGCTATTTACACCCATCTATACAGTACCAGATCTGTTTCTCTAAGGATATGATCTTGCAGTATGTTTCCCAAGACCTCTTCCTGTCACACTGAAAGCCTCCAGGGCTGGATCCCCACTCCCAAAATGGAGCCGCAGTTTGAAAAGGGGAACAGTGTAAAAAAGAAATAGCACCTACTTAGTCTGTCAAGATGAGGAAGATTTCCTCCTGCACGACAGGCAGCATGTGGAAAGCACAGAACACACAATTCCTGCTGTTTCAAAAGGCCATGGAAATAACTCTCAGTACAGATAGAAAGGATGGAAGAAAACAGAAGGAGAAATAATAATTTTGTTTGCTTTTCAATGTGTTTAAACTGCAGCATCCTAAACGCAAATGGAAGAGGCCAAAAGTATATTTATTCTTATCTTTCTTTAATGCCTTTATTTGGAAGACAATATTATAAACACAATACTCTCCCAACACTCTCCCTCAGTTTTAATGCTAATGCAAAACCAAACATCAACAACATCAGAAAGAATTTCGCTCTTGACTAGATTCGCTCTGGTGAGATTGGTCTTATTTCATGATTGGGCTTATTTGAGGAGCAAAAGCCAAAGCCGTAAGTAAGCACACAAATTGAAATGCTTTTAGTAGCTTTGCCCACGGTGCTAAATACTCAGAAGTTAACAAGGAACACAGGGAAATGTTACTTCTAAAATGTGCTTAGTGTCTGTCACCCCTGTCTCTGCATGTCCTACACCAGAGAAGGGCACCAGATCTCGGGGAGCAGCAGAGCATGGAGTGTGTGAATGGAGGGGGAGCCAACGCTGCAGTGGGGGATCACCAGCTGTCCCTTGGCAAGGACAGCACTGGCTCCGACCTTGGGAGGACAGGGACTGACTGCAGAGCAGAAAGCACAGGTGACCCAGCCAGGAAAAGTAACCCAGAACCGAGAGATGTAGTTTGTGACATTTGTTCTGCACTTTGTGGTTCTCCAGGATCTGGGGCTGGGCTGCAAGTCATGAGAACAAGGAGCTCTCCTGGAAGGATTTTTTGACAGTCCCTGTTACCCCAGTTGTTTTAATTGTATATTTAAATATTTTTATGTTCAGTGTGTGAGTAAATCTGGCGCGGACAACTGCTGCCATACACATTGGACAGGTTTAGATCATTTACAGTGCAGCAGAAATGATACAGTAGTTTGAATGTCTCTTTCAAGTTACAAGTCTACCTTGAAATACTATGTTCAATGTGGCCCTTCTCAATCAATGGCATCCTTATAGCAGCCAAACAGCCATGGCACTCAGGGTATTCCACAAGATGCCATCAAAAGCTGATGAATACACACATTTTATCTGGTCATTGTTCCATCTCTATGTGGACATAATTAGATTTTTCAAGCTTTCAATACATGCTTTATATTCTTCATAATTTGTTTCTGCTTCTTTCATACATAATTTTCTCAGAATCACCACTTACTGCTTTAGTCCTATCACAGCTTTGCATTATGTTTAAAAAGAAATTTCTTGTGATTCTTTATTCTTGTCCACCATTTCCTAAGCATTAACTTGCCCTGGTTTTGAAAAATCATATTTTCCATCATCTTTCTTTCAAAAGAGAAATCTCTCTTTCAGAGGAAGTCTTAAAAAGCCTCAATGTCTCTCAATATTTTAATGTTGCAGGTCAAGGAGCAAAATAAAAAAACCCTCTAACATTGCTTTAGTTGCAGGAAACTTGGAGAGTCTTTTTTTTTTGCAGTAATGACTCTACTAGGAAGTGCCTTGTTTTGACAACAGTTCCATACATTTCCTTGTAAGAAGAAAGCTTGAGAGGGACTTTCAAAGACTTTCCTGTGGGTTTCTTTCCCCCACTTTTCACTTACATGGTATCTTTCAAGCAACACTGAAATAGGTTTTTCAAGGGCAAAAATGAAATGGCTCCATCTCACCATCAGGAAGGCCACGACTCAAGTGATTCTGTTTCTTTTTATATTAAATAAGCAAAACTGCAAACGATAGTATGCAGAGATTTAGCAAGAACTCACCACAGACAGACTGAATGATATGAAACCTGACATTTTGCCATCTGTTTGTGTCCAATAAATGTCTTCTTTAGAAGATTTCTTGTCCCCTCACCTCCTCTTCTTCCCAAATCCCACACAACAGAGCAGTGTCTGACCTGGGAAAGCTGCTGGGCTTGAGTGGCTGAGCTTGAAGCCATCTCATCTCTGCGATGCTGCTGCAGCAACTACAGCACAGGCTACTGCTTCCACTATGGCCAGCAGATCCCACTGGTGCAGCACCCACGGGACTGCTGCAAAGGGGCACCTGGGTGACACCACAACAGCACCTCACTGAGGGTTCTACTGTGCTTAACATCTCAGGATCTGCATGCTAGACACTGAGGAAAGAAATGGAAATGGGGTTTCACACTTTCCAAGTGACTGAGGGCAAGTGTGAGTCACTTCTACATAGATTTCAAGGTACCAGATCAGGCTGCTGACTTGCCATAACCATTTTATAAAATGTCTCAGGACCTCAGATGACAGGGTACAAAAGTTACCATTTATATGACTGAAAATGAAGTGTGCAGCTCAATGTTCTTAGAGAGCAATAAGATTTCTGATTAGCTTACAAGTACCTCAGTTTTCACCTTCTTCCTCATTCTGTCCCAGCCCCGTAGAGTATTGCCACTTCAAACCCTCTCCCTTATTGCACCTTCCTGAACCTGTGGATGATCTTGCTCGTATACTCTAAGAATAAAGAACATCCTGCTTAGTCTCATGTCAAGACATATGGCTGGTTTTGTTTTCCTTTGCATTGGCAACTTAGAGCACTCTTTTCCAAAGCCAAGCAGAAATGAAAGGCCTACAAGGAGGCAAATTGTCAAGTCGAAGCAGTAAAGGCTTTATGGATCCCTTAATGCTTAGCATAAAGCACTAAGGAACATTTGAAAGTTAGCTGTAATGTCTAAATTTTTTAAGTGCAGTCTCTCTTTGCACAGAAAATGCATGTTGCTATTTCAGTCACTACGTTTCTCATGCAACTGTTGGGCTGAACTACTTCCAAGCAAAAAATAGATCTTAGTCCATGTGCTCCAGAATATTCAAGTGTTTAAAAAAAATTAGCAAAAAAAAAGTATGGCTGAGGGTAATTTGTGCCAAACGAAACACCAAATATGTCATATGGGCAGCAATGTAAATGCTGCTAGAACCTAAGTGGTTAAACTATTCCAACACCAGGGATGATTAATAATTTTTTCCCCAGTATTCGGGTACTTACTGGGCAATTCTTCAATGCAATACACAACACCATTTACTGTGTGACCCATTTCCCAACCAACCACCAAACCACCATCAACCCAGTGTACAGAACACCACCAAACAATGTCTGTCACTGAGGAAAAAAGGCATGTCTGAAATGGTGGTGAAACAAGTATTCACCAGCAGAACTGGGCTGACAGAGGTGGAGAGTTTGGGACTGTGGTCTGGCCCTTCCGTAGTTAAAGTCTCTCCAGCCTCTGAGAACTGGGATGGAATTGTGACGCTCCTTAGTACAGAACACCAATATCTCTAAAATTATCTGGAATCCAGGAGCCAGAAAGGAGACAACATAACTGCAAAGAACAGCATTAATGAAGAGGAAAAAACAGCAGAAGAAAAGAACACAAATACATACCAAACTTTTAATGACCTTTTGTTTATCTGTTTGTATTTTGCCCATGAGCTCGAGATTCCTGTAAGATCGCACAGCATCCAGCCTTCACAGCATGTTTACTCTGTTTCCCAAATGATTACTGTGGCAAGATTTCTATAAAAAGCCCCCTTTTCCTGCCTGTCATTGAAGATGTCACATTATTATTTTATAATACATCAGCCGGGTGCTGCTCCTGCCAAAAAAAAAATCTTCTACATATTCCAAATTGCAATAGCTTATACACCTACCAGGTTATTCACTTGCTTTTAATAGTCTGAGACACTGAAAAGAGGAGCAAATGGAAGTGTTGCCCAATAAGTACTATGCAACAACTCCAGCCACTGTATGCAATTTCATTTCATACATCCACCTCTCTCAGGAAATAACACTTCTCTGGCTGAGTGTAGAAGCCACTTTCATGTCCATTCCCTCTACTAAAGTCACTAAATGAAAATGGGAGTGATGCACTTCTTAATGACTTTGGCATAACTAAAAGAAAACTTCACTCTATAAAGGGGAGCTTGGTTTTTCTCCTTATTTGGCAGTAAAACATGTACTGATTGTGAGCATGGCTTGAATACAAAGTACATTGTAATTGAGCTGTATAAGCATTTCAGTTTTAAGATACACTACTAATCTTTCTCTCTCCACTGTATGATCCAAAGACTGTGGTGACTTAAAATTCAGTTTCCAGTTGTTTAAAATACACACTTACACATTTGAAAAGCTTACTGCTTAGGAGTCATTATTCATTCACAAATTAAAATGAAAATTACTAGCAAGGGTTATATATTGTTGTCAATGATATTTAGATGATGAGCTTCTGTATTATTAGAGCACATGTTTTGAGAAAAACACCTTGGACAAGCCAAATCATTATTGTACATGGGGGAGCAGTCAATATAGCCCAGTGCCCTCTCCCTTATCATGGCTTCAATTAGCTGGTTTAAATAAAAAATTCTGTTCCAGTCTGTTTTGAGATAGGGTATCCCAGGGGAGTTTTTTCCTATTGCCCAATAATGTGGAGACTGGCCTGTGTTCTAAATCCTTTCCAAAAGTTAGCCCTTTTTAAAATTTTTTTTGGTTGCCAAACCTTGAGGTTGTTGCTTCTCTTCTAGCCCTTACTAAGCTCTTGGCCTTACCATTCCCCTCATGGGGTATTTCTTTTCCCCTGGGCTGTGACATGGCAAAGCAGAGAGCAAAATTTAAAAAGCAACTGGAAAAATGAATAGGAAAAAATAATCATTCATTCAATGAGCAAGTCAACAAGTTTGGCTGTGGAAATTCCCTAGACAAAGGTCACAAGAAGCTGGGAGAATACCGTGAGGCAGCACCACTACCCACCCTCCTGCTCCTCCAGGGACATTGGCTGTAGGCAGCTGGGCACAGGGTGACAGCCTGGATGGGCCTTTGCTCTCACCTCACCTGCCTGTGCTTGTACAAGGTGTTTCAGCCCAGAGGACTCCATCATTCCAACTACAGGGATAACCAGAATGACCACAGCTTACACACCCTGGGCACACAAAGGCAATTGGAAATTGTGTGTCAAATGGGTAGAGCAGAGGGCACACTTACCAGTTTAGACAAGACTAAGTTACTGAAACACTAAAAATGAAGTATCAGGCTAGAAATCTTCAGTTCAGATACAATTTCTCTCTCAACAGGTAGATGTAGAGCTGGAAATTCACCCGCAATACAAACAAGGGGGTGACTGCTTTTTGATCAGCTTTTGGAAATCATAGAACCAATTTTTACCAAACACCAGCATTACTCAGAAGATTCACAGCTGCTGGCTTGAGTGTGTCTCTACAGCTGTCTGGGCTTTGCAGGAGGAGGGGAGCCACTATCTCTCTGATAGAAAAATTGGGGAGATGCCAAGGGGTGATGTGAAAGGATCTATTCATCCAGTGGCCAGCAGTGGGAGTGCTTAGGGGACTCAGGGACTAGGCAACCGTAGCAGGCAGGGACAGCAAATCTGCAGTTGTGTCCCAAATTGTATTCTCTGATGCACAGGGAATTTAGGGCAGAAATACAGAAGAAAAAATAAAACATGGTCATTTCTTGTAATAGGTTTAAAGGTATTTAGCTGTCTATACAATGACAACCATTGAACTACTAAATTGGTTGTTATTCCTGTGAGAGGAGG
The DNA here is from genome assembly GCA_035583185.1 of Anabacerthia variegaticeps. Lineage (NCBI taxonomy): Eukaryota > Metazoa > Chordata > Aves > Passeriformes > Furnariidae > Anabacerthia > Anabacerthia variegaticeps. The sequence goes on along the minus strand of JAWWEW010000033.1, from coordinate 7,934,782 downwards.
ACAAGTAGCACATTAGCTCATTTCATTATTAAATTAATATCAGATTAGTGTGTTTAATTGATCTAAATTGTTCTGCTGCAGCTGAAGTTGGCTTATTTGAATCAGTTTGATGCTGGCATGTCATAATTCATTAGCCATTTTCCTTAGCCAGTCAAGGGAATTTGAGAAGACTTAGATGCACCAGAGGAGCAAGGAAGCATAAGAGACTGACTGCTTTTCCCTGGCTCTTCCTCTCCCCTTTTCTATGCTAACTCTGCTGTCGATCACCATTGCCAGCTAGAGCTGAGTCTGCCAATCACTCTGACACTCTGCATTTCCCAAAAGAGGGACTCTCCAGTGAAAACTGTTGACTCAGATTTAAATATTATTCCTCACAGTATTATTTTTTACTACCTGCTATAGGATTTCTGACTGCACAAGATGAATGCTCATGAGGACTTAATTTAAACAGGAACATGACAGAATAGATAAATCTAGTGACAAGAGCAAGAACAGCCAAGGAGTGAGAGAGACCTGTGCATTATTCTGCCTACCTGCTGTGCTGAACATGGACTCAGCATGTCACATTCTCTATGTACTCTAACCAAACCCAGCCTTACAGCACACTTGACATTTTACAGAACAAAGGGGTGACCTGGTGACCCAAGCAGAATAAAATAATATTTTTAGATGCAAAGCCACTGGGACTTAGCATATAGAGTTGCTGGAACTGTTGCAAGACTGCTATTACAGTACAAAACTAGCAATAAAGAGGAAAAGCAAAACTATTGATAAATAGGAAAACAGGACCACTGTAATCAAAAGGGAAAGTTCTCTCATCTGCAGAGGTTGTTTAAATCTTTGGAACATGGTGTGTGATCACTGCTGTTCCCTCAAACCACAGTGGCAAGTGGGAAAAACACAGCATATTCTCTTCTCCCTGAGACCTGTGCAGGGTGGATGAAGATGGATTTTGATTCAGGACCTCAAAACTTTATTAGATAAGCTCCTCACTCTTACTAGTATGTGCAGGCTGCCACAGGCTCCCACAGCTGGGGCTCTGCTTGCACAAGGCTTTGCTGCAGACCCCAGCTAGCAGAGGTCTTGGTCACCAGTGTGGCTGGGACCAACTGGGCAGTGCTGCTGTGCAGGGCAATGACCACTTGCTCACGAAACACTGACCTGTGCCAAGCCTCAAGGAGGAAACAACCATCACTCTGCTTAATGCCTCTCTCCCCACTAAAGCATCTTTGCAAACCGACTCTGGGAAGGAGTCATTCTGGACCAATAAGCAATTCTCCTCAGGAGAGGGTTTCCTCTTCATTCACTTCTCTTTCCTGGACTAGGGATTCTTTCACTCAAATAACAATGGGAAACCATCACTGTGCAAAAATTCTCAGTGCCATGGTTAAAATAAGGTGAGGAAAGGGACAGCTTACCTTGCATTGTCTCTCCCATGGGATTTCAAGAAGTTCATATCACGGTATCTGGACAGGAACGCTACGAGCTGGTCATTTGTCCTGCAAGAGAAAGATCAAAGGATGCACAAATTACACTGTGAAAACCACTGTGTCCAGAGCAATTTACAAACTTGTTCTCATTTGGGGACCATCCACAGACTCTGAAGGACGTGATACCTGAAAAAAAACTTCTGTCCTGCTAAACTTCAGTGCCTCCCTCTACTCAGGAAAGTGTATTTGGAAGGAACCACAGCTTTATTAAATCTTAATGAATTTCTTACCAATTCTTGGCAGATACTTAAAGCACTGTAACAGAGTATGTATTAAGTAATACTGCTCAACACTTCTTAAGAGTATGAAAGTCCAGCTGTGAGATGACTGCACTGATAGTCCCATTTTACACGCTCTGCTAGATATTTCCTAGGGAATTTGGTTAATTCTCTATTGGCATTTTATTTGTTTTCATCCTTGTAATAGAGAATAGGCCGAGGTTGGAATGCATAAAGCAAGAGGATGCCAATATAATTAATAGGAACAAAGGAGTTTAGAAGGTTAATTCCAATTAGTATGACAGGCAATCTGACACCAGTATTTTCAAAATTTCAGCTGACATGTCCAAGAATGTCTTTACGCTTGACAGCTTTTGTGGTCTGTCGTTTCTTTAACAATGGAGCAAAAATGTTCTCTATTTATCTAAGTCAGCATATTTAGGAAAACTGATTGAAATGATCTTAATCTCCTGAGTTGCATTCAAAACCACAACCTTATAGATACAACACCATTTAAGCAATGGCTTGTAATGAAGCTGACGGCAGAAAAACTCAAGATAAAACAGTTGTCAATAGTACTGTATCTTAAAAACATTTCATTGTTATAAGGCACAGAAAACCAAGTTAAACCAGAATCCTGTAAAAAATGCATTTAACTCCTCAGATCAGGCTGTAACAACTTAGAAATTTTATCAGACAAGTAAACTATTTTCACAATCTTATTGATTTTATCTAGCCCAAATGAATTCTCTATCACCCAGTCTGACAGACCAGGCTGTATGGGACCCTCCTCCTATGCTCACTCATGTGAGCTGTAATACCTCCCAGGGTCAGACTCTGCATCTCAATTTGGCAACCTCAGAAAACTGCTTTCTGTATAGTAAGCTGTGCAGATTTTCACATTTGCTGCTCCAGTGACTCTCCATCTTACTGGGATGAATAGGCATTTAGTGAATTTACTTAGCAATGCTTCCACATGAAATGGTTTCAATGGCTGACATCTTCGGGTGAGTTTCTAGGCAAAAGCTGGCACGCAAAGATGACCTTTGGAAATATAACCAACTTTGGAAGTGCTTGAGCTTTAATTTCCTTACAGGATAAAAATCAAATCAACCAAAGTAACAATCCACACCGCTCAATAAAACATCATCATTTCTAGATTGCTCACCAACCTATATTTTGCTGTTCAGCAGTGCTCTACCAAATGTAGTAGGACTTGGGGCTGCCATACAAACTTCTCAATGCTTCTCAGTTTTTAGAGAATTCTTATAAATGCCCAAATTATGTTTAGCTCTCAAAGTAATCAATAACTGACATTTTCCCTCTTCTTGAAAACACTGGTGATATCTTCGTCCTACTTTGAATACTTTTTGTTGTTGTTGTTTTAAAGAACTTTTAGAGTTTTACTCCTTGTCAATGAATATGCTTCTTTTCATGTGTTGACAACATGGAACTAAAACATCATATTTCCATTTGGTAAAACTTTATAGTTATTTGACATTTAGATTTATGCAGTCAACCAATTCTGTGCTCAGCATGACAGCACACTGAATTTCTATTAAACTTCCATTCAAACTTCTTCTTCTGCCCCCAGTATCACGAGGATGCTGCACATCACCTCTGAATTACTCCACCAAAAGACATTAAAAAGAAAATCAAAGGTATTGAACATGCCATAGACGTTAATGCACTTATTAAATCCCCCTCACCTTTGAGAAAACTTTGCCTTCAGGGGTAGATTTCCTAAATGCCTCTGGCACAAGTTGCTGCCACACTTCTTCATGTACAGCAGCAGCAGAGTCTCTCTGCCATGGCAGTGCCTCTGGCACCAGCTATTTGCAATGCCTCTGGCACTCCTTCTGAGAAAGACTAGAGACATGGGCCTATTTTTTCTCTAAGTAAGGCAATTGCAAGCTGAGATTTTCGGCTGAAGTCATCACTGGGAGCAACATCAACTCCACACTGCCAAATTAAATTCTGCTACAGCTCCACAAATTTCAGGGATAATTCACTGAGCATAAATTTGGCATAAAACCTTCTACTAACTATCACGGTATAACAGAAAGTAACAAGTGCAACATAGCCTTCCTAAGAAGGGAATAAGGAAGTCATGGGGATAGGGAGAGTAGTTCATGTTTCTGATTAAAATACACTAATATACATATTACATTCCTAGCAGTTTCCCCAGTGTGTAACACAGCACAGATACAGACTGAAGAAAAAGCCTTTCCACAGGTGGTGCCCAAGGCTGGGACTGACTGAAGCATCTACACAGCTCCCACCTTTATTTCCTTTTGTTATTAAACTCACCTGGTGGGCAAGGCACCAGGGAGGATTAGTCAGCTGGTTACCTGTATCATTAGTAGGGAGGGAGGATGCTGTGAGTGTAGAGAGGCTGAGAGAAAATGGACAGTTTTCAGCTCTGCAGCACACGAAGAGAAATGGGAAACAAATCCTCCAGTGAACTCCAAGTGTGGAGAAAGCTTGCACATGTGGGAGGGCTTCCATGAGAAGATGACAAGTGAAGAAGACTGAGGGGGAAACAAAGTGCGTTTGACTTCATTGATGTAGATCTGGTGTTAAGCAAGAGCAGGTCTGCCAGCTGGGAGGGGGGTGCCCATCTCCCCCAGACTTTTGGTGAGGTCACCTCGGTGAGGTCCTGCAGCAAGGGTGGATGGAGGCAGCAGGGGTATGGTGCCTGCCTGATGAGATGCCACTCAGCAAAACTCAGCCAAGCCCGCCTCAGGGCTGGGCTCAGAAGGTGGGAGCTGCCCAGGAAGGCTCCTAAAGCAGCTCCAGGGCTGCCAGTGACTTGACCCACAGCTCTGCTCGGCCTGAGGATGTGGCTGGGCCCCTGGGCTGGGGCTCAGCTCAGGGCTAGAGAGGTCTAAGGAAGAGAAAAAGGTGAATCCTATACCCAAAAGGGAATTCAGAAGATATTGCCAAAACAAAGCAAGGTCCACAACCAGTGTTTTCTCATGAGCAGCCCCTGGCCTGGGACTGAGGTGTCCCAGGGTGTAAGCAGGCTAACCAAGCACTCAGCAACCACATACACATACTGAGCATTGCAGCAATCTCAGAATAGGGTGTATACACTGGGGACTGAAATGAAAAACTGGAAAGAGAAACACTGACTTTGTGTTTGCATTGTCTGAACATGCTGGCAGGGCTGCCCATAAAGCAGTACGAGTGTGTCCCTGAGCACGACCACGGCCGGACACTGCAGAGAACAAAAGGCATTGCTGGTCTTGCTGGTTTTAAGCAAACCCTCCAAGTCCTGGTGATTAATGCAATCAAAGAGCAGAGATGCCCCCAGTTTACAGCTGTGAAAATAGACTAGGAAAGTCTTTGGAGAACGTGAGAAAAGGAAAACAAGTGATTGTTACTTTTGGAAGACAGTGATGGCTAATAAAAATGTTCTTGATTCAGCAAGGCACTTTAACGCATGGACAACTTGACGGATGTAAGGAATAGCAGTCACTTCAATGGGGCTATTCATATGTCAGAACTTACACAACTGAATAACAATTTGGCTAAGTTAGATCTAAAGTTCAGATGCTTTTGGCAGCACACAGGTATGGAAAGAAGACAGTTTGATTCTGTGTACGAATCAGATGAAGGAAAGAACAACTGCTCTGCTGGATTCTGGGATGGGACTGCCATTTTGGTCCTGCATGGGCTGTTCCCTGTGTGGCAAGAGCCCAGGGCCTCTCTCCAGCAGGTCTCACCAGACATCCATATGCACATCTCCATGCTGGGCCCTGTACTTGCTTTCGGTGCAATTCAAACAGCCAAAATATAGTACAGAACAACATACCCACTTGTGTGGAGACAGCACACTGAAAATGAGTATTAATCATGATTAATTTAGCATTATTTAATGCCAAGCCTGCCTGCCTGCCAGCACAAGGCCCCATAGCTGCAACAAAGAGGGACATGAGTGCAGGGAGCGGATAGACCTGGCTGTGATGAACAGTGATGTCAGCAAACACGGCAGCAGTTCTGCTGTGGTGTGGGGTGCCAGAGAAGTAGGTGAGGATCACAAAAGCAGCTGAATAGGCAAAAAAACACACAGGAGAAAGCATTTAGGAGAATAGGGCAAGTAGGCTAATGTGGTTTGAAACAGCAGCCTCTGCAGCAAGGATGACGAAGTCAAACATATAGTGACAAGAGATCAGTCAAAATTGTTACAAGTTCTCTCAGCGCCCAAAGCTTTGGTGTTTCCACCCGTACCCGCCTGACTCATCTCCACAGCTTCCTTTCCCAGGACTCAGCCCTGCAGAGCCCCCACATACTGCAAACCCAGCAGCTCTTTGCCAAGAAACTATTTCTAGAAGGTCCCTAGAGAAGCAAACTGGAACTATGGGGCAAACTGACCTATTCAGAGTTAGGCATGATATTACTTCATGGTTAAACACAAAAGCCCAGAAGTGAAAGAGCTGAGTGTCCTGAATTTTGCTACCTTCTTTTCAATAAATTCTTATAATTATGTTTAAGCTCATTGATTTCAATAAATTGTTAATTTAATATTCATTAACACAGCACTGTAAAGCATTAGGCGATGCCATCACTGCCAAACCACCAGTGGCAAGAGTTCCTTTCCCGGCTATTCCTAGCCCAGGGCTATCCTGCCTTGCTGCCCACTCCCTCCTGCCAAGGAGGGCGTGTGCTCAGTCCTACATCAACCCCAGATGAGCTGGGAAGGAAGGAGAGCAATCCAGGAGACAGGGAAGAATCACTGCTAATTCCCACATCCACCTGTACAGCATCCAGAGCACTCTGAAAGCTTCTCTCCCATGTCTGCTGGGGACGTGGCAGCACTTGGCAGTGAAGCTGGGTGGGATCTTCCTACTCCACTAAGGGACCCTGACCTGCCCTGGCCCTCTCACCATTGTCAGCTGGCACACGTGTGGGTGTGTGCACAGGTAACCTAACCAAAGGATACAACAGCTGAATGATTCAACAGAACAAAGCAAAAAACTACAAGACCTCTTCCTGAAGGGAACACTTAGAGCAAGGTGATCAACCACGCAAACTCAGAGCAACAATACAGGAGAAAACCTCTCATTGCAGGGTTCAGCTTTCAGACCCTGGATATGCAGCCTGACCCTCTTACTGATGCTCCAACTCCTCCTCCCTCCCTGAAAGCAATTTAGTGCAAGGGAAGGCTCAGAGGAGCCTTTACCCTGGCTCTAGTAAGGAAAGAATCCAACTCTGCCGTCTGAAAATGCAAAGAAAAGGAAGGTTATATTTAGCCTTTGCTATCCATCACAGAACAAATATTAGCATGGCAGGCATTTCTCAGCGAAGCTGATCCCTATAACAACAGTCATTTGTAAAACGTACCATAAAAATGAGAACAACAGATAGGATTTCAGAGGCCGACTGCATGTGGAAGGCTCTAGGTGACTGTTAACACCTCAGCTTTTACAACAGTGTTGTCTTAAATGGTTTGTTTTGTCTTTCAAGTCAGGTTTAACCGAGGAACAAGATAATGGAAGAAAACTATTGCCTTAGCAGCTCAGCTCGCTGGAGTACTTGAGAGATTAGAGTTCTGCTCCAGCACCAGCACTGCCATCTGGGCTGGGAAGTTGCACCTGTGTATTTCAAAGCATCAGCTTTCTGCATTTGGATGCTCCAGGCACTGATCAGTCATCACACAGGATGCAGCCACTCTCAGTGCAGCTCTGCCAGTGTTGTATGATTCCCAAGACATTTTATTAGCAATACAATCATCTTTGCTGTACTTTCAATTACTGCTTCTCATTCAACCACTGTCTGTTTCCTATGGAAAAGAAAATAACTAACGTAGTCAAAAAAGAGTGAAAGTCTTTTATAAATGCCACACTGCTGAATAAATCTCTTCCTAGTGAGAGTACATAAATGCCTGGGTACAAAGGAGATGTACTGAGAGAAAAAGAATATAGACCATCGTCTGCTTCCTGAGCCACTCCACAACCTATTTTCTACAAATTCAAGGCTTCAGATAGCATTTATATAATAAATAAATAAGCCCACTGCTGTGAAGCAGCAGCACATGCTTAAATGAAAATCCTAAAGAGACCATATAAGAGAATTCCACCAAGGATTAATGAACAAATGTGATTAAAACTATCTACAGCTCTGGACCGCCGCCAAAATGCTGCCAGCAGTATTTGATATGTAAATGCTTAAAACATTTGCTGTGTGTACTGCCGCTGATGCAAAGCCTCTATAGAGAGTTTCTCCATCTAATTAGAGATATTGGTTTAGCAAACTTTGGAGTCTATAAAAACCCTCAATGTCTCATTATTCTTTTAAAATAGAATATTCATTTGTTTGGAATGTTTTCAGCTATATCCCATGAAACCCTGAAAAGCCCTTGGCTAATGAAAAACTCCAGCCCTATATCTGCTAATAAACCCTACAGCTTTTATGATAATAAAATACTCTCCACATGCACTCATTAAAACTTTGTAACTTGTTGCTTTTGACTTTCTTTAAATATTCACTAGGCAAAAAGCAAAACAACTCAATATCCAGTGATTTTATAGTGCAATTTCAACTCAAGCATTTAAAATATCCAGAATCTTATCAAACACACCATACAATAGTGCAATCACTGTGTCTCTGATCTGGTGAAGCACTTAACAGCATGTGCTTTACTGTAGCACACTTGGAGCTCTCCTGAAACTATGCAACTTTCACACTGTATTCTCATAAATTACTGTATGGGTAGGGACCTACGTGTCCATATGCTGGGAAGCAGCATGTGCAATGATTACACACAGAATTAAGAGCTGAGAGCTGTCTTTTAACTGATCTTATATCTCTTAGGCACACCAGTACACTTATTAAGTTGACTTTAAAAATCCAGTTCTAACTCAGATTGTACATCTCTGCCACAGATATATCACACAACGCACCAATGGTTTAAGATTTAACTCACTGGTGTTTACAAAACATTTTTTAAAAATCCCCTCAGTCCCAGAAGCACCTTTGAATTGATCTTAGGAATTCATTTGTCTGTGACAATGACATTTTCCAAGCATCCCTGCTAGTGCAGTAAAAAGTAAAGAAATAAGAAAAACACTATCCTGTAATACTGTGCCATATGCAACTTTCCCCCCCTTGACTTTAAAACAACTGCAAGTTGCAAGTTACTGTATTTTACAATAAAACTATGAAATACTTTCATTTTTCTTACCTAAATCTAATGGTACGCAATTGCTAGTATGCTTATCAAGAACAAATGCACCAAAACCCACTTGAATAACAGAAGCTTCTGAAGCACCTTCCAAATGTGCAGCTGCAAAGGACCTGACACACATGAAAATAATCAAAGAAAATCAGGTATGTGCAGGATGACTTATTCCCTAAATAACCTGGTATTGATGCATTCAGCTCAGAGGTATTTTGATAGAAAGGAAGGAAATGTTTCACCCTGATTTGTTAAACAATTTTCTATTTATTTTTCTATTTAAGTATTTGAATCATCAGCACATCACCACCATTATTTATTTTTTTCATTTTGCTAGTCCAGAACTCGAGTGCCTGACCGATAGCCCTTGCTAGAAAGGCCTATAATTGCCTATTTCCAACAAATATTTTTACGTAAAGGCAGAAACATGTGTCTAACTTAGATAAGGGTTAGAAAACTTGGTAAAGGTATATATTGTAGTAAAGCAAAATTCCCTTCCCACCACATTCACAAGAGATGTCAGTTTAGTTGAACTGCATGGACGAAAGAATGCTCATTTTTTATCAGTGCTGGCAAAAACTGTTTATCAAGCCTTGCTGGCATTCCCATGACTCGTATTTGGAAATTAAAATAATGCAGATTGGAGAAGAGAAAATACAGCAATGTGGGGTTTACACTCTTCAAATTACAGCCTGATCTAAAATGCTGAGCATATTCTGATAAGCAGCCTAAAGATTCATAGACTCAAATGCTTATTCAGCATTATCTCAGCTCCCAGCATCAAATTACAGAATCGTTTAAATTGAAAAAGACCTTTAAAATCACGGAATTCAGCACTGCCAAGCCCACCTCTAAACCATGTCCCCCAAGTGCCACTCTCCTAAACTAGGGTGCCAATCTTGAGGAAGCAGATTTCCTTTTGGCATTGGTGCATGTCATGATCACAAGCAGAAGTTTCTGTTCTTGGGCTTGTGAAAGCTATTTATGAGAGAGAGCTGCCACGTTTGCCTGTTTCCCACTTCAGTCTGTCTGCCTGGAGTACAGGCAATTTGTGCAGTCATATTAGTCTGTTTGTCTAGCCTCTGGCACATTTAGAGCTTGTTTCCAGCCTTTTTTGGCTTCTGATCCCACCAACACAAATATACAAATTGAAAAAAAAAAAAAAAGCCTACCATAGAACCTTCTGTTTTAATTTTTGTTCTCTGGCAGGGTCAATGTTTAAATATCATCACCCCTGCTGTTGTTAACAGGCATGCAATGGATAAGCCATACATGTGTTTTGGGTCTCTTGTGCCCTTGCAGACAGGATGCAACATCCTTCAGCAGCAGAGTGGAGGGTGTCTGACTCTGGTCTGTGGTGGGTCCATGGAGAGGCACAGCTGCCACTCCAGAGCCAGGCCAGGATCCTTGGCTGCAAAGCTCCAGCTCAGCTCTCTCCTGAGCAGCATAATCAATTACTTGTTCTTGTCTACGCTTACTCTCCATGCCACATGGCAGGCTTTCAGAAGACAAGCCAACAAGAGCCTGGTTCAAGTTGAATTCTTCCCAAATTAATGATACAAAGGGAGGAGAAGCATCAGTGCAGGGAGGGGCAGGTGAGCTTGCCCATAGTGGGAAGAACTTCATGGGAAGCTTGTCACATGCAGGCAGATAGGCTCACACAAAGCACGATGTCACTTTAGCTGCCCTTCCACTAATAGCTGCCATTAACACTTTAGTCAGCAACTTTCCAAGGTAGCTGTGGTTAGTACAAATGGAAAGAATTGTGATTTTCATGACAAAAACGCACCAGTTGAGTGGATGATATCAATGAGTCCAAGTTTGAATGTTTTTAACCTTCTTCTATTAAGAGTGTAAGGATTGACTGAATGCAGAGTGTGAAACTAATGAACACAGCTTTCTCCTGACAATTTGGCACGGAAAGGCTCTTCCAATATTACACTGGCAAAGGTCTATCATATTTTTCATTTCCATCAATAGGGAAGTTGAGTGTTGATGTAAATGATCATTTTGATAGACAGTGAGCAGGAAGCAGCCGTGTACCTGAAGAGGTCAATTACACAGCTTTAAGCCACATTGATATTTACATTGAGAAGCATGTTTGAAGAGGATTCATGCTCAGAATGCCTAAATTTAATGAGGTTATTTACTTAGTTTAAACTCTACAAGTTAAAAAAACCCCAATGTCTTTGTTGTTATCATCTCTTGTTTTCAGTATACTTCTATTTAAAAGCTTTTATGGCAATAAGGGTTTTCTCCCACTAGAAAAAACCCCAAAGTGACAGAAACATTGGTAAATGTACTTTCTGCCCATTCTTCTATGAAGTGCATGTTTGAAGAAAGCAGTACACAAATTAACCACATTTTGTTCCTTAAAATACTAATATCTGTAGCAACTCCAATAGTGAGACAAGTTCCCTCTTGCAAGTCCTTTAATCAATGAAAAACTACTTTTTTCTATCCTCTTTCCCATTGATAAAGCCCTACACAAAGGACAGCATTTCCTATCTGTAATGCTCCAAAATCAGTGCAGTGCACTCAGTTTATGCTACTGTTAAGTCAGACCATAAACCCAGCTCTGTATTCTTGAAATAGGCTACGGGAAATCATAACAAAGGTTTTGTGGTGTTTCCTGGTTTAGAGGCTGTGAAAATGTGTTGTTAGCCTGTGTGACAGCATGGGAATAGATGAAAATCAGCACTGTCTTCCCATCACTCTGAGAACTGCTGTTTTTCCTTGCTTACATGTCTCATGGTAGGTAATTCTCCATAGGAAAAATTCCTGAGCAACCGTTTCTTTCCGAAAGGCCAATTCATTGTGTCAGAGTGGCAGCAAATGTAATTGCTGCCAGTTACTACATGACTTCTAAGAGCTGCTGGAATGTATTTGCCAAGATAATTTCACAGAGCTGCCTTTACCTGTTATTACAATAACAAGCCCTTCCATTGCTAATCACTGCCCCAATGCAGAGATCAATACAGAAAACTACCACATTTAACAAGTTAGCACATGAACTCTTGAGGGACCAAACACAAGGCATCCTCCTGGGAATGGCAGAGTATCTTTTGTAAGGATGCAGCACTACAAAGAGTTAAGACAGACACGACTATCCTCTCACCAAAACATCTGAGTCCACTTAATATCTGCTGAAAAGTATCTTGGAAAAAAAATAAATAAAAGACTACTGAAATACTTGACTAACCAGCTGCTAATACCCAAGGATATTTAATTATTAAAACTAAACATGATATAATTTTAGCTTTATCAAAGCACTGGGATTTTATTTAGTACGGAATGATGCTCCCTGCTTTGCGTTCTCCCAGTGTTTGTCTGCTGCTGCATATTCATGTAGAACCTCATCTGCCTACACCATACATCCCATTTTGATGAAAACAATAATCACTGATTAAATAAGCAAGTGGAGTGAACTGCAGAAATTATCAAGTTCATTACTCAAATTAGTGAGACTTTGTTTAAAAGAAAAAAAACCCTAGATATTGGGCTGAATGGGATCTTTTTGTTTGTTTATACCGTGTATATTTTACAAGGCACAGTTTATATTCAGCAATTTTTTTCACCATCTCTAAAATTAAATTACCAAGAGTTTTGTGTAAAAGAGAAGAAATTAAAATGAAATAGGAACATAGATTTAAAGCAACCGTTCACTTCATCTAATTTGTACATTCCTGCATCCATCTGAAATTTTACTTGTACAAGTCAATAAGAAAAATTATTTGCTTATTAGGTTGAGCAGTTATAATAAAAAACGCTCACTTTCTTCCAAGAAAGTGGGAAGAAAGAAACCTTAAGAATGTTTTATGTCAAACGAACTCAGTCACAAGTGGTATTAATACTGTTGCCTTCTCCACCCTGCTCCTCATTGCAGAGCTCTGCCTGCATATTGTGGAGGCTTGTCAGTCTGGGGTGACACATGTAGAGGTGTCAGCCTGGGCCAGGCTGTGGGGCAGGGAAGGATCTACCCAGCAGATCCAACTCAGATCTAAAGCCTATCATTGTGGACTGTGTGTTCCTCAATCAGCTGTATCAGTCCTGCAACTTAAGACTCCTGAAAAATCTTTGCTTTTCTGGATACAGTTGTTAAGATGTCACTTTTCCAGCTTAAATGTTAACTTTTGGTAATTTCTCAGTTTCCAAAACGTAACTTGCTCCCTCTGACTGTGCTTACCACAGGCCATGATTCACCTCATTGCCCCACCCTCACACATCTGTCATACCAGGAAATGAAAGCCATTCAATCCTATCTTCCCCACGACACTTTCAAAATCAGTGTGATCCTGACAGACACCAAAGATGGGTCACTGCAGGACTCAGCAAGAACATCCCTCCCTGCACACTCTGGTCACCATTGAAGCCCCTCCACCACAGCCCCTCTTTGCAGGGCCAGTTCCCAGTGGCCTGAGCAGGGGAAGGCATGGCAGGCATGTTCCAAAACGTGAGGGTCACCAGAGACATTCCCTGCTGTCACCCAACACAGTGGCCACCCAACACTTCATGTCAACTATGACATCGAAATCACTCATGAGAAGCTTGCAAGCACCAGGGAACTGAGACCACCATGCCCCTACTGGAAAAGGGAGCAAGAAAGCCCTTTCTGATATACTGGTATTGGATCTTGCCATCTCCCTGTTTAATTTGCTGCATAAACCTAGACAAAAACTGGCCAACTTAGCCTGACATTGCCCTGACACCAGACAGTCCTTCTGATACAGTGGGAAATATGGACCTGGATAAAAGCCCTTTTTTTTATCCCCATCTCACACTTTCTAAGGAAAAGGCAAGAGGGAATATACACTCATGCAAGCAGCGTCAATCTCTTAACTCGAGTTCTCCCAAGAGAAGAGTGCTGGCACTCCAGTGCCAGAAGGGCCACGTGGTGCTCTCTGGGCCAGGGTGCAGCCAAGAGCTCTTCACCCCCCTGGTGAAACCCCTCTACTGAGACCCTTTCACAAACTCATTTAAAAGTAAAGTGAATTACTGCAAACCAGGCCCTTCCCAAAGCTCCTCCTGGGCCTGCCACTCCCTTTGATCCCCGAGCTGCTGAATCAACCTGTCGGAGTGCATCAATCCAAAGGACCAGAAGGCAAAACAGGGAAAACAGGGTCAGGCTAATGGGATTTAACATTAATTCTGCACCAAGCCTGAAAAGATGGAAGAACAAGGCCTGGGGGGTGAAAGGGATAATGAACTGAGAGTTGATGGAAGGAAACTTAATTGGTTTTAACAACAGAAGGTCACATTTTGTTACCTTTATTTGGGTTGAGCAATAACCTTATTTTGACAATTTGTGGCAGCTGATGACCTGCCCTACTCTTCGCTGGGACTGCTTTGGAGTAAGTGAAGAATGCAGAGCTGGGATATGGGGCACAAACATGCGGCAGAGAGGATGTCTGAGTGAGAGAACTGCAAAGGGAATGTATAGATTCATTAACTGACATAACTGGGGCTGATGAGAAAACAACTGGGAGGATGGGAAGCTGATGCTCCTGCTCACTGCTGTGCTTACCAGAGCTGCAACCAGTACAGTCTTATTTAATCCCAAGATTAGAAGAGAACCAGTGGTTCACTTCAACTCAAGGAAAGACTATAGGAAAGGCACATGAATTGAAGTTAGGCAGTCTGTCACCAGTGATCCCCTGACACTGACAAGCCCTACTGTGTAGCAGTGACCTGGAGAGACGTCCTGGCTGCCTCTCCCCTCCTCAGCTACAATGGTTCATTAACCTGGAGGTCCTCTAAGCGCTTTGTGATGATACCCAGCACTGGTATCTCTTGACAGACCACATGTACCAGTCTGCCATCCAGAAGGAAGACCAGAGTGTTCCAGCCTTCAGCCACAGTTCTGCAGTTGCCACCTGCAACATGACTTGAGTCCTGGGGGAACAGTTTCAGTGCCTACATAATACCAATGACACTGACCCTCACAGAGCAAGCATAGCCACAGTCCTGGCAAGCCCCTGCCATAGAAATCATCTGGAAGCTACCTTGCACCTGACTGGCATGGTGCATCCCCTCTTCAGAATACAAAGATCTGAGTCGGTGCTAAAACATCCTCCAAGGGTGCCCCAATTATTTAAAGCCATGTGACACAAATAAACAATTTGGATTTATAGATCTTTTAGTTTTCAGCTGCCCCAAGAAGGCCCTGTTGCAAGATTACTTGCCAGAAATTAGTTCGGCACAGCAAAACTTTTAAATCAAGATTGACTCTGTATTTGGAAAAGACTTGGCCCCAAACCAGTTCCTAATGTGGCAAAGAGTGCAATTATCCTGATGAAAGCTTAGGGATGCTTGTGCCTACAGCTGGTTCATCAAGTAATGCTGAATGATGGATATAATTAAGCAGCGTGTGGCAGAGGGGAATGTGAGCTACAATGATCCATTTAGGGCCTCAGCCCCCCGATCAGCCTGGAACTACAGATGGATCGTCACAAACACAGTCAATGGCATTCAGCACCACTGTTTATATAGAGATTCAGAAGGATCACATAAATGCACTCTGACTAGTAGTGCTGTGCAACTGTAAAAGTCAACTGGTCCCTAATTCTACCTGAAACTGCACAGCAAAATGTAGGTCTGGAATTTCAGGACAAAGCTTCCACAGTACCCCAAGTTACAAAGACTTGACTAGTTGATACTAGTCAGGACTATAAAAAAATTATAAAAATAAGCTTGAGGAAAAGAGCCACATTCTTCAGCACAGCCCTAAAGACAAAGGACACCACACACAGAGGTGCTCTGCTCTCCTTCACACCACCCAAGCTCTGCAGCTCTGACAGTGCACAGATAGTGCTTTTGGTCTGCAGAGATGTGAGAGCTGACCTGGGCCTCCCCTGCAGCACTGACAGACTGATGAAGTTTGTTCCCTGCGATTCCCATGCAAGGGAGTGCACCAGAAGATCTCAGTGCTTCCCACTTGCCACCATCCTCCTCCACCCCACAGCTCCTGGAGCCTGTGGACTGCACCAGCAGCACATGGCGTGGTCTTAGGGACTTCACTGAGTGACAGCAGCACACAGAGCAACACTGGATGCCTCTGCCCAAGTCAATATGGTATTTCCCATCAGTGCTCCCCATAAATCCCAGGGAATGAGGCAGCTGGGGGCCAGCTGACTCTTACCTTGCACTGTGATTCTGGGGAGAAAGGAGCATCCACTGGATCAGAGCAAAGGAAGAGGCAGGTGGGACTGTGTTCTTGTGCCACCCACCCTTGCTCTGTGACCACAGTGGGTTACTACTGCATTTTATTTATATAAAAGCACTTCCAGAAAATTATCTGTGTTCCAAAGCAGCTCTAACTCCTTTACAAAGTATTTTATTCAAATCATCCCTTCAGCTCATTCACATGCAGTAACCCTGAATAACAAATTGTCAAAGTGCATAATTTAATACTGAGACAAGACTTGAATTTATGTATCAACTGGCTGAAAAATCTGAAACATCAAATACCATTCAACTTTTACATTTGGAGTACTATTTTCAAGGGAAAGAATTCACCGATCTATCTCTCCTTCTCTTCTCTATTTCAATATCACCACTAAGAGACTGAACCAGAACAACATTTTGGCTCACCCTTTAATGGCCTTTTGGTTTGCAACTATTTAAGAGTGACTTGGGAAAGGTATAATAGCACATATTGTGTTATCTTCACTGTGAACTGCCACCAGATATTATTTTGCAGCTGTTTTATTGTAAGTGGCATCTGAAATCTAAACAAAAAAAGTGTCTTAATGGCAATTTCAGCAGATTTTTAATTTCCTGAGAGAATTTAGCAAGACCACAAAGGGAGAGCATGTTTAAAATGCAACGCTGTAAGAGGAATGTTTCCCTCTTTCAAGTAGTTTTAGCTTTTGGAATTTGATAATGATTTTACTGAACTTTCTGGAAAAAAAATCAAAACCAAAACCCAGCTGAAGAGAGATTAAAGTTTCTCAGAAAACCCAGGTAAACACCACAGCACCTGCTTCTCTGCAGCTTCTATTACCCCCTTCACACTTCACCCAGAGTAAAAGCCATTTGAGGCAAAGCTGTGGGAGAGTGCACAAGAGAGAAAGGTCATACCTGGGATTCCTCTCATGATTGACATCCCACCACATGCTCAAACCCCACTGGAGCTTCTCACCCAGGAATGCAGTGAGGAACTGAGTGCCATGGGATGGGCTTGCCAGTATGGGGAAGCCAGAGGGGAATTTTGCTAACCACGTATTTAAAGTACAAGAGCCATTCTGCACAAAGAACTTGGTTACCCCACACTTTGTGTCCACAAAGACAAGTTGTCATTGAAAAATAGGTTTGGTAAATAGCTCTGGAGCTGTGAAGGAGAAATAGCTGAGCTGGCAAGATCTCTCATACTGCTCAGTGCCTTCCTCAGCCCCAACACATCAGTTACCCTTACAAAAATAGTATTCCAGATATTATTCTAGCATCCTGAAGACAAAAGATGCAATTGTTGCCTAGGAACCAATGGTGCACATTATCACAACATTTATGCTGTTACTGTTTACAGATCAGGCTGAATGGCATCCAGTGAAGATTCATATTTAACTCTCTTTGAGCAGACAGATTTTTTTCTGTCATAAATAAGTAAAAAATAAATTGTGTCCAGAAAACAAATGGCAAACAGATGAAAACCCTTTGGCTCTTTGCTGGAGAACCTGTCTGTGAGCAGCCCCAGAGCCAAACCAGAAGAGAAGTGGGTACCAGCCAGGCAGCCCAGCATGTGCCCATCAAACTGTGGAGTTTGGCATCTGGGTCTTTTGTCTGCCAGGCAGTCCCTGCAGTGGTGTGAGACACTGGCTCAGATGCTTCAGTTCACAGAGGAAGAGATAAAGGGCTCAGTGTTTAGCCCTGTAATCAACAAGGTAACATGCTTCCAAGCACAAGGGTACTTTGAGTAAAAATCCTATTCTAAAAATGTGCTTTACTAATGCATCTTTAATCTGTGTGTACTGTAAAGATGACTAGATAGACAAACCAGTCTCCAGTCTCCAATTGAGGGTGCATTTACTCCTGTTGCCACACTGAAGCTGCTAAGCAGCACATCTCAGAAGTACTAAATAACCAAAAAAGTTCCTAAGAGCTGCAGGTGTCACAATTCTCCAAAAGCAAAAGCTGCTTTATACCCTTAAAACCAGGAGAGGAGGTGAAGAAGGAGTAACCTCAGCTGCTGTGGCTGCACAGAGAAAGGGTGGGTCTCCCGTCACTAATATTTGCCAGCCTGAAGAAAACATTATGTTAACACCAGATGTAAGTAAAATTTTTAAGTGACAATAATTTCAACATTTCACCCCACCCATTTGTGACCACACACGAAACCACTGCTTTACTAACCACTGATAATTTAACAGTAAAACAGAGAACTGGAATAGCAAACCAAAAAGATAAACCTTCAAAATATATATAAATCTCAGGCAAATGTGCTGGTAAAGTGAGGAAAGGATAAAAGGTTATTTGAGGGATTAAAGAAAGAAGCAAATCTGACATTCTCAGAGAATGCAGATTCAAGAAAAACACTGATAAAGTTCCTTTCTGGACAGGAAAAAAGATTCCCTGTGAAGCATTAAGAGTGGATTGACATCTGGATTGCCAGATAAAGATATTCTGAGCAAACAAAACCACATACAATGTCAGTGACAATACTGAGATAAAAACCTCAGGCGCTGGCACCTTAACAGATGTTGTACTGCAAAAGCTACCTGTGCTGCACTCCCATCTAGATGCACAGATAGGATTTAGCAGTGCTTCAGCTCAGGTGAACATTGGAAAGGGCACTTTAAAGCACACCCCACTATTTGCCTAGTGCCTGGTACATTATCCCAGTGGCAAGGCCTGCATTTCAGACCAAAATTGCAACAGGTGGCTTCATTGGGGTGTAAGGTCAGATTCAGTCCTGGAAAAACAGTATCCTTTATCTAGGCTTTCATGCCCAGCAGCAGCTTACCTAGTGCCAGGAAGGAAATATCTGTAGAGGACAGCTCTGAAGTCTTAGTGAGACACAGAATTGTTACATTAAATCAAGTCAAATTAAGGTAGCAACAGACAGGAACTGCCTTTTGAGCCAATGGCTTTGGTGATCCTATTTGCCATTAAACAGCTCTCATCGGCCCTGCTGGCTTTGGGGTTTCTAAACTCATAGCCATCAAGAAGGCACAAGTGAGTCTCAGACATTTCTCACAAAGCTAGAGAGCTGGATGTGAAAGCTAAGTGCTTAGTTTCACTTCTAAGAAGAAATTTTCCTGCATTTCCAATATTGCATTTCAAGCCTGCTCATTGCAAAAGCTGAGAAGTTTTGCAAAAGCAGCTGGACAGCTCGAGTCCGGTATCAAAGGGCATCCCTCCAGTTTCTAAAGGAGCATCTAAATCTTTAGATGAATATTGCTATTCAGCCTTAACGATGTTACCTTGACCCTCACGGGACAACATAATGAAGCAAGAGCCAGTCTGTCAATAGTTCTTTGCTAGCTCATTTTTCTTAATTTCTGAGTGTGATTCTGATTGACAAAGATGATCACCATAAATTACACCAAACTGGCACCTGTTTAAAGGACCAGTCCCAGTCAGATCATCCCATTTAGTCCCCAGAGTCTGTAGTACCTCAGGTCCTATTTGTATTATGATACCCATTTCATTCAAGTGCCAGGCCAAAACCTCTATTGAATGTGTCTCATTCAAACGAGTCTTCACAAGACAGGCTTTTGTGAAAAGTAGGGCTATGCAACTTCATCCTAGAATAGTGTCAAACAGCAAAACACAAATAGTTTCACTACTTTAAGTTCCTCTGTTACACCCTATTGCTCATAATTGAAAATGAAAATGTAGCTGATAGAAAAAGGCTATCTGCATTCCTGGTTCCACCAATAAGACACTTTATTTTCTTACTATTCTGAAGCACTCCCCAAGCTTCTGCTAATAATTTTGCTTGACCTTTATTAAAGACCAAGCATTAGCTGGCAATTAGATTTGGTGATCCCTTTGGTGATTGAGGCTCAGTGATTTACTGTAAATTATAAATAGTTCAAATGTTTCATTATGTTTATTCTTTATACAAGATTTGTGGCCAGGTAAGCACTGACATGACATTCACTGTTAAATGATCTCATTAAACTTCTTAATTTAAGTGGTGCAACACTTCACCTGCCACATTATCCAAGGACTCCTGCAATGCACATTAAACATTCAGCACGAATAGATGCTCTACCATAGTTCACCTTGTTGGGAGTGAAATTTCAGTCCCTGAACATAAGGTTGGCTACTTTATGCTGTTTGTCAGAGACAATAAATAATTCATATAGATACCCATGTAAAGGAAGAGGTTAAAGACATCAATAGCTTTCCCACAGGGTTTTGAAAGAGGCTCTCAAAAGAAAAGACATTAAATCATTAAAGAAACCTACTAAAATTAAAAAAATTAAGGAAAAGGAAGGAAGGTGCTGGTTTCTTTCATTTCTTTATGAATTCAATGAATGTGAAAGACTATTTCTTCAGAACCCTGGAGGTATGTGCTCCTTTTTTACTCACAAGCCCAGAGCAAAAGGAGGGGCAGTTGCACAGTCTCCCACCTCAGAGCTGCTTGTGGATGTTTGTCTTTAGCCACTTCATCCCTCCTTTTCCTGCTGAGGATGTTGAACAGATCTGAATGGAGTCAAGGTTGGATAATGCACCACATCATTTCACTTAGACCAATAAATAGCATATTGCCTCTTGACTAAAGGGAAACACAGAATTTTTGTTGGAGGCACCTGCATTTCCAGACTGTTGGCCAGTGATTTTTACTGCAATAACAAGGAGAAGCACATGGATTAGGACCTTCTCTGTACTAGGCGCTGGACCTACAGACTCCACAAACGAAACATTCAGGCATCAGGAAGGATAACAGGGGCATCTGAATTTTCCTGGCCTGCATATGTTTTATTTTACACGTTTTAAATCGTTTCCCTCATAAAATGAATAGTTCTAATATTTTTCCCCCATGCCTTTATATAGTATGATCCTTAACATCTGCTTCTGGACATCTCTTCTGAAGGATGAAGGGCTCCAAGCAATTCTACTGTAGTCTGTGAACATACCAGACTGCTCCCTGGACAGATTTATGCTTCATCATATAGTATTAACCCCACATACCGAATATGTTTTTCTGACTTAGAAGGCTGGATTAGCTTTTATTATCAGAAGAGAAGTAGTAAAGGTTTCAGTGTTACAGATGGAATGGCAGATGGGAAGCAAAAGCTTAATATGAAGCAGCTCTGGATAAAAACTATTAATCCACAAAATTCATATGTTCTTATGCAGGGAAACCTAGCAAAACCCATTGCAATGTGACTGACCAGTGAGACAAGTGTAAACTGCCCCTAGCCCATTATCGGACAAATCATGGCATGAGGTCTGAAAGAAGAGAAAAACCCCAAAACACCCTATTTACTATTTCCTGCAAAAACAATCAGCTCTCTATGGGGTACATAGGGAGTAATGCCTTTTTAAAGATTATAAAGAATTTATAGCACCTCCACTATGAGAATGAAATGGACTCATATATATACTTGAGGAGATAACACTTTCCAGGGCTTATAGCTGTAATATTCCGTACTGAAAAAAATTCTAACAATACTTCTAAGTCACTGTCTTTGAAGTTGCAGCACTGGAAAAGGCTTCTTACTTTTTGATGTGAAGAGGAAGAACATTTCCTTCAGTTCTGGTAACAGAATATTCTGACAGAAAGGAAAGGGAGCACTTCAGATGCTGCCTGGATGCTGAGAGCCCACCAACAGCTCAGAGAGTGGCTGCAATGGAGAACCATGACCTTCAAGAATTCCCTTCCTGAAGAAAAGAGTGCCTGGAATTTCTCCAGCTGAATGGCACTTGTTCAGAGTTTCAATGACTGCAAGATGCCACGGCATTATTACAAAGGATCCATTAACACTGAACCGACTATGCTCTACTCAACAAATGCTGTGATTGTTTATGGCCTTGTCTGTGAGTGAGTGACCCCATCTGGCCCTGTGGTTTGACTTGTTCCACAAGGAACTAAGACCAGTTCAGGCTGCCCCAGGTCATGGCCTCAGCATTGCACAGTGGTTAGGGTGGACTCAACACCACAGGGTAACTGGACACATCTGCTAGAACTAGTCTGTAACTATACTAGATCTTCAGCAATTATTCTCCTACAATTTCTCTTACTGGATTCAAAGTGCCATCACCTACCTCTTCATTATGGTCTCATATTAGTCCACTTTTTAGCATCAATACAGCATTTCTCACCAGGACAGTGAACGATGGGGAATAACGAGCTAGCTTTTCCCAAAAGTCAGGAGATACACAGAGAACTACATATTCTCCCTTACAAGCTAGGAAAATATGTCAAAGTAGTTAAGTCTGTTGGACACCAGAACTGTTTAGTTCTGATGCAATGTGAAATACCATGATTTCTTAATTCAAATCCCCATGTTCTAATATCAATGCAATCTCAGTGACTTGTGCTCTTCCCTAATTTTTCTCCCCAAAATGCACTGACAGTGCTTAGACATGGGTACCAGCAATAAAGGCTTTTGTCAGTCCTTACAGAATCCTTCTTAAGGCACAGCCTCATGGGTTTTTGCATTTTTCACCTCAGTGGTGATATTTCTGTCCTAGTAGCAGCTTCAGGAAGGGACTCATACTTTGAGAGAGATCTTGGAGAGACCTAATCAGTGGAAGCATCTTTTATATTTCTTTTCTAGGAATATTAGAACCATGTTACAGCATCACTAGAAAATTGCCCAAGAAAGTTACTTCCCTTTTTATCAATTTATTTCAACGCAGAGGGAAACAGAAGCCACAAGGAGAATTTCCTGTCTCCTTCTTAATAACTCTTATAGCCCAAACCAGGCAGTTTGAAGACACTTGGGGTTTTTTGGGGGTGGGTATTTTTTGGATTTTTTATTTTGGTTGGTTGGATTACTTTGTTTTGGGGTTTTTTTGTAACGGACTGTCTACTTTTACACAATGTAGTAAACTCATGGAATGAAGCTGTGAGACCTGGGTGATGTAAATCCAGAAAGAATATAACTTCACTTAAAATCACAAGCCTTATCATGTGGTGGTGTGTGCAGTTCTTTGCGTGATGCCATCTGAATAAAGATATTCAGGCAATGGTTGGTGCTGAAGATGTAATTGACTCTTAGCTACTTATTTGTCACTTCTACAACCATTATCCTTCACAGAAAAAGTACTAAAAGAAGGGAGAGGAGAACATTACCTCCACTGAATCTGTATTCATACCTTTAACACTTGCTGAGACATCAAATCAAACTGTTAATCAGAGCCTTGGGAGGGAGGAACCTCTCTGTGTCTGGGGCTCATTTGCTGAGCTACAGCACTTCCCGCCACTTTACTCACCCTCTACTGCCTCTTTTGCTGGAAATACTGACTAACTAGAGCAGCCCCTCAGTGAAAGTGAAGGCCCAGTGCTGGCAGCCTGCTCAGAGCTGCAGTCCCAGCAAAGAGGAAGACACACAGGGTACCATCAGGTGATTGTCTCCTTGGCCAGAGTGTGGCTGTCAGACACCTGCCTCACCAAGAGGAGTCCTCTGCTCTAAGACAAAAGAAACCACCCCTCTGACCTGTGCTTCTTGAAGCACAGCATGGATGTGCCATCCCTCATATCCAAACTTATTTCCTTCAGGAACAAAACATGTACATTCTTAAAATACTCATTGTACCTGATTGGGTAGTCGGCAGCACTGAGGTTAATGAAGAAATCCCATGGCCAGTCATTCATCTCCATTAAGTCCCTCATGGTCTGCAGGTAGGTGGACAGAAGACTTGCTCCTCCCCAGATAGTTGCCATTCTCCAAGAAGTGACTCTCACATTTGGGTATTGGCTGGCAAACTGGAGCACTTGCCGATGCAAGTAATTGGATCGCTTTACAGGAGAAAAAAGTAACACATTCAAGTTATTCTGTCCAAAATTTTCTTTCCCTGTATTTGCTAAGCGCCAACCCTACATCCTGACTCACCGAGTGCTGCCATTGCTTTACCCTCACTTACCATGATATACAACCTTCTTTTGCTAAATGTTAATTTGCTAAATGTACAGTGAACCCTGTTTAATTCATTTTATTACAACTACAGTAATCACTAATCAGTGTGATTAGCTCTTATTCACCATTTGTCACTGCAGATCCCAAAGGACTTTTGTAAAGGAGGTGACTCTTACCACCTTCCTTTTACAGTAGAACTTGCCTAAGGCACCTCAGGTCAGTTCTCCATCCAGCGGGCCACCACCTCAGTCTGCATCAACTTATCAGTTACTGCTAACTAATGTACAACAGACAGACATGGAGAGATACTCATCGACATAGAAGGAGAAATGAAGGCTGTTATGTCAAGAAGAGAACAAGAAAGACAAATTAAAAAAAAAAAAAAAGAGGCTCCAAACATATAACAGATGGAGAGACAAAAAGTGATGTGCACTTTATGCAGCAGAGGTAAAGAGAAGATGAAGATGACAAAGATGGGTAGACTGACAGATGGTGAGACAGGCAATTTATAACCAGTGATATATTACCTTGTCAACATGAATGTAATAAAAATGGTCTTTATGGTAAATAGCCTTAAACATGCGTTGGAGCTGCCGAGAAGCTCTGCCATGAACAACCAAGACAAATGCGATCCTGACTGGGTTGGCTGGCATGTATTCTACGGAGTCCTCATCCCACTGTACATTGTTGTTGGCTTTTCCTGTTCAAAAACAAAACACAGGACATCTCTGAGTGTATCCACATGGCAGGGGTGCAGTGAGCAGTACACATTCCACCTTGGCTCTTTCTTCAAAAGCAATTTCTATGGTAGAGTGAGAACTCACATGGGGTGCCAGCCTGAGTCTCATCAAGATCATCTCCCTCTTCTCTGTCCCCACACAGGGCCATCACCCCTTGGGCAGAGCCATGCCAGCCTTCCCCATGCAGCCCTGCCTGTGTGCCTCACCCTGAACAAGGCTGCATGAATATGGACAAGTACCCAGATGTTTATGAGTTGGACCAAGCTCTGCCTCAGTACACACATTTGCATCTTCAAAAGAATCACCTCCAAGTTTCTAAGCACTGCTCAAAGTATTCAAAGCCAACATTCCCCCCTTGTTTAGGCAAAGCTTCTCCTTCCTGTGAGCAGCCCAGCTCTGCTGAGAAGCTGGTGAAACTCTGCTGCTTAACAGCTGCTGGGGATTACTGACTCATAGCTTTCATTTGTAACAGCAGATGTGTCCTGGAACATGTAAATGGCAACCTGCATAACTTCACTTCTTCACCTGGGAGAGAGGCTCTTACAATCTTATTTAAAATTGATGTTCACTTTTGTTTTAATGGAGTAATTTCTGGTCTCCATTTTCTAAAGCAAATACCACAGTGTAAGGTTCAGCCAGGATATACTGATTAACTGGGGGGACATTTTCAATAAGGAATTTAAAGTGCTTTGTTTTTCGTTTGCGTAACCACTCTTTAGCTCAAAAACCTGTACACAATGTAAGAAATTCACAATTTTATCCAAAAACTGACATTCATTCGTCAATCAAACAACACCAAGTGCTCTGACCTAGTAAAGACCTTTTCAACAAAAATAATTTAGAAAAAAACCTGAAATTATGAGCATTAGCAGAACAAGGAAGGAAAGCACCTCAAAGCTAAAAAAAATTTTCCTCCTGCTCCAATTTTCCTCTTGCATACTTTAACATTATTATTATTTTTTAAATCAATGGGATATCATTGCCTCAAATGTTACTTAGTGTATGTCCTTGCCACTAAAGGTACCATTTTCCCAAGTCCTACGATCTGACTTGTTACCCAGTTTCTGCACTTAGTGCCTCCTGCGATGCCCCCTTGTCCTCCCACCTCCAGGTACCCACCATCTCAAGGCTCCTTCTGCAGACACAACAGGCTTGCACTGTGTTACAGGACAAACTTGAGGCTGCACCTGGGCTCAGGCACCAGACAGCATGAGCACAGCCACAGACTTACATGGTATTTCTTTAAAAATCTCTCCAACCACTAGTTCAGCAAAACTTGGATGAATATTAAAAGATTAGGAAGAAATCTTAATTTCTTCCATAATTTTCAGTTTATTATGGCCATTAGCCTTTGCCCTGTTCTGCTGTTTCTTCTGAGCAGCTGATGAGTTTCTCCATGCACGTGCTTAGGATTTCTGCACATTGACAGGGACAAAAAGGGACTGTGAGAGGAAGAAAATGTGCTTGCAAGGAGAACTGACAGGGGAATGAAGGGTAATTGCAATTGCTACAACAAGCCCTTTTTCTTTTAAACTGCTTTGATTTCAAGCTGATGATGTCCCATCAACAGACTCAAATATTTTTAGTGGTTTTCATTACATTTCTGGATACCTCTCTTCTGAAATCAGTGGCTTTCTGCAATGATATGTGGAAGGTGAGGGGAATTTAAAATAGCTGTATTGCAGATCTTTTATTTTAAACTAACTTGCCTTCAATACCCACACTATCATTTATCCAGCAATTACTGAGAACAAAATCCTCCCAAATTTTCACCTGAAATGCCACCTCACTTCACTGGGTTTCGCTAATAAATTCCTGCAGTGACTTATTTTGCTCTCTGCTGTTTTCCTTCTCTAACCTCTTTTACCATGTGCTTCTTCCTACTCTTTTAGGTTTAAGTTTTTATACTTTCATTTGTGACCTGCATACTATTATGAGTTCTTTAATCCTTTTCTTGGCTGCTTGGAATTTCACAAAGGTAAGAATGTTACATTTTTCCCACCTGTCAGACTATCAGCTCCTTTGCTCTATACTGTCACTTCCCTGGTTTTAGCTCATGGCTGCTTAGAACCCTCTATTTTGCAGGCTACTTCACTGATAAGGAACCAGCCTGGTTTGCAAATAAGAGGAAACTGGCAGGAAACATTCAATTGTGTATCTGCTTACTTAAAAATACAGGAGTTCAGAGCTGTATGAGCAATGTTAAAACCTGAATAGCTCCAGCCACTTAATTTCTATAACACTTGTGCATACCAAAGCCTAGCACATCATGTTGGTGCCTGCATGTTAATGACCTGCCTCTCAGATAGGAGTGCATCCTCTTCTGGGTGTTGGGATAGAATACACAGAAGATGAAGCAGATGATTTCACTTAACATCCTACCATGCAGTAGTAATAAAAATCTAGAAGGATTTTAAGTAGCACTTGCATTTGACAGCCATCACTACACTGCATTTGCCCCATGTTCTAAAGCTCAATCCAGGTGCTAATTCAAGTGGCCTCCACCCTCAGTCACTTCAGTCCAGCAAAAGCAGGTGCCAAGATCAACTTTTTCTCACCCACCAAGTACAGAGAATTCATGGGCAGCTTCCTTGCTCTGCATCCTCTTTATGGCCATCTGGCCCAGGTGAAACAGGAGCTCTGGACTGGAAGTAGGACTCATTGCCTTAAACTCCCTCAAAGTTTCATTACACAATAGAAATGGTGGATAGAAGGAATGACTTCTCATGCTGCCTTTGCTTCAGAGAAACTGCCACATGGAGCCTCAACAGAAGGGGCAGTGCTCACCCAGCTCATAACAAACATTTTCTAGCCTTTGCATCAAAGAGTATTTATTGTGCTATCCTGTACCGAAAACAAACAAGGCATTTTGCTCTGTGACCATGTCTTTCACAAATTCACTGAGAAAAGAGAAAGCTGCCCTTTGGCTTCCTGTTCAAAGCCTGACAGGACTGGCATAAACGTGTGTTAGTAGAAAAACCCATACCTGGTTTTGTAGATAACAGGAGAATCTCAGCTCTAGTTCAATTTCAGCTTGCACTTTCTAAAGCCCAGAGTAATCAATACGCATAATTAAGAGTTTAATCTTCATGTATTGCAGTATTACTAAATGCCAGAATAATGAAGATGGCACAATCATTTTCCTATTTGTTGTGATGCCACATTATGTTCAATCATCCACCAATACATCTCAGAGCCAACCTGCTAATCTCTCACTTCTATTGCTAATTAATGAGATCAGACTCCTCCAGCAGAACAAAGCCATCTTTTAATCAATTTTGTGAGCCATATTACCTTTTTCAAATCAATCCATCAACTTCTGCTCTCAGTTTGGTATTGTCCTGGCTGTGCAACAGAATACCTCTGCATAGACATACCTGGATGCTGCTGACTCAATCCATGAATCAATGGATAGAGGACATCAGAAGAGTTATTGGTGTGTAGTTCAGCTCACTATTTACTGCTATTACATCCATAAATGCAATCAGAAGCCCTGTCATTACAGCAGGAGTATGAGCCATAATCACTCCAAAGAGGCAGAGCTCTGCAGTCCCTACTTAAACTCACAGGAGCAGCCCCATTCCCTTCAGCGGGACCATTTCTACAGCAGCCAGCTGAGTGGTAGTTGCTGAACTCAGATTTCCACTATAAACTCCTTTTCAATTGCTCACAACTCATAACAACACAGCAGGTTGAAAATTTCCAGGCTTGGCTTTCATTTGAAAGTGTTTTTCATTTTGGTTAGAGCAAAACCAGTTTTGCCTTGTTCAAATGATGACAAAACTAAAAAACAGAAAACAAACAAACCCCAAACAAAAAAACCCATCCAAAAAACAAACAGGACAAGACAATGTTTTCATTTAGAAAACACATATTTTGTATCAGATCTAGTAACAGGAGTAGTTGGAGTTATATAAAAACTATAAAAAATGTCACTGAGCAATTTACCAGTGAGCCATCAGGACATGATGAGAAGTCTCTGTCTGAAGAGTTGATAACAGCAACATTCATCTGGCCTGAGCCAGAGCTCTTGCTGGAGTTAAGGCCCAGTGATCCATTACAGCAAGTGCATCACTTACCATCAGCCTCGAGAGGGGATGTTCTCCCTTGCTGCAGTACCCTCCAGTGAGGTCACCTTACAAAGGTGAAATAACTTTTGTAGCACAGCATGCCTTAATCACACTTAGATGAAAAAGCAATGTTTCCTATGCAAGAACCTAGAAAACTACCTTTAGCAACATTTATGCCAACTTTGGGATGCCAGTTTTCACCTCCAGTCTAAGAAACAATTCATTTGTTTCCATGGTGGCCCTTAGATCTTCAGTGAAAGAAAAGATTTTAGATGAGCGCTGATTTTATTTTATAATTATAACCATTACTTATACGTTAAGTGCCCAGTGAAATCAGCTGAGATGATCTTCTGTACAACTGTCCCAGGCATGGGGATTTGAGAGGGATGTTTGTCACTTAGAAAATGAGGTGCTGCTAGGTATGTCCTGTAGATTTCCTTAAAACTGCTGTTACCCACACTTTTTATCTGTAAGTTAGTGTTGAGCACTTTGGAAAAAATTTCTGAAATCATTCTGCTACTGAAGAGCAGATATTCAATTCTTTGGCAGTAATGTTTCATCTCAACATCCCCGTTCTACTGTTTTTCATTCTCAGACTCCACCATGAATTACAGAAGCAATTTATGATCCCCTGTAAGTTCATATGATCAAGTAACCCATAAGCAAAAATCAATGCAAGGTAGGCGGGAAGCAGCGAGACATAATTTACAAGCACTCAGTAGCCAGTGCATTTAACATTAAAGAGACAGATTTCAGTAATGTTCTTTCCATGCTGAAAAGAAGCCCTGGCTTGGAACAAAGGAGCTGCTGACGTGGGCATTTTGAGTTTTCTTTAATCATTTCAGAGGGTGACAATATAAACTTAGGGCAGCCAGACGAAAAGAGTCACTGCCTTACAGCTGGACAATTCCCTTCATGAGATCACTGGAAGTTTCTCTGCAGTGAGTTTGTGAACTGATAAGCAGCTCTGCATCCCTGCAGAATTTATATAAAAGGGAAACTCACTGTCATTACAGATTTAGGTTCAGTTCTGCTGTCCGTGAACAGAAAAATAAAGTGCATGAAAGAAGGAAGGCAGAAGACAGAGGATGCTGGTAGAACTGTTTCATATTCACAGCTCGATCATAAGAAGATGATTTTTTTCTATCTTTTCTCAAGGGGGAAAGAAAATAAATTCTGTTTTGGAATTTAAAAGAAAATACTTCCACCCCAGCTTCGTCATCCTCCTATTACACCTATCTAACACTTGTGCTGCATGCACCACTTCCAAGGCTCACTCAAGAGCCCATCAGGGCAAACATCATCCATTAAGCAAATCCATAAAGACACCCTGCACCAGAAAACTTTGGTGAATATGACTTTTTTTTTCCCCTGATTTGCAGGATTCATTGTAAGTGAAGAAATACAAACACCTTAAGAACAAAGGCAGAATGTTTTTGGATCACAAAACCTGCAAAAGCAGTTGGGATAACACAGCAGTGTTCAGAATCAGTCTCAGGGTCCATATGTGTACATGTGTGTGTGCTCTGACAGCACTTTCACAGCCACTACACTTCATACACCACCAGGCAGCGCTGGGTTTGAAGCAGCCTGCCATATTTCAAACAAAAATTTTGTTCGGTCTTGCAGTCTCGAGTCATTACTGAAACCATTTTAATGATTTGCAAATGACCGACTAATTATCAGATTCCGCTATACTGCACTTGCAACACACACTAAACTTAATTTACTATGATACTTATCTAGGCAGGCCAATCATCTCAGTAACAAGCTTGCTTTCTGACTATTGTAATTATGAAAATGGTAGCATTCCTGGGAGACAAATCTCAATTATTTGTAGTTTTGCTGGAGTGTGTTAGTCAAGCATTTTCTCCATATTCCTACTGACTGCCATGAATAAATAACACTCAAAAGCAACAGTAAATTAATTAATGTTGAATCAGAGTGAATTTCCTAATAATTGTATTTATCATATCAATTAACAGCCAATTAGCGCATCATGATCAGTGTTACCAGGGTGAATACAAAATGCCTTCTAAGTGAGCACTGGGCTGTTTTTACTATATTCAGTGGCATTACTGGACTTCAGAGATGCAATGGAAAGCAAATCCAGGAACAGACACAAATATTCCTTGCAAAAACCATTAAATCCTCTTGCACCTTAAACCTCAGTTTGACTTCGCAGCCCAGAAACAACTGAATCCTGGGCTGCATCCAAAGGAGTGCAGCCAGCAGGTCAAAGATGGTGATTTTCCCTCTTTTTTGGATACCCTAACCCTGCAGTGTTCAAGGTCAGGCTGGATAAGGCCTTAAGCAACCTGGTCTAGTGAAAAGTGTCCCTGTCCATGGCAGGTGGTGTAGGGACTAGATGATCTTTAAGGCCCCTTTCAACCCAAACCATTCTGATTCTATAACTTAACATTTAGGAGGTCTTGGAAACCACAAAAAAGAAAAAGACCACTATTTACAGGTACTGTATCATATAGCCTTAAGAAAATGCTGTAAATAAAAGAGATTTTCCAGCTTGGTTTTCGAGACAAACCAGCAGTCTGTTCAGAGTGGGATCCCCAGCTCAGAGTCAAAACATGTGGAGACCAACCAGTTAATCAGAAAACCCAGGAGCAACTCCTGAATGCACCAGTTCTGTGACAATACACTCAAGACAAAAAACAAACAAACAGCAAGCTTATGGTTAACACATACGGTATCAGAGCCACCCTCCTCTCCCAGCGAGCTCATGGAAGGAGACACTCCGTTCAGCTCTTGTGCTCCAAGAGCTGATTCCCACCCCTCTGAGTGACCACTGTCAGGGAGACCTTGTGCTCATTAGGAGGGGAGAGGGAAGGAAAGAAGTTAAAGGGTTGAGATGAGGCATGTGTTTAATTATCTTATTCACCACTAGTTGTTGCTAAGATGCTCCTATCAACAGCCCCAAACTGATGAGAACAGAAGTTTGTCAGACAAGATAAGTCATCCCCACCACTCCCAAGAAAACTGATGACACAAACCCAAACCGAAGCGTTTATAAAACCTCATTCACAATTTGCATCTTCTGGACACAGCTACAGGCACACAACAGCACTCTGGCTTCTAGAAGAACATTTGGAGGGTACCCAGTTCCTCTGGGCAGCTTGTTTAGTGGGTGCATGCTATGGGTCACTGGCCACCAGCACATCCTTCCTGGAGAGCCCCAGCCAGGACTGCTGCCCATCAAGCTGCCTGCAGTCCCTCCCCCTCTCATCAGTGACAGTGGTGAGGTTCACACCACTCAAGTGCAGCAACAAAATTTAGATGCCTCTAAATTTTGCTGCTCCACCACCTCTCCAAACAGCCCATGGAGACAGGACTCCAGAAGCTGTTCAAGCGATGCCAATAGAGGCAGAACTGGACAGAATGCCAGAAAGGCTCCTTTATAGGAGCTGATAGACTCAGGGTTCTCTCAAGCAACAGTGGTGGCCCACAGGTACATCAGTCTCCTGGTACCTCACAGCTGTAGTCTGGGATGTGGGTGATGGCAGCCCAGACGTGCCCCCAAGTCCTGCAGTTTGCCCTAATGGGACCTCAATTAGACAATGGACTACTGATTTGAGTGCCCTAAATGACACACCAGAGGATGCCAGCCCTCTCACTGCAGATGGATTACATTCCACCTGCAACACCAGGGACAGGCTCACCACCAGTCCCACCAAAACTGACAATGGGCTCTGGAGTCAGCTCTTCTCTACACTTCCTTCCCTGCTGGACAAGCCTTTAGATTTCTTGTGCAGGACAGGATGAAAACACAGAAAATGTCCTTACTTCAGTTCAGACTTTCTCTTCTGCCACAAATCATCAGAAAGTTTAAGGCTTCAAGGAACAGAAACTTGAAAGCCAACCAGTTACTACAGAGCAACCAAGGCATACATCAAACAAGAAAGTAACATAACAAATCCTACGCAAAATAGCAAAAGAAATCTATCAAGACTCATACTTCAAATTAGCATTTGAAACAGCCTTTGCTGATTGGAGTGTCTGTTTCAGTGTGTTTGGAGAGCGGCACATCATAACCTTTACACCATCTCTTCCTCTCATGCTCACAGCATGAATAATCAATAAGGAGTGAAAACATAAGCAACTACATACCTCTCTACTTCACATAACCTCCCAGGAGATATTATGTAATTCTGAGGCTACTGAGAAACGAATAGGTAGATAAAAGCATGTTTGTTACCTGCCTGATCAATGTCTTCCCATTTTGTTTTACTGTGCTGTCATCTTTCAAGTCCTATGTAAAGTATCTTTTTCCCCAGATAACCTTAAGAAATTAACAGTTAATCACTATAACCAGTTGGTGTAAGGCCAGGGCCAAGTTAATTTATACCATGCGACTAGCTGGTCTGCTAACTCAAAAGTAATTCTTCCTTTGAGATTCTATTACATCTGTCTCCTATTTTTTAAAATGCAGAATTGGAAGGACTGAGTCTGCCTTTATTCTCTGCCCAAGATAATTATGAACACAGTACTGGAAACAGACCAAAAAAGTAAAGACTTTCACATGTATTTTACATAACTAGTTTGAAAAGGTCTAGTTAGGCACTGAGGATAAAGGCTGCAGCAGCACAAGCAAAAATCAACTCACATACCTGTTCCTTGCATCAACGTGCTGCAAAATGGGAAAGTTAAGCCTTATATTGCAGCCGACACTTGCACTGCAAGTGAAATTAATAGGAATTTCACAATACAGCCAAGACAGAGAAAAGATAAATAGCACATGTCTGGGAAGATTCATGCCAAAGCTGTCAGGCTGTACTTCCTCTGCATCCCTTTGAGTTAAGCTTTATGGATTTCAAAGGCTGCAGGGCTGGGACTAAGCACTTTTGAGAATCTCACACTGTGGCAGTAAAAGAAGTGTGAAACATGAGACTCATGTATGTGTATGTACCATAAATACACGCTCTGAGTGTGTATACACTGGTAGGTCAGCTAAGAAACAACTGGAATGAAAACAACTAAAGCAAAACAGCACACCTAAAAACTAGCTTCCCAGAGAAACAAATGCAGTTTCTGCATCCAGAGTACACATTTTTCAATAGTTATGTGCTGAAACATAACTATTGTCAAATATCCTTTATGTCAAAGGACACTGCTGAACAATGATTTTTCCCTAATGACCCAAAGTACTTCTCATTTGGTCATCTGAACAGTAACACTCATTTTATCCTTGATCAACTCACGTACTTCAAGAAAGCTTGCTACCATGTGTACAACTTAAAGGATGAATGTGGAAAGTGAATAATTTTACCCAACAGACAAGAAAAAGAGGACCAATCTTCCCTCAGTATATTGCTTTTCAGACAGAGGAATGCAACATAATTATATTGTGACATTTCCAACAGCAAATAGATTCTACTGTAAGCAATTAACATTGGTTCCTTTGGCAGACTTCGAAAATTTAATTGTATAGTATGTTCAGTTACAATAGCATCTGAATAATAAATGACACTGCACTACAAGCTAGATTTTAACATATATGGAGAGGTTAAAACACAGGAGAGCCAGATGGATGTTAATTCTTGCACAGGCCACCTTATACCCCAAAATTGCTCATTAACATGGAAAATGTTCAGGATGTAGATATGCACGTTTTGCAAAAACAAGTATTAGTGATAAAAGGTACTTGGAATCTAAATAAAATGGAGAATTTTGTTCTGTGCACTACATATTACAACCTATGTGTCCCTTCCTGGAGATGGGAAGGGTAGGCTGGGCTCTTCTTCCTGGCCAGAACGCTTTCCACAAGCTGCTTCTGATCAAGAGGGATTAGTAAAGATGGTTTAAGAAGGAAGAAAAAAAAAATCATCAGGCATTAATCCTTGAAACATTTCATAGCCAACATATCTTTAATACAATCCCTCTAATCCAATTAGGGTGCCTTGAAAATCATATCTTGAATTCCATGCCTCACTGTGATGGGTTCTGTGTGAGTGAAACATCCATTTACCAGGCAGCTGCTGAACTCCTGCTCTGCTCCACAGCCTATTCCCCAGCCTCCCAACCAAATCCCAGCCCGCCCAGGAACAGCCTGACTCCAGCCTGGAAAGCTGCACCAGCAGCAAACCTGTGACCCAACACCTCCCTCAGGGTGAGCGCTCCCAGCAATTTCAAAAGCAAGCTTGCCACGCAAAAGAGAGAATGTTGAAATCACTTTCATTCATAAACATGTAGAATTAAATATGTACGATAAGTTCAAGACAGAATTTTAACTCCCCATTTTACACCTGAGTATCAGTTATTCAGAAACAACAGTAAGAAGAGGAAGCAGACTGCACTCGTAGCAGGTGGGTTTGGATGCTGGCCTTTTAATATTCATCCTTTTGAACCAACAGGGAAAACCATTCCTAATACAGCATTTTTGTCAGCAAGGAGCAAATTAATACTAGTTAATTGAGGTTGATTTTTTAAGTGTTCTCGCAACAATTATTTGGACTGGTTTTCACTAGGATGTATATTCACAGTTACATTTATGGGCAAAGAATAGAACAAAACAGCATAGTCTTGTTGCTAAAATAAAGGACTTTCACTCAATTATTCCATCATGGTATAAAAAGATCCCATTAACATACCACTAGAGGAAAACAAAGGAAAAATCAAATTGCTGGCATCAGAAAATGTTCAACAAAAGCAACATAAAGTGATTTTTCTGTATTTCAATAGACACTACAGTTTTGTTGTTAAAAAATCTAATGTGCAGAACACGTCATTTTATTGACTAAATAAGTCACTGGCTGCTGTTAAAAGCATCTGGGGAGAATTTGTATGTGAAATACATTCTTGCAATACTACCATAATTTATAAATCAGTTATAAATTTCTCTCAGATTTTAACGAGGCTGTGCTGCCCTTGGATGTTAAGGAGCTGCTTAAGCTGTAATGTGTAGAAAAGTCTGCTCTACGCTGCACAAGAGGAGTATCTGGGCAGTGTCTGAAACAAAAAAATTAATGCTGACTTTTTACAGACAAAAATAATATGGGATATTATTTCTAAAATTATTTTAACTCTGCTCCTCTGAGTTGTCTTCCCATTCTGCAACTCTCCACTTCATGTCAGCAGTCAGAGATACTAAATCTGGCCCCAGGCACTTCCCATTTCCTGCAGCTGGGACGGATCCTGCCCTTCCAGTGCTGCTGCCTCCTTTGTGCTGGCGAGGTTTTAGCAGGACCTTGGCTTCAGGGAGGCTCTGCTCTTGCACAGCTTATCCCACACCACTGAATTTGGGGAGTTTGGCAGAAGTGATGTATTAGTGTGGATCTCCAGGAACAACTTAATGGGGCAGCCCACTATGAGACAGGGCACACATCCAAGCAGTTATGCATTTTAATCAGGTAAAGCGAGTGTTATAAACTGCTTTGAAGGTCTAGATGTAATTCAGTAGCATTGGTTTCCAATATAATTGCGTTATTCTCCTGCCTGACTTCTCACTCATGCACAAGTTATTTGATCACCCCTATCACAAGGGAAGGCTTAAAAGAGAAAAACCACCAAACAACTTGTGTTCAGCTGTAATTCAGCTCCTCCTCCTCTAAAAAGACAGAGCCCCAAACAAATTTATTCACAACTTGGCTTTTATGGTACAGCAGGGCATGAAAATCACCAACAGGCAGCAAAACTGCTAAGCAGACCTAATTTAGGAGATGAAAAGTGTGAAACACGAGAAACATCTCACAGATTGTAAAATGACATGTTTATTTAAAAAAAAGAGACCAGGAAAAAATAAGAAACATTGGCAGAGGATTGCAGTAGCAACTCCCTGGCTGTCAGCTGGTGAAAGCTGGCCATTACCTCCAGACTCCCAGACCAAGAGCAAGTGCTCCACAGCCCTGAGACACTGAGCACCTGAGTGAGGGAGTCAGGAAGACCACCCCAATAGGTTTGTTGTTCACTATCTGCATGGGCAGAGCCAGTAAAGACCCTGATGTCTGCGGCTCGTTGCAGGAAGGTACAACCACAGCACTGGAGAATCAGGAATCACCGAGAGCTACAACAAGGTCTCCTGTCCCTGCAGCAGCTGCTGCTGCTGCAAACACTGCTGTGAGGCTGTGGACTACCAGGAACTCATCCTTCCCACAGCTTAAAAACTGAAAACCCCAGAGATTATTTTTAATGGGGGCTAAGGAGAAATGCTACTTTTTAAGGCAAGGAGTTAATTAATGAGAAGTAGCAGCAACATAACTCTATTCAGTTCAGCTGCTGAATTCATACCAGTCCATTTCCTGCTCTGCAGCCCATCTGAAATCAACGGAGAATGGACACTGCAAAATCAGTATCAAAAGAGACTTAGCATATCTGAACCAAATTCTGCTCATGTTCCAGTTGTGAACAATTCTTGATCTATATAAATGCAGATTAACTTTGAGCCTCCTTAACAATTCCCCATTCTAGCTAAAAGAATCAAATACAACTGAGATGCAATTTCCTTCAAATATAATTTAATTTCCACTGTCTTTATTTTGACATTAAAATAATGATGAAAAATCTCTTCAGATTAGTTCTTAAGACAGTATTTCAGGAAGGTGAACTGTTTATCCATACACACACCACTCACTCTCTCCCCTTCTTTCACGAGACCAGACCACCCTGGCCTTACTGTCACAAGTACCATCTTTTCCCTAATGAGAAAACACTTTTAATTTCTGGAATTACTCTGTGTAAACTAATCCAATGTTTCTTGAGACCAAATGGTTACTGTTCAACAGGATAACTTTCACAGAGTTGAAGATGACATCTGAAACAGAATGCCTGTGCTGGCAACCTTTTTATTAGAATAAAATCACTCTGTAAATGCAAAAGTGAACTAGTGTGGAAAAGTTTAATATTATGTTAAATGAAGAAGCATTTAAAAGTAGCAATCACATCTGACACTATAATTACATTGCCCCAGTGTATAATCCCAAAAGGACACAGAGACCTTCTGCCAAAGGTGATTTGAGTGTTAATATGAAACTCAACGTGGGCCATTTTAATTACATACGTGCCTGCTGAGAACATATGATAGAGTCCAAAGAGCTAATTCATTGTCAGCATGACAGCAGGAACTAATATTAAATCTTGCACACCAAGTAAATTTTTCCAGATTACCAATTACCACACAAAAATAGGACACATTGCAAATATGGCAATCAGCATGAAAGCAAAATGCAAAAAAAAATATTGCTAAATAGAGCTCAGCTCTGGGCCAGCAGAGGGTATAGAAGATCTCTCAATGGTTCATGCTTTCTCTTCAAAGCAGCAAGATTTACTTGGTCCAACTCTAACCCCACTGACACCAGCTTTGCCCTGACTTTCACAATGTTGATCCTCACTCACACTGTAATAAAATGTAATAAAATTCCTCTTCAGCAATATATAACAGCAATTCAAAGTAGATTTTGGAGGGGGTTCGTATTTTTCCTTTTTATCCTTAGCCTTAAATTTTCTGCATTTCAAAGATATTACTGAGGGGTTTTGCGTTCTCTTCTCCTGAGTTCCTGACAGGTTTACGGTACTGAAAAAATGTTAAGGGTCAGTTTATACCACTTAACCCACAGGCACTTTGATTTACTTTTAATTATGGACATATTCATGTATCAGTCAGTATTTTCTAAAGAAAGTGCCTGAAGTATGAAGAGGAGAACCCGGAGTCACAATGACAAGCAAACCCTGGGGAAACAAGACATAAACACAATTCTGTAGGGAGCAGAGACCCAGCCAATACTACTAACTGTATCTTTACCTGCCTTTTTGTTGCTTTACTGATGCATTATTAATTAATAACTACTGAGCATTCCCAACAGAGCATTTTAAATAACAGCTGCATTTCTTTATGGCTGATTATGAATCATAAAAGTATGTCTGCATGTTCAAAGTGATAAACAAGCCCAGGTAGGGAGCCTGAACTGCTACAGAAACTGCTCTTTGAAGCTTGAAGTTTTAGGGATGCTAAATGTCTACTGTGTAGTATTACACAATTTCCAGTCTAGCTTAATCCAATTAATCTGAAGAAATGTTGGATTTTCTACGTTTCGCCTCAGCATAAGCAAATGCGGCTGGAAAGGAAGATGATGGCATTTTAGAAAAGCTGCAGGGTTGGTTTGGTTCACTGCTTTATCCAAATGAAGCTACACCAATTTAGGCCAGCTAGCAATTATAGTTTTCAGTTTTCAGCTCAGACAATGAAAAGAAAATTGTCAAATCACAATTATTTCTAGTCAAGATTTATGCAAATGCTGAACAATATTTCACCAGCTCTGAAGTCAGGGATGATGCACGGTTTTCACGTTCTGCTTGAATCCTGGACAAACTTAGAAAGTATTGAAGGTGTATTTTGGGCAGCTTTGTTCTATTTCAGCTGGGTAGTTTTAGATATAGGTTGAAATGAATTTGTAATGCATGAAGATGAAAACTCATTTGGAGAGTCTATTTATCCATAAGATAATTTTTTTTACCTCTACCTCAAAGAACAAAAAGCCTCCTACTATTCAAAGAAAATTCCAGCATTAGTTTTCAACAATATCACTGCCTTTAAGATAGAGAGGGATTCACGTTCCCATTCACTCTTCACTAGTGCTTTTGGTTCCAGCTCTGCCAAAGACACATCTTTCTATTCTACTGATCTATCAGGTACCTTCTATACCCTGAGCAGGGACCAGTCAAAGGTAAGTTTAGTCATATGGAATAGATGCTCAATGAGCCTTGGTAGATAAAACCCTGTGGAGCCCATCTCTTCTCTTTGCCTCCAGGAATGAGCCACCCACAGACCTCTGGAAGGCCCTGGTGTGCCCTCTGAGGACAGCCAACATGGGAATGGCAACTGACAGTATTCTGCTCAGTCCTGGTGAAAATTTTTACTCATCTTTCAAAGCAAACAGGATTTGCTCTCAATTCCCCAGACAGACTGCTACTGTACTTTTCCT
This sequence comes from Anabacerthia variegaticeps, assembly GCA_035583185.1. Taxonomy (NCBI): domain Eukaryota; kingdom Metazoa; phylum Chordata; class Aves; order Passeriformes; family Furnariidae; genus Anabacerthia; species Anabacerthia variegaticeps. The sequence continues at coordinate 7,895,124 of JAWWEW010000033.1, read as the reverse complement.
TTCTAATTTTTCTTTCTGTCTTCTAATCTTAATTCTTCCAGTTTATGGCCCAGTTCTTCTACAGGGATTCAGAGCAAACGGAGAGAATAATATCTTTCCTACTTTCAGATATTAAGATGGATCATTATTCCTCCTGATGTGTTGGAAGATATTTATCAGTTTGAGTTATGAGACCTTTCTGACTGTGAAGACTTAAACATCGATTTAATGCCAACTTAAAGACTCCTAAAAGTGTAGGAGATTGCATTAGATAAATAATTTAACAATAAAAGGTATATCAAGGCAGACATTATTGCAACCTTCCACCAATCAATCACCATTTTCCATGTTTATCCAATTTTCATCTCAAGGCTCTGTACATCAAATCACCTAGACATATCCTACACAACTGAAATAACTTCATCATTGAATAGAATTGCATAGCCGTTAAAATTCTCTAATATCAAGATAGCTGACATTATGTTAAATATTGGCTTTGGTTCCGTAGGGTAATAAATTCTGACCTAAATCCAATCTTTCATGGATAGCTGATTCATAATGAAAAATTACTGGTTTGTCACTTTACCTTAAGAAATTTACTGTGGAAATTAATACAGCACGGGGCAGTCTTTGAAATATATGGTAAGTAAAAGCACAGTTCCCTTCCCAACCCCCCCGAAACAAAGGGAACAGATCTGGTTTGGCACAAAAACATCAGACATACTAAGAGAGAAAGTTCCTGTCGTGCTCTCCCCAGGTCTCTGAGGCAGGAGCACTCGAGTGACCTCAGGATACTGCCCAAGTGACACCTCTTGCAGCAGCCACCACACAAACATTCCTGTACCAGGTTGAAGCTGCTGAGTTTGAACAGATAAAAACGGAGGGCAAACATCACAAAAAACTTTTCCTCCAAGTCCACATTTGTGCATCACTCTGTGGTGCAAAGCTGGAGAACCATTGCCAGTCATATGTTAATACATCTGGAAGGTACAGCAAGTCAGACTGGACGTACAGCAGCACTGCCTTCTTGCCCTCATCCCCCTCAGCAAACACCAGGGTTTTTCAGGGACAGACCCACAGATTTTAGCACTTAATTTAAGTGACTTCAGGAAACATAAGGTTTTCCTCCTTAAAGATACTTTTGTTCAGCAAACTCCCTTTGGGAACTCAGAAAAGAATTATTATTTTTCAGGGATCTGCATTTTAGAATCAGAACAGCCATAAAACTGTTCTTATTCCCAAATACTGGATGGATATGCTTTGCTTTGGTCTATACACTTCCAAGAACTGGTAAGACAAGAATCCCTGCTTCCTTCCTTTTCTTAATCTTTGCTTACTCCAATAGGAACAAAATTGTCCTTTTTTTTTTCTTTTTCTCTCAGTGAACTTAAAATTTTGGCGATAGAAGTGCATAAAGACATTTTATGGTTCACTGATAAAGGTTACTGATTAAAGTTACTGAAGTAAGACATCACTTAAGAGGTGTCAGCAAAGCTGCTTTATCACATCAGTTAAACCTCTAGCCCACTTTGCTTTTAATGCTTCACAGGAAGCTTGGGTTTGTGATCACCTCCTGGCAGAAAATGCTAGATTTACTCACAAAACCACATCAGCTCCATGCAGCCCCCCTCTGCTCTGGCTTGGCAAATCCAGTGTGTGTTATATAGAAGTCTTTTTCACAATTAGTCTCGGTAGTCTATTCACAATTAATCTCAATCACACCTCTCCTTAGGCATTTGCTTCTCTGGCAAGGTGGGCAACTGAGCCAGGCTGGGTTCTGTCCAGCTTTCCTTTCTGTAACAGCACATATTTCTCATATGCTGTTAAATAAACAACCAAAGAAAATGACTCCCTCAGGCAGATAGAATGGCTTTGGGATAGATCCTCAAACCTGCTCCGAGCCTCATAGTGAAATTCTTTCAAAGCAACTACACCTCAGCCCCATGCAAAAGAGAAAGTACAAATGGGTAAAACATGTATCGCAGTAAATTTCTCCTTTGAACTTCCCTTTCCCTCTCCACTATTCAGTAAATTGCCCAGTATGAATCACAACCCACAAATAGATGGAGAACATGAAAAAGTGTGGTTCTGTTTAGTCATACTACTGTCAAGCTCCACACTATTATGCAGCACAGTAACACACAGAGGCTTTCAGTCTGAAAGCACAACAGTTTAAAATGCTCCACTGCACAGCAATATCCACTGGCTGGATGGAAACCTTCATTGGCAATTAAAAACACAGGTGAGTAAGCAGTGAGATTGCTTAAGCTGCTGTTTACAGCCAGTCATAAACAAAAGGACATTCTCATCAGTGAAGTGCTTATCTTACAACTTTTAATGAGTTATAGAAATTAATCAAGACTTCAACAAAACAAGTCTGTTAGTATGGGCAAGAAAGTCTCCACAAAAGGGACACAGTCACCTTGCAACAAAGAGAATGATTCAAACAATTATATTCTAGTTACACAGAGAGCTGCCTTGAACTTCAGGTGAGTAGTGAAGTTTCCAATGAGATTTTCAGAAATCTCATTGACTGACATCTTTTGACTGACAGCTTTTTTTTGGTGGTCCCTCTAAAACACAGACAGCATGTAAATGCAGTAATGATGAACGGGAAACTTGAACCCACGTCTGAACCAAGCCTTTATATGCTTAGTGATGAGCTTAATGTGCACCACCCACTGACAACCTAAATGCACCCACTCTCCCCAGTCTAGACAAAGCACATCATTAGGTGGTAGAAAGACCTTTCTCCAAAGTTTTCAGCACCTAGAAAAGTTGTAGCAGCACAGGAGCAGGTGAAATGACAGGGAAATTCAGCCACTGGAGCACAGCCAATTCTCTCCTGCACTGCCTGCAGAAGTCTAGGGTTCATCATGAGAAGAGTAATATTGAGAAATTCTGTTTTAAAAGGCAACAAACAGTTCAGTCCTGCAGAACAAATCCTACAAATTTCACAATTTGAAAGTACATACAATTGCTATTCAAATTATTTTCAAGAAAGTGCAGAGTTTGAGTTAACAGATACTGATTTTCCAGCAGTGTAATTTTGCTTTTTGGCCTAAATAGCCCATCATTCTTACAGTGACATCCATGGATAAAGACAGATGGATAAGCACTGAAACAAGAGATGGTCAAGATGATTCAGCTGCAGCAAGCTCTAAGAGAAAGGACTGAAAAATTCTTCAGCCTCCCTGGAGGCTGGTGAGAAAACTAGGGAAGAAGAATGATGGACCTTTGCCATGGGCCTTTCAGTAGGGCCAGAGCTTTAAACCAATATCTCATTTTATAGCAAAACTGTAAAATACTTCAGAGTTTAATGTATATTCAATTAAGCCTGTTGGTGACAGCAGTAGCTACTGGGGGATGGAAAGACTCTGTTCTTCCTTAGAAAAGGTGCCAATCAGGAATAACTTACCTGATACAATCAGATGATAAATCAGTGGCATATCGTGGATGTTAAAACAGTATGAGCAAGAAATCAGGGCTATTCACTTCTAACATGCTCTCAAACTATCAAAGACGAGCATTTATTTGGAAGACTAAATATACACTGAGCAATTTTAAAATCTTTCTCGCGGTTGCTCAGCTACAGATTCTTGTCATTCGATTTTTCTATAGAAGTCATGATTACCCACAGAGAAAAAAGACTGATGTTTTAAAACTACCTTCTGCATAAGAAATGTTTGCAACAGAAACAAGTAAATTATGGTTTGGAATTTAAAATGGCATTAACGTCCTGTAAGATTGGCTTCATGCCTAGATTGCTGAAATTAATCTCTTAAACAGCCCTTCCTCATTTCCAAGGAAAGACATTACAAAACAGCCACTGGTCCCATAAAGCTCAGTGATTCCTCAAATACATCAAATAAATATACCCTTTCAGAAACATGCCTGAAGAGGGGTGCATTCTCTTTAACTATGTACTTAATACTGTAACAAACTCTGTCAACAGTTCAGGGATTTGTTTGAAGAAGCTACAAAAGAGGAAAATTCTTCACCTCAGCTCAGAAAGAAGGAATTACATGTCAATACTTCCCCCCCCCCAATTACTACTACAGTCATTGCCACTGGCTTCAAACTAAACTCCATCAGCCTCAACCTGCAGACAGCACGGATTTCTGGAACATAACACTTCCCCAGTCTCAGAACAACAGCTCACCAGCTGTAGATTCCTGTGAAACACAGTATTACTTTGCAAAGAAACAGGAGCTCCAGAAGTGCAATGGTTAGAAAGGTAGAGCTGGATTTGTGCTCCGTGGGGGCGTTTTAGACCTAAACCAAAGAGCAAATCTGAAAGTTGCTGTTGCCTGATTACAATTACTATGTAACATTGACACTCTAACACAGTTTTGTTATGGTTGCAAAGTCGAATTAGGAAAGAATATAACATTGACACTGCTTGTGCAACCTTAACTCAAGCTCAGTTCAGTACTAATGTGTGCAGCTGCTTGCTTAGATTTGAATAAAATTAAGATAATTACATGCCATGTTTCCTCTTAAGGGTCTGCCTACTAAAATTACCATAATGAGTCCACTCCAGAGGTCCAACACTTATTTTATATGAAAAACATCAGGTTTCCAGTATGGCTCAACTTACTACAGGAGGTTGGGTTTGGTGGTTTTGGTTTGGGTTTGGTGGTTTTATTTTGGGTCTGGTTTTTTGGTCCTTCTCATTTCCCAACCCCCACCCCCCACCCCTTTCCAGCTCATACCACTGTACCAACAATTCTCTTTAGCCCTAGTTGTATTTGACTTTCTCCACCAACACTCTGTCCACATGTTTCAGGATCACTGGGAAGCATTAAGGATCACTTAAGCACTTTTCTTTCATCTCTGTACATACACAGTAATCTTTATCAAAATATTCACTGAGCTTCTGCTACCCTCATGCTCCCTTCCCAGGAGGTTTGCAGCAAGGACATACTTAGCCATTATCTTCTCCCACGCCTGCCCACACTCCCCCTTTAATGCTCCATAAAACAGTATCATTTTCCAAAACAGAGGCTTGGTGAGAACTGGGACTGCTGATCATAAATTTTCCAACCTTTCTGCCCCCCATTCTTTGTGTCATGCATTGCTCTTGGCATTTCCTTGAGATGCCATTTCCTAGATGTTTTTCTGCAGGTCTGCAGCCCTGGCCTGTCAGGGACCAACTCTGCAGCCTCCAGATCCACAGGTGATCAGACAGGCCTAACGTGGAAAACGTGACCAGACAGTAGCATCATGTGAAAAAAACACAAGAGGAACATCAGTCTGATTTCATTCTCCCACTTCTAAACTTGCAGATGATCCAGACAGGAGCTGTCTGTATTTAAATGAAAAGATTAATTGTCACAGACAACCAACAGTTTTCCCCTGACTGAAATTTCTTCTAAAACCAAAGCTGAAACTGTGCAAGACAGCGCTGACAGAGCCAGCCTGTGCTCATAACACACTTATTTTTGGAAGAAGAATCCCTGAGCTCGGCAATGCCACAAGCTCACACATCCTTAGAAACACCAGTACCCTGTCCTCTACAATGCAGCTGTCCCCAGAGATGCAGGAAAGTGACAAAACCATGTCACCCTCATTTAGGATGCCACAGGGATATTTCTAGCAATTCGAGTTTCCTCTACAAGGTGTACATACATCTTCCTTCTGCAAAGAAACTTTTCCAGTTTCTGACCTGGTGGCCAGATCCAGTTTCTAAGGATAATTTGTTCATTTTGGTCCTCTGCCTGGGGAACAACTCAGCTGTGAGCAGGGGGAAGCATCTTGTAGGTCTTACATCAAGGCTGACCCATCACTCCCTTCAAATGGCCAGAGGGCACTGGTCACCTGACAGCAAGACTGGTGATATGTGCACCACTGGCATACATTTTCATCACTTAAATGATATACTGCATTCCTTGTCCCTGCAACGAGGTAGGGTCCATCTTCAGCCAAGGTGAAAAAGTATCTTTTCATTACTTACATCCTAATTTTTAGTGCCCAAACTTACACAGGTGGCCACAATAAAAATCTGAGAATCACTGGTAGCATACATTTTTCCTGAGATCTCATTTTTCTCCTTGAAGTGCCACAGCTTCACTGATTTTATTAGAGTTGGCTCTGCTTCACACATGTGAGGGGAGAGGCACATGACTTATTTCATAAATTCATTTTGACTAAAACGCAAATACTGAATCTCGAAGCAGCCCTTTATAATGAAAGTATTGCTGGAAACATGGTTTCCAGAACAGTGCACAATCTCTGTACACGGTGTAATTACATCTTAGTATTCTGCAGAATACCAGTGTATGCCTTAAATGCTATTAATTGTAAGCAGTTTTGTTCCACAGGATGTTGTTCGCCGATAACTACTCAATTAGGGTTATTTTGCAATTAGTCTACTCACAGAAAAATTATTGCAACCAGAGTCATCTGTGGTGCAACAAATTAAACTGCTGTCTGGGCTGCATGTGCAGTGGCTCTTACAGGCTCCTTAAACCGTGCATGGCTCACCACAGTGATTTTGTCACACTAACAGATTAAACAGACAGAAAAGCAGCAGCAGCCAATGACATTTGGAATCCTGAAACCAGCGTAAAAAGACAAATCTGGGGTTCAATGATCTGTAGATCAAACCCAGCAAGCCCAAAAACACACTGCCAAAAACTTAAAAGCTAAACAAACCAAACGTCGATACATCACTGTGCACACACACATGCATATTGAGTGGATGAAATCCTCTGTTTACTTAGTTACAGGTCCTATTCTTTCAAAATTTTACAGAGTATGCTCTCATTTCCATGCCTTAAGGAACAGCTCTGCTCCATCCCATAAGTATTTGGCATCTTATTGACTTGCCCTCTCCCTTCCTGCAAATCATACCTCTTTCTGTTGAGTGCTTTGAAGTAGTCAAATAAAAACATTATAGACATTCAGATTGCTATTACCTGTGTGTATTATGCAGTAAACAGAGCTCCAGAGCCCTTTTCTCTCAGTTTGAAAACCAAAAGGCTGTGATTTCTAAAATGAAATGGAAAATTTTGTTCTCAGCAGCCTGTAAGAAGCTGAAAGCTCTTGCTTAGATGTACCAGAGCAGCATTATCAATAAGCAACCAGGGAGAAGGCAGTCTGATGAATGATGTGGGATGAGAGTAGCTTAATTATTTTCTTACTTTATTATAAGCTGGGTTTACTCCACAGGGATGAAGGCAGCAGAAAACCTGTTTGATTTAAAAACTGAGAAAAGACAACAGAAGAGCCAAAGGGAAATCAATCAGGCTCACTTGAGGCTCTCTGCTTTCCTAGGGACTTTTGCCAGAACTACATCTTAGAAAACACCCCTCAAAGAACCCTGCTACATACCTTTAGTCTTTCTAGAGCCATAGATCTGGGTAAAAAAGAAGCTCAGCTGGGTAATTAATGATAAAGATTAGGCCAGGGTTTCCCTGGGGAGATGGCAGCCCAGAGGAGCCTGATGTAGATACCAGCTGGCATGGTGCCTGCGATGACTCATGGACCTGGTGCCAATGACTAGGGAGGAACTGTGCTGTACACCCGTCCAGCAAACTTGCAAGGCAAGGGATTCGGAGCTACAAACTACCACAATCCACATGGAAGTGAAAATCAGAGAACTCAGGGACTGAACCCAGGCAGCAGGGCAGCTGCTGGGCTATTTGCAACGCAAAAGGAAGACTGTAAGTAGAAATCACAACTTCAACACCATGTTGAAAACGTGGAGTTGTGTAACTGTAATTGCATTGCTACCCATTGCTGTTGGGCAGCATTCTCAGCAGCTGTGGTCAGGGTCACAGTGGCCATTCTAGGACTGTGCTCCTGTCCATGGTAATAAGGGATTCTGCTGGGAGTAATGTGATACTGATCAGGTCACTTGTGCTTTGCCAAAGAGGATTTTATCTAGGTAAAGAATGAAGCTTATTTTGGAACCAAGGATGCACATTAAAACTTCTGCTTCTTTGCAGTACCCCTGCACAAGAGAAGGGCCATGTGTGATGATGGACAAAGAAGGGAGGCAGCTGGTCCATGCCCACCAAGAGCTTTGACAAGCAGAAGCAAGTCCATCATACCACAGGAACCAGTGTCCCTACTCTGGCCTGTACAGGACTAGGCTGAAGGTGGTCCCAGCAAGGAAACAATCTGCCACATTGTCCCCAGGTTGCTGATCTCTGTATCCTGTCTGCTGAGAAGAAATGAACTCCCCAGAGGATGTCTCCCTGTACCCTCTTCTCAACCTGCACACGACTGGATTTGCTCTTTCCTCGTCTAATCTTGTGCTGAATCTACAATTCCTCTTTTACATTTTCTGATTGCATTGTCCCCAAAACACACTTCTACAAACTCCAACCACTCCTTTCTGAGTGAAGGGAGATTTGCAAGCTGCCTTGATCTCAGCCATGACTTTGCATAAGGCTGCACCTAAAGCCTTTGACACCACTCTCCTGTTCCATAGCACTTGTGCCCTGTTTTTAGGACCAGCTTGCTGGGAAATGCCATCTCACGTGCTCTGCAAGTCAAGTAACTGGTAAAGCTGCCATGTCCTGTTTTGTTGTTTCAGAAGCAACATCCTTAGAGGGACTGCAGCCCCCACAGAAACACCTGCATGCCAAACTAGTAGTGAATATCATGATCTTGGTTTTAACAATCCTTGCTTTTATGCACTGAAGATAGTTATAATCAACTTCCTCTGCCTGTTGCCTTTGGAAACAATAAAATACTTAAAAAAGAAACAGCTTGTATGATCCTGTTTCCATTGATAACCACTCAAGTGAACATATCACTTAACATTTATGACAATCCAGCTGGATGGAGTCATGTCCATGATTGATGGCTACACTTAGCAATGTCATGGTTTTGATCAGCTGAGACAAGATCCAAGGGGATTAAACAATGGATGACATCTCAATGGAAACCACAGCACTGGGAACATGTTTATATGTTGGGATAATGGATGAATATGCTACTCCAACGCATAAATATTTATACTTCACAGCTCTGCTGAAAACAGACAGGAAACCTTTTTTCAAATGAAACTGAAAGGAACAACACTCACATGCAGAATACAGACTCAGACCCTCAATGTCTGACTTTTGCTGACAAACAGCATATAGCTTTTTTAATGCACAAAGTGGCAAGAGAGCTACCCACACCTCCCCATCAGCAATCCTAACAATGGGGTGTCTTATATCCCCAAAAGCTGGTGGCCAGTGCTTCACAAACATCTCCAAATCAAGTTCAACTCCTTTCAAGGACCCCCAGAGCTGATCAAGTCACCTTTGATAAGGGATGGAGCTACTCTCTGAGTGAACAACAGCAGTATTTATGTTCTGCAGTGGGGTGGAGACAGATGGGACCACAACACACTGAAACTCAGATAATGTATTTTTAACAGGGCTGTAAAATTCAAGGGACCTACCAGGTTATATACATCTAAGGCCTTCCAGTAGGCACAGGGGACCTTCAGTTTTGGGACTCCCATGTATCTGTCTTGATAGTGCTGTATTTAAACATTTGAAAAATGATTTCAAAGTCTGGATCCCTCTGTAGGTCTGATGTCCCAATCTAATTGTGCATTGGAGCCTCCTGCATAAGCAACTCATGTCCCACTCAATATGCTGCTGCATTACCACTTCCCCAGCAGAGCTCCCAAATTTGCTCTAGAGCAACCTCATACAGAACAGGGGAAGTCCAGACTTTCTGCAAGGAAATCTGGCAGTTGAAGTGGTTAACTTCAGTTGTCAGCATGGGCAGAAGGAAATAACCTTGAGGCAAAGAAAAGTAAACATTTTCCACACATACCCATCTGGCTAAGTTAAGATGTCTCTCAATTATTCTTTTTAAACAAGTGTCACTGTCTAAAATAAAAAAAAAAAAATAAATGAAACTGTAGCTCTGCAAACCTAAAACATTTACACACAGTCTTTTTACACTTCATTTTTTTAATGTGGTATATATCCATACCACATGAGTTTTGCCTAAATTAACTGTATTTGGACAACTTCTTCATTTCTCTAGTCATGTTTGCAGTTCCCAGATTTCCTGAACGTTTTACTGTGTCTTATTACAATGTAAGCATTTATACCCATGTTCTATGTACCTACATGCTGAAAGGCTTCAAGCGTCAAATGCAACACTTGGTTCTAAGACCACACTATTATCCTGACTGCAGGGCATAAGAGATAAATCCTGTATTTAAAAAAGAAGCAATAAATATTTCTGGAGAAAGCTGTTTTTAAGCATGGCAGTTGTTTAAAACTTCTGGAAAGTAACGCTGTATCCCTGGGAGACAGATTAGCACGAAGGATGGAATCACAGGTGTGCAAAGCTGCACAGCTGCAGTGTGTGCCCACACTAATGACAATACAGCTTCCAGCTCTCTCCACCATATCACTTGCATATTTGTATACGTGATGCATTTACTCTACACAAGGGATACAGCATTGATTACACTAAGGCATGTCCTTCATCCCAAAAAGTGTAGCACAGTGTCTGCAAAGTGCTGACCTCCATCAGCTTTGTCACTGACCAGAGCTGACTGCCCTGTCATCAGGGAGGAGGAGGGAAGGATAGTAAGGACATGCTTTTCACCATGAATTCCGTCTTTGACACCTCAGTGGGACCTCAGGGCCACCCAGGGTACTCACTGATGCTCAGCCTATCACTGATTTCTGGTTCTTGTTCAGTTTTTAATTCTCTGCTGTTCTTTTATCTCCCCTTCAATTTGTGCTGCCTTTGCTGTCCCTTTTCCCTTCTTCCGACTAAACATCAAATCTTCTGCCTGCTCCATTAATTCTTTGTCTTCAGTGTCTGCCCATCCACCTTAACAATTTGGAGCATTACCATGATAAGAAAGGGAGAAAAAACACCAAAAGAGACAAGGTAAAAAACAAAACAGAACAGTCACAGATGCACTGGGGTGGGGAATGGGGTGCTCGCATCATTCATCCTGGTAATATGCACCACCTAAATTAAAAACTTAGGAATCCTGTTACAGGCAGATGCATCTGTTTGGAAATATTCTCTGGGGCACCTCCTCTTTTCCACTGTTTGTATGGGGAATTTAACCTCTCAGTTTAGGCAATAGCAACATGGATCATTCTCTCCACCCCACTGAAACCACACTGTAGCACCCACTGCTTTGTGATGGTGCAATAAACAGGTACCAAGGGGGTTAGAGGATGTAACTAAATGTTCCTAATGAAAGAAACTAAACATCCCCTGGTCTCCATGGCTCACCATATTTAATCTAATCTCAAAGCATTCTCTAGTTTGTAACAGTCCCTCTGCACTTTCAGCTTGGCTAAAGGCATCAGCATATCCTTCCGTGCAAGGGCTGAAGTGCCAGCTACAGGGTGGGGACTCTGGACTGCTGTATAAACTAATGCTGCCGTGGATAATGCTCCTTGATCAATACCCACTTTGATCAACTGAACAATGTTTTGGAGTTTTTTTAAAGGCACTTTTCTCTATGGGGAGCTTATAGCTTGAGGAATGGTGGCACGTGAAGAAGTCTCTGAAAACTAGGAAAAGGTCAGCTTAGAAATGCAAACTGACAGCAAGCTGAGAGTTAACTCATGCTCTGACAGCATGGAGAAACTAAAACCAACAAATCAAAGCCTGGCTTAGACCACCAGAGGTAACTGCCTCTCTACAGCAGTGATTTTGAAAATAACTTTTGCTGATTCAAGAACATTAAAAATAGAAGTCAGCCACAAAATTGGATTTTACCCGTGCTTTTGGAAAGTTTTTTTACAGTACTTCTGATAATTACCTGGGTTATTAAAACGCTTAGGCTTCCACTGTGCCAGAAAAATAGCCATATGGCCATAACAGAAGTGCCACTCATTTAGTGGTTAGCATAAAGACCCAAAATTCACAATGGCTGTTCCCTGATCACTAAAAAGCAAGCAATTCCTGCACAGAATAACAAGACTTTGACTAAGCTGCTCTGTGTCTGTAGATTAAGAACTAAAAGAAACAGAAGTAGCAGCTGAATACCCAGATCACATCATGCAATTAAAATCTGGTGTAAGTGAAGAAATTCTACAGAAATCTACCAAGGCTCTTGGGACATCCACAAAATTCCCTATTTAAAACATCATCAAATCATCACTTGTTTTCATGGACTAAGTACATTACGCATTCCTGCAATAAAGCCATTTTTGTCATCAGAAGGCAGTATATAGACTCCTTCCCCCGAGATAATGTGTTATTTCTCCTTCACCATCTACCAACTTACCCTCCAGGGCACAGAAACGCGTCACCTTCTCCGGCATCAGCTTCCCGAGCTTGTGCTGACAATACACATCCGCGATCTCCTGGCGACACTGCTTAGATTTAGAGCGGGACATGGCTGAGATCGCCTCTTTGCCCGTGACCTCACACTTTGGTGGTTGGTCGTATTTCAGTTCAGGGGAGCTGTTTTCAATTTTTTTTAAAGGAAGCTCTTTGGGAGACCTGTCAATCTCCTTCAGATTGTTGTTGTTGCTGCTGCTGTTTTTTCGGGGGTGATCACTGAATTGCACCACCTCATTGGAGTTCTTTCCCAACAGCAAGTTCTCCTTCATCTTTTCCTCTTCCAGTTTCTTTCTCAAGTGCTCCTTTTGCTTGCTAAGGGGTTTTTTCACCAGCTCAGACTGGTGTTTTTGCCTCTGAGTCCTGGGAGCAAAGTTACTGTTATCAATAGTTTCAAAGTCCTTGGGGACTGAATTTTCATTATTGCTGTCTGTTCGCATTTTCTCTTTCGGTCGGTGGGAAAAATAGCCATCCTATAAATGGGGAGAAAAATTATACTCATCTTACTAAAACAGTCATATCCCATTCATTACAAGCATTTCTTACATGGAAACATAAATCACCCACACTGGCACCCCCTTCCTCACTGGGCCAGAGTCCAACTCCCATCTCAGATGGAGCAGGGATGTTTTACACAGGTTTGTGAGCAGTGATTAACCAGACACTTCACCCCAATCACCAAATGATTAAATGACAAAACCAACTACAGGACACCAAAGATAAAACAAAGCAAACAAAAAACAGTTTCAAGGTAGCCCGCATTTCCATGAATGACCAAACTTAGTAACAAAATAAAAAATAAAATATAAATTACTTTTAGAATCCAGCTGTCATCACTTGTCCTGGATCTCCAACAGATCTTCAAAGAAAAAGACCAACCTTGTCTTTTTCAATAAACTCTTTGTAAGGTCCCTAAGGTAATGCCATGATAGGATATTTCTAAGTATCTTGGCATCATTCCTCCTTGTGAAGGCTGAGTCTTGCTAAATGATTTTTGTCTTAAACTTAAAAAAAACCTAAAAATCATAATCTGTACAGCAAATGCATGTTGATAAAGGGGAGAAGGGAGAGGAGATGTTCGCTGTTCCTTTTTGTGGTAATTATTACCTCACTAATAACAGGCAACAGGCACACACCCTCCCGTGCCACCAGGAGTGCACAGCCCTGCCCACACTCTGCCCTCCTGCCCCATCCAAACCTCTCTGCAGTTTGACCAAGGGCCAAAAGATGAGGAGAGGGGCCCATTCTTGTCTCCAACAGCACCTGACATAATACTTATGTGGTGTTTCCATCGGGATCTCTGCTCTCCATATTACCACCCCTGCGCCCAGGAGTGCTGGACAGGCAGTGCAGTTTCCCTGGCAGTGCCAGTGGATGCCGAGATCCCACCTGGCTGAGCGAGGCACTGCTGGCACAGAGCGGCAAAAAGCTGCAAGGAAACCTCAGGAGAAAACGGCAAAGCAAACAGAAGATTTACTGCTGTGTGCTTCACCTCTTTAAACTGTTTTCCTCCTTCAAGTGCTTTGCCCCCTCTGGGAAATGCTTTTCCAAGTCTACATGCTGGAATCTGAAAAAACAAATGAATTCTAAATGCTTCAAAGGCAGACACAAAACGAAGCTTGGCTGTAACTCTTCCCTGCCTGCAGGGACAGTGAACACCACGAAACCTCCCCAAGGAGGACACCCAGTGTCTGCAGGGACATCTCCCTGGGAGGAGCAGGACTAAAACTAAAGCAGGGTCTGTACAACAACTGCAAAACCAAGAGCTATAGATATACACTGAAAAATAAAGACATGTAACAAATACCCCAGGTGGTATCCAGCCTCACGCAATCTCACACCTGTTGGTGCAAGCGTGAAATGCCACAAACCCAGAAATCTCAGCCCACCTTTAATTTGCATTTCTCTCTCAACTGCTGTCACCAAAGCCAAGCATGGTTTTTACTGTATAATGACTTCAAGATAGGCTCCATACACAACAGCAGAACATACACATTTGCCGTGCAGAGGAACCGAAACTCAGCACTCTGAGCTTAGAACAGCAGCAGCTGCTGACAATAAGTTGTGTTCATTTGTGAAGTTCAGGGGGACAAACAAAAGCAGGACATCTGGTTTTCAGCTGGCTACAGGAAGATGGGGTTTACTTGCTCTGCAATATTTTATTTTTACAGTACTAGATTAATTGCAGACTTTGTCATGGATGGCTGAGACAACCAAGACAGGACAAAGTCATCTCACAAAAAGATGATCTGAGAACCAGGCAGTCCCAGTTCTGACAGTACCAGCGAGTTCACTGTCTGAATCAGCCTTTTTCTCAACTTTTATCTAGCTATTTGTTAGTAGCACCCTCTTATCTCTGTGTTTGCAAATCACTGAAAAAATGGCAGGCCATACCAGGACCAAATGAGAAGCAGAGAGCCTGTTAATAGAGCCTGTATGTGTCCACAGTCAAAGATGAAAGCAGTATTTTCAAAACAACACCAAACACTGCTGGTTTTTGTTGTTATATAGACTTAATCTCATGCAGAGAACACACAAAAAAGTTATTAAGGAAAGCACCATTTTGGTCTTTGCAACAGACCAGTTCTCTCTAGAACAGACATAGACCAGAGGAGGATCTATCCAAAGTCTAACCATTGGAGAGGCTACCCTATTATATTACTCAGTATTAAATTGGTGTCAACCACAACAGATGCCACCCAAGAGCACATATTTCAACTGTGCTTCTCCTACAGTCCTACCCCTGTCAGTTTAAAGCCCTTCTCTCTTGTCCTATCACTCCACACCCTTGTAGAAGTCCCTCTCCAGCTCTCTTGTAGCCCCTTTAGGTACTGGAAGGTGTAAAAAGAAAACTCTGGAGAGTTTTCATCACTTTGCAGCACCATATTTCAAAGATGAAGTGTGACACTGTGGATGTATATCACAGAGAACACAGGCCTGTAAGGAGGATATCCACAAACAGAAATGTTCTGTCCTAACTTTATCTGGTTCTCAGAAGACACACAGAGAGGTTAACTGCTGAGTACTCGATGGCAAGAGCCCTGGCAGGGAGAGTTTTAATGACTCTGGGGCCTCTTCTGCGCCTGTGCATGCTGCAATTCAGCAATAACAAGCAAATACTCTGAAACTGGGAAAGAACAGTCTGTACCCAGGAGCATGCATGAGATCACTGCCAATTACATACTGATTGCCATTGATGCTAAAAATAATATTATAACATTAATGCAAAAATAACATTTTAAGTTCAGAGTGATTTTATGTAAGGAGAGAGTTTGAATTCTGCTTCAAATTTTGCTGCTTGTTGCAGATCTTAATTCTCCAAACTCCAACTTTAATGTGTTTTATTAAAGTTTGTCAGACACAGCATATGCACTTTGGTATAATAGCCACTATATCTACAGTGATTGAGGGTCTGGGGCTCAGGTACCGTGAGTTTGATTGACTTCAAAGTCCCATCTGGAAAGCCTGTGTTTCTGCAGGGACTTTGCAATCTACTGAGAAAACCATGGAATAAATTGCTGCTGTAATCTACTACAGACCCAACAACAGCAGCTGCTGCTCACTCCACCTAGCACAAATACAGAGAATTTGGAAGAACTTTACAGCCCTCTGTAATGACAAATGGATTTTAATGACTAAGTGTTATCCTGCTAACACTTTCAGAGGCTTTTGCAAATACAACCCACACCAGCTCAGCTGTGTAAGGTTACATACCTGCAGAGTGCCACTCTCCATACATTTTTCACTTGCATCTGTCAACTATATTTGCATGTAAGTTAAGCACATTCAAACATAAACACGAACACAAGTTTGAGATTAGTTTAGATAATCTAGGTCACAAACTCTCACGTAATCTTTCAGGTACAGATCTGTATCCTGTGTGCTGAACGCAGGAGGTTAAAGGCTATGGCTGCACTACTGCCCAAGGGAAAACTCTAACAAACCAGCACATTCTCTGTGGGATATTCTGCTCTAAGACCAGAATGCACTATTAGGTACCAACTTGCAGAGTTTCTGACTGCCCCTGGAAGGAATGCCTCTGCCAACAGCCAGGGTTAGGCAATGACTGTCCATTTTTGCAGTGTGCAAAAAGCCAACACCAGACCAATTTCAAATCTGCTTTCAGAGAGATAACCTAATGTGCATTTAAATCAGCAGAGACTCAAACACCAGCAGACTGATGTGCACCATCTCTGCAGACAGCAAGGGCACACAGACCAAGTGGCTGAGGGATCCAACTCAGGACACCAAAGCCAAGGGGAAGAACCCACACCATGCAGGTGGGCACGGCTGCAGCATCACCTGCTACACACCTGTGGAAGCACAGTGCTGTTAGAAGGCTCTTTTTGTAGAGGCTTTGTATGGAAAGTCAAAGAAAACCTTAATCAGTTCACAAAGGCACACCGTGAGAGCTTGCATTTATCTGTGAGAGGTGTTCATTGCATTGTGCAGAGCATTTCCTCCTGACAATAAGAAAATGCTCCCTTCTCAGGAAAAGTTATTCATTGTACGATTTCTGTATCAACAAAGTTCTATAAATACTGCACAGATGGATAGACCATGCGCAATCAAGCCCTGAATGGCAAATGTTCACAGTTTCAGTTTATCTGACAACTGATTTTCTCCCCAGCATGGAAGGATTTGCTGTCTTTTTGTACTGAGAACATATTCTCATATCCTTCCCTTGGCAAAGCTTGTTACCTCTTAAAGACACAGCAGAGCAAAACAGAAATATGCATAAGCACACACCGAGCAACAACAAAACACACAGAACTTCCTCTAAATACAAAGTACTGGGCATGCTGGCCTTGAGAGCCACGTATAAATCAGACACCTGTACTATAAAAAAACCTACATATTTTTCCTCCTGTCATATATTAAAGCACATTGCAATTATTGACCTCATGTCAAAATATGCATTGAGTGGGCAGTTTTGCAAGATCACACACACCTGAGGCCTCCAGAGCTGGTGCAGGTATTTGTTTCCTTTCTGGAGTGAGCTGTGTAGCTGTGGGACCCAAACCACCTCACAGCTCCAAGAGGTGGGGAACAGCTTCAAAATCTGTATCGTACGTCAAAGCATCAAAGAGACCTGGTTGGCTTTTATGGGACCATCTGTCTTACCCATCCTATAACCAAGAACAATTTAAAGAGTACTAGGAGAAAATAACTAAAACACCTTTCTCTTTTAATATTAATCACAGCTCTGTGACATGTTATTTTTTAGTGCTTGTTAATTCTTCAATAATGACACCTTCCAATTGCCAGAGGGTGGCATCTCTGCAAGCAAGGACTGCTCCTGGATTAAATCTTTTTTTTCTGCTCTTGCCTTTGTGCATTTGAGGACTGTTCCTTAGTCGAGACCAAAACCTTTTGCCTCCCAAACTACCAACTTTACACTATGGTCTTGGGTTCAAAATCTGATTTCATCTCATTTTCTTTGAAACAGTTGGGGCCCTGTCTCCCTTGGCACATGGCCAAAGAAACTTTTCAGACCACCCATTTCACGGGCAGCTACAGGCTGCCAAACTAAAGAGCATGGCAAATTCAGCCCTATGGCTGGTTCCCAAAGCCATCCTGGGAAGCAGCTTCACTCAGTACTCCTTTTCCACAAGAGTCCAAGAAAAAAACATCTTTCTCCATCACTGTAAAGTAAAAGCACAGAGTATTTTCCTGAAGTTGTGCTAAATGCTCACTGTTGTACTAAATGCACACAGAAGCCTGGTGACCATCAGAACGATACTAATTAAATTAAAAAAAAAGTCACAGCCGAGAATTGTTGAGCCAGGCAGGAGAATGGCTTAGATCCTGCCTGCCTTCCCCCTGGCAGCCCAAGTGAGCCCATTCCCCAGGATGATCAAGTGTGTGGGGCTGAGCACCACGGCAGGTATCACCTGCTGTGCTCAACAGCACAGATTTCAACACCCTCCAGGTCCTCAGTTCCGTGGCTCAGAAGGCCACTAGGTCAGGGAAGGTGTCCCAGTTAGGGTAGGACCCTGCTCTGCCGATACAAAACGAACTCTGGATACAAAGCTCACTCTATTGTCCTACCACATCCACAGTTTTCAAACTACAAAACAACCACTGCTCTGCTTGAAGTCGTTGTACAGCCATAGGGGTGCAGAGCAGACACCCTGCCAGAACACCAAAACAAAGAAGAAATTGGGAACTTTAATCGAAGACGTGGCTGATGTGCCATGAGACCCTTGGAAAATGAGTACTTTTGGCAGGTTTGAACAAAAGCAGGGCCAAAGAGAGCAGATGGAGGAAAGGCAGCAGATGTTAGTGCAGTCATATTTTTCCATATGTTTTTCTGTTTTGCTGTAATAAGTACATTGTACTTTAATTGTCAGTGGCTGAAGACTTGTGAGAAATATTTTGTGAGAAATATATTACGCTACTTCATGCCTTTCACTAAAAAGGGAGATGCAAAAGGTGAAAACAAGTTTATTGATTTGCAAGCTGGTGGAGATGAAAGATGTAATTAGTTCAAACACAGTACTTTGCTATGTAAAAGGATTATGAAGAAAAGCGATTGTTTGGGTTAAAAAGGGGATTCTGATACTCGAAAAGGCATGAGTCCTTCAGGTTCAGTGCTAGCAGATACTTACAGGCACAGCTAGCCCAAAACTACTGCAACACTTGTGTCTCCAGACTGCAGAGTAACAGATGGACCACCACAAAGTGCACAGGGGACCCCGTGCTGGAACATCTGCATCAGTAAGTGGTTGTTTGGAGGATTATTTTTCCCTTCTTTTTCAAAAATGTTGCCATCCATTTTTATTCTTTCTTAAAATCAGTCTCAGCAGTGTGTTTCAAAACACTAGAAAAAACATCATAAAAACATCATTAATAGAAGCTGCTTTTATCCCTTTTTGCATACATACATTAAGGAAAGATATTCTGGTTTGAAATCGAATGAAAACAGCTTCAAAACTTTGGCTGCTTTTCTCAAAAGAGTTTTTCTGCATGTGACTTAGTTTCAGAGTGATTTAGATCAGGGAGTAAAATAATATTGCATCCCTCAAGAGACCAAACAGATTTTCACATTTGTTCCAGCTTAGCACAGTAACTGCATGAAAACCCATATTGTATCAGCAGTAATTTCAAATGTTCATCTGGTTATTAAAAAGCTTGGAATACTGCTAGAGGGAGCTGTGAAAACACATATCCATAGTGCTTCAAAAATTGACCACTTTGTTTTCTGCTAATTTAAACTTCATAGGAAAGTTTTTACTTAGACACCACAGATTAGTCAAATTTATTTGATCTGTAACAGAACTTGTTTTATAAACAATAACTGCCCCCACTTTACATCTATTGTTCCCTTTCAAATCACATTCAATCTCATTAAGACTCCAGACTCACGCACAAGCCCTTCTCTTGGCAAAGGTCCCTTCCAGTCCAATTCACCAACAGGAACAGCAACACTCTTTGAGTTAGGGTAGGATTTTTTGCCTGCACACACACACATTTTAATGGTTTCCACCTCTGCTTTGCAGCACATTTAGCTCTGCATGGGTGCAGGCAAGGGAACTCACCCCTGCATGACACAACACATTGCTCCATTCCCAGGGGAACGAGCCCTCAAAAGACCATTCATTTGAGCAACTGTCCTGGAACATTTACCAGCGTTATTAAGCCTCCTGGATTCACTTCAGCTTAACCACATCTTTAAACAGAATTCACCACAAAACTAGGAAAGAGATGAAGGAGTACTGGCCTGACAAAACACAGCTTCTGAGAAAGCTCAGGAAAACCCTGGAGGTTTATTTTCCTACAGCTTCTTCCCAAGAGAAGGTGGATGTTAGTCCTTCCAACAAAGCGTTCAGACATGAAGGAGCTTACAAAGAAGTCAGCCTTTTGTCAAGGGAAAGATACTTAAGTGACTTTTTATACTAATGTCTATTACTCTGTGGTCTCTGCATGGGACCCTTGGACAGCTGAAAAGCAGATACTGATGCCCCACATCTTCCAGCAGGCACAGGGCTGCCTGTGCTGTTCTCACTCCTTCCTGAGAGGATTTTAGCCAGGGGATGGCACAGCTGGCACAGAGCCCGTGTCTGCACAGGGCTGGGCCTTGGGCTTGCACAAAGACACCTTCTGGGGTGTGGGACAGGAGTTCAGCAGGTAAGGCCAAGGCTGGTATATCTACATAGTTGTTTTTCCTGATACCTATTCTAATACTGAAAGGAAAATATGGGATGTTCCCTGTTTTATTTATCACCAAAGAGTACTGTTTCATTATTTGACAAAGGAGCCCCAAAGAGACTATGTAAATAAATAACACAAAATAAGAACAGATATAAAGCTCAGTCATTTGAATGTTTAGAATACAGACACAATAACCACACTGAATACCCATTATGAGCCAATCTGTTCTTTTTTTTTTTAACCTTTCCTTTCTCAGTGACCCACCCCATAAAAAATAACATAGCTAATCTGTACTGAATTCCTCTGCTTTCATCTCTATTTCTTTTATGTAAAATTCAGCCAATATAGATTTTATATCTTTCAGAGCAGTAGTAAACACTTGAAATTGCTTCCTGGTGACTTGTTATTAACTGGATTCCAACTCAATCCATCAGGAGGCCGATTCCAACTCCAGCCTAAACAATCTTGAGCAGCCCAGGGTGAATTGCTAAGACACACAATAGGATCTCTGGCAGCTATAGAAATTAAACATAATTAAAATATGATGGTAGAAACCAAAGACGGCCTCACATGCAAATGAAAACATCCTTGTAAAATACGGTCAGTTTAGCACAAACGTATTCAGCCTTAATTAGGTAGAAAATCTATTTAGATGAATACAATGCAAAGAATAATAATGAACTTCAGGATTACACTTTGTTACTTGGAGGCAAAAAACAACACAAATAAATGGGAAGTAATTGGACCTTATTTAATAGTCTCAGACTATCAGCTTGAACAACTATAATCATTAAAGACCCTGCAGTGATCTTCTACTGATAAATGTTGTTAAATCAGAATTACAATACAACAAGCATGAAGAGCAAAGCCTATTAATATGAGCAGCACTAAAAGAAATAGATTCCTTCACATCTGTTTTCACCAGTTTCACAAGGAGTCTTTGAACCAAGCACACAGAAAAGGAAGGTCTCCATGTTTCCTCTTGTTTTGGGTGAGACTGAAATATAAACATGTCCACACCTGTGCTGACTGCAGGGACACTGCAGATGAGCAGCAGTTATCCAGTGCTGGGTAGGTGGCAACACAAAGTTTGGTATCCCAGGGCCCCAGTGTATTATCCTGTCTCTGCTATTCAAAACAAGTCAAACAGACCCTTTCATGGATGTGCAGAGCACTGCCACTGGACCCTATGGACTAGGAGAGATGGGTGGCCATGGGGCAGACATCCAGGCCCACGACAAAGCAACTTGGTAAATAGATCTGAGGTTAAAAGATATAGCAGCAAACAGATTTCTGACAGCAAAAATGATGCACCCGAAGTTCAAAAACTCGTCATCGTGTTGGCTGCAGCAAAGATCATGAAGAATACATGCACTAGGAGAAGTCATCAAGAAGTTTTGCAGGGAACTGCCCTCCACTCTTACTTGAATAGATCTAAGTTTGGAGACCAAAACCTTTCTCTGTACTGCCCTAGAAAGGCTGACCACATTTGAGCCAAACACCAGATTGTATAGTGCCCAACTTTCTTTAGCCACATAGCAGCTTTTCTCTCATGCTGTAAGCACAGTGCTGTCAAAACAGTGATTTGTAATTACACTGTATTTAACAGAAGTGGTATTTCCATAACTCCCCATTACAATTATGTCAGAAACAAGGAATCACTCCACACAGAGTCAGTGATCATATATATACCAGCACATCCTCAGCTGACAGAACCAGGTGGACAGCAGAGCACAATGGTAACTTAGTCACAGACTATGCCATGCAGAAAAATCAAATCCCAATAAACTCCTCTGTGTTAACTAACATCATTATTTTAGAGCATAATAAAAATGCTTCCTTCTAAGGGCAATCCCTGGCCTTGCAACTAAGCCAAAGGCTTATTTACAATAAGTGGTTTTTCATGTGATCTAAAATAAACTTTACCCCAGGGGCCTTAAGGAAGTATATCTTCTGAAAGCATGAGGAAACTCAAATCCTATTAGGCTTTTGTATTCTTGATGGACACATAACTCATTAACTTCTTGCATGCACCAAATCTGCAATGTCTTCCTTTGCACCATGACTATTCACCCATCACTGACAGCGAACCCAGTGTCTTTGATAGGCTCATTCCCACAGTGCTGTCCATGGCAGAACACACCAGTACCAGCAATATCCTCCTTCAGGCCCAGCTTTGGCCACTCTCGAGTCGCTCTGCTGCAGCTTTCCCTCACTCTTGGCCAATTTTAGAGTTCATACTCAGTTTGCTATCCTATGAAAATGGTCTGTCTTACAGAGTCTAAATTGTCTTCCACATTAGCACAACAAAGTCTGTCGAGATGTATTCTTGACCAAGTTAAATGATTATTTCTGCTTTCATTTATAACACATACTCACATGTACCTGCCATTCCAACTCCACACTTGTGGCATTTACCACTCCCAACTACTCAGTGAACTGAAGTTACGATTTGGATATCTACTGCGAAACCCTGCTCCATACAGGCTGTGATCATCCTGCACCACTTTAGAATATCCCCTCTTCTCCCAGTGATCTCCCTGTCACTGAAGAAAACAAACAAATGCTAATTTTATAAAAATAGTGGCTTTGAACTGTATTACAGAGTCATTTGCTTGTTCAGACATCAGCAGAGGAGTGTGTGCCTGTGTTAGCAGCTCTGCACAATGTGCTCTCCCAGACCTCTCATCCCTGAGCAGTACGTGAAAAACCCCACCATTAACTTCAGCACTGCCAGAAATCATCCTAAGGGAACTATTGGTATTACAGATTTGAAGCTAACAGCTTCTAATCCATGGTTTGGAAGGATGGATATACCCATAGCTCTCAGTGAAGCAATACCAAGGAGAAACAGCCATAGTCTGTGTGACCCTTTTAGTGATGGGAGCAGATAAAGCACTGTCAGTTTCCAGACTTTGGACCTTTGGTTTGTGATATCCATATATCCAAGAGAAAAGCCCATCAGTATCCTGTTTTGTCTGATTACCTACTGCCTCTCAGTGACATAATGCTGCTTATGAGAGATGCAAATTCACCAAGTTTCCAGACTTCATGTCCTTGTGCACATCTGCCGGGCAGCAGATCGCTTCCCACAGAAGCAGCCTGGAAAACCCAGACACCTCAACATTTTGCTAGGAAGGCCCCTCGAGGTGACAGGTTGTACATAATTCACTTTTTGAGCCCCAGGGAGTTCCAGGAGAACAAGCATGGGAAAGATGCAGGAACGTGGGCTTTTGCCAGCTCCCCCGCTGCCCCCGAGCCGGGCAAGCCCCGCTGCACAAGCGGGATGGCACAGAAATGTTTGCTCAAGCCCGAGCTGGTTGGAATATCAATGCAGCCCAGCAATGAGCTGAACGGCAAACAGGAAGGAGGCAAAAAACCCTGGGATACAAAAGAAACAAACAGCCGGAGATGAGCTTTCCCAGCAGGTACCGCATTGGAATTCCGAGCGCGGTGGGGTCGGCGCTCAGCGATCCCCGCGCGGGTGCTCTGGATTCCCGTCGCTTCCAGAGGCACGACCCCCGATTATTGTCAGTGCATCGGAAAGTGTTGCCCTTTATTATTTTTTATTAGCATCCAACTACATTAGCTGAGCAGATTTGAACAAATCTGATGCGAGCCGAAGCCTGCTGTAAATCCTGATGTGAAAGGATGCATTTCACATGTGATGAAAGCTGAGAATGAGCTGTCGTCTTCACTTAGTTTAATTCCTGTGCTGTCCTTTATAACAGCAGAAGCCTTCATCAAGACGAAACAACAAGCAGTTCTGTCTATGGCCCAGATTCTGTTTATGCCCAAATCAATTTTACATTCCTCTGAAAGCAGACTTTAAATGACTGTTAAAATGTATATGGGCTATTACTGGCTCCTAGAGTTGCTCAAGGAACTTCAAAAAGAGAAGACTTAGGAATCTATTAGGCAACATTTTCTCTCTCTGCTGAAATCTCCAGAATAATGAATGCCTTGGATAAAACAACAAGATTGTTATCATCCTTTACTCTCTGACTGAGTGCATGAGCTGGGCTGCTTCCAGTAAACAAGCGGTTTGTGATAATTTTACAGAGGTCATTAAAATAAGTAAAGAGTCACTTGAATTATTTTTTCCTTCCCAGTTTGTGAATAAATATGGGCTAGTTGGCCAAAAGTCCCTGCTGACACAGAATATGGCAGCAAGACAGTAGTGGCTGAAAACCCCCTATTCATCTTATCTGCCATCAATTGTCCACGGAGAGAGAGGGAATGACAATTACAATGTTACACAACATCTATAAACACAAATTCCTCTGTACTGTACAGTCAACAAGACTGTTCCCACATGGAAGTGTATTACTTAAGTGATGGTTTTACAGATAAAGGTGAAATTCTGGCAGTCCTCACACAGAAGTCAACGGGCAGGAGAAAGTCAGTCTTTCACTGCTGGTGAGCCATATCATCCCCACACAGATCCAGCACGTTCACCGACAAAAATGCATAGGCAGAAAGCAAAGACATGAATTAAGTATGTTTTTGTCTGTACTAAGCAACAGGATTGCTTGCACTGCTAATTATTCTATGAAATGCCCATATTTTAATGCAATCTTCTATAAAGAACCAGTAATTTTTACAATACATTTTCAGATATGTTATGAACTGGCTGGCAGAGAAATTTCTGAAATTCTAAACACATCGACCAAGTGGAACTTGCCTCCAAATATGTACAAAATAACAGCATTCTTAGCAAGGAACCAGTAACAAAAAACAGGATGACACTGCATGAGAAACTTGCCAATGAGCAACTTTTCTCCTTTCCTTGCTCCTTACACCACTGCTTTTATTATATAAAAATACTTTTACCACAAACTGTGCAATAGTTCCATGCAAGCCACATGCAGAGCAGGGCACACAGTGGGGACTGGGCAAAAAGGTGGGACTCAAAAGAAGCCCGTAAAAGAAAAGGAGATGTATCTGGGCTATGATTAATCTCCTCATTACCTCTCCGGTTAGTAACTCAAAACTTCTATAGGATTCAGTTCACTGAAGGAGGCACCCGAGCTGGAGCCCTTCCCGAGCACATGGGATCCACCACATGAGCAGAGATGCCTCCCAGGCCATTGCAGCAGTTCTATTAAATGGGCAGCAGTTGAAACTAAGTAGTCATAACCAAAGCAGGAAGTATATTTCCTTACGCTGCTCTTCCAGGCATTTGGGGAAGCAGAGAAGGGGAAAATGGTGAACTAAAGAATACGTAACACCAGAAAAAACCATGCATGAAGTCTGATAAAACTGAGTCTGAATAGCCTACTCATTATATCACAGAGTAAAACCCCAGTCACACAGCTCAATATGCAGGGAAAGGGCAGAGCCAACAGTGCCAACTGCAGGGCAGCTATTTGACATGATAAACTTAATTGACAAGTATTTGTAAGGAATTGTTTAACACCAGTCCTCTTGACTAGTCAGCCTGACGTTCATTAAGTGCAAAAAAAAAAATCTTTAAGAAGCAGCATTTAATTACTCGCAGAATGTTTTAATTGCTATTACAATGCAGTAGTTTTTAATTACAGTTCACATTAATACAAACATGATCTGATCATGATCATTAGGATTAACTGTACTGATCTTGTTCACCAACACAGTATCTTTGTATTTAAAGTAAAATGTCATTAAAAAGCCATGGGAACTTCATCATTAATGTGCAAGTAGTGTAATCTTAATTTCCTCCTGCAGATACTGAACTGAGACCAATCATGCAAGATTTTTCAGTATGTAAAACAACTGCCACTTTTCACTTCAAAGAATATGAAGCAAAAGGAACACTGAAATAACAAGGCTGAAACAGTTTTCCAGATTTAGAAAATCCCATGCCCCACTTCGTCTAAGAGCCTTTTTTTCAAGGGCTAAATTTTCCCAGGAATTCTGAACACAAGATGTAATGTCCTTTTGTTCAGAGTTCAGTTCTGGGTTGGCAAGTAAGCCCACAACAGACTGACTATTCAACCCACCTCTCATGCAGATGATGGTACAACCTCAAGTGTCTATTTATTTAAGAAAAAATGACTGAAGATCAGTGCAATTTCCAAAGATTAAAGATTTTAGTTCTTGATGATACAAAAATGATCAAGCCAATTTAAGGACAAAAGTGTACAAAAGCAAGAGCAATGCATGGCTCAGAAAAGGGAATTACAGGGGAGGAAAACCAATCTTCAATAATAAGCTGTCAAGCAAGTGCAGACTGTGACATCAGCACACATGGATGTGAAGGTAGAGCCACCTTTCAGAAATGTTAAACAAAGGGCCCAGACCTACAAGATCCTAAGGATTTTACAAAATCAGGCAAGAAGAAAGGAAACATACAGCAGCTTTCTAAAATGTAAATGTATAGGTTACTGAAGTTATATGCATTCATCAGGACATACATGGTATAAGCACTTAGAATGAATGAGTTTGATAAACATTAAGATTATTCTCTAGCAAATATGACAGTTTAAAGAAATGAACTCTGGATCAAGTGTACTTAACACTTACTTAGCCCTCAATCTCCTTCAGACTGTAATTTGTGACCCAATCTTGAACCTTGCTGCTGGGCACCCATCCTGTCAGATGCCATCTCTGCTGATACAATGCACTTTGTGTTTGTCTTTTAATCTTATCTCTCAGCTTCTGCTTTGGTGTTCAGTAGTTCACCTTTTGTCCGACTGCTGCCCTTGCTCAGGTTCCAACCTTTGTAGAGCTACAGACTTGTCAGACAAGGAACAAAAGACTCTTTTCTAAACAGATAAGGGAACATAAAAACAACCACGGGTCAGGTTCCACCTGAAGTTGGGAGAGGGGCTGGATTCTGTGAAGTGCTGTCAAGATGAGTCAGGCTTCCTCATCTGCCGACTTCCTGGTGAAAGCAGGTGAAATGTCCCAAAACTTTTCAGCCTTCACAACTTCAGGCAAGGACCAGAAGAACCAAAGCAAAGGACAATTGCACTGTTTCTCCATCCACACTGTAGCCACCTAAGCAAAGCTGCCTCTTGTGCTGCTGCACTGACAGAGTTTCATCAACATGGAGGTCTCATTTCTGGCATTCTGGCATGGTTCAGGAGCCCAGAGGCATACTGGGATAAAAAAAAAAGCCACCAGTATTTTCAGTTCTTTGTCAGCAATGAAAGTCATCAAACATAACTTCTAAGTCTCTCCCTAAATAACCCTTGAGCTCAACATCTTACCTCTTCTTTCTCAGAGTGACACAACAAATTGGGGTAAATGCTTTGCTTTCTTCTTCTCTTACTACTCTTTCCCAAGTTCAAGATAAAATAACATTTTCACAATGAGTTTAGTAGTTTAGAGCTAAAGGCTTATTAACCAAACCACAAGTGACTTAAGTATAAATGAAAACAGGGATTTGACATTTCTCATCTTTAACTCCCCGGGACATTGTTGCATTTCCATTGTTGTCAAAGTGCTGGAACAAGCTTCAAGACTGCACCATGCAAAGCTGAAACAAGGACGGGAGCCCTAGCTTTGCTGAGGGTTCCTAGGGCTTTCCAAACACACGGACCCCATGCTGCAGTGTGCCCGAGACAGTCAGTGGGGCAACACAGCCCCTCCACCAGGGCATAGGACACAAGAAATGAACTGGAGGTGTTGCTCTGCAGGGCACAGACTGCCCCAGCTGACACCACGAGCAGCTTTGAGTGGTTCTGCAGCCGCAGCCATTGCGGCTATGACACTGGTATGATGGTAGCAGGGAATCAAATGGAAATCACTGGAAAGGCTAACAGTGTCCTAAACCAAAGTTAATCAGTAAGTGTTGTATGTGGTGGCACTGCAAAGCCAGGTAACTACAGTAACAAAGGATTTGACAAGGCCTATCAGGCATTTATCACCCACACAGCAGAGGATATAGCAGTTTACAATGTTCAAAGAAATGTGTATTTTTATTTGTTACAGTGAAAATGCTTCAAGGTTGCACTCCCTGCATGGTAACACTATCTCAGTGTTTACGTAGATCTTCTTTCATATAGTTTTATTAACCAAACTCCCTTCTACATATATGATGGTGATCTTGGAAAGACAAGAAAGAGGCCTTCAAAAGTGCAAGCAGACTGCACGTATTGTTTAACAGAAATATTGTCATGTGTATAAAATAAACAACCAAACAATTCACAGTCAGGATAAAGCTACTCCAATACAAAAACCTTCTGTCCCTCTAAAATCTGGTTTATGTCATCATAGAAACCAAATAAAAATGGATTCCTTGTTCCTTTCCCAGATATTCAATCAAATCTTTGACTCCCTGCAAGTCTCTGGCTGTCCTGCTGCTAATGACCTTCAGCCACGAGACTGGGCACGGAAGAGCACAGTGTTTTAACAACCTTCTGCCTTCCTTTAATTTGCCATCTCCAACATCACAGTCCCAGTCTCTCTTGAATTACTGCTCCTCAAACAGGTTTGTATTGACACTGGAGATCTTCCTCCTACGTTTCAAGTACCATTGAAGTCCTTATGAAGAGGCACACAAAATGGAAATATTTATAAAACTGTGAAACTGAAATACACTAAATATGCTGGAGACCAAAGTAAAACAGCAGATGCCATTATTATGCATACTTATTATATATTTACATTCTATATATAATTTACATATCGCACATTTCCTGATTTTTTCTCAAATATCAACACACTTCTGTATCAAATAGCTTTTTAAACAAAAGCTTGGAAAAAGCCTGTTTGTCTTCACTGCAACCTCATAAATTTGCAATGTCTCTTTATGAAGAGTCTGGTTTGGAACAAAATAAGCAAAAGAGTGAGTGGAAGGAAAAAACCCTTTTTGACAGGCATCCTCTCTGCTGATCAAGTTAAAGGAAGCTAGATATTCAGACAAGTAGTTAAAATGTAAAAAAATTCTGGTTTGCAATGGCAACAGATAAAGCTGCTGATGTGGCACTTTCCCAGCATCTGAACATGATGTCTAAGAATTACAAGGTTTGTGATTGGAAGCTTTTCCTGCCCCAATGGAATTTTAGGTGCTAAGGCACAGAGAGGCAACTCCTGCTGCTTATTCAGAAAAGGTTAGGGAACAAAGGAAAAATCACGTTTGCTTCATCTCTTACACACACAATTCAGGGTGACTCACGGCTGCTGACAAAGCTTGTGCTCCCGAGGAAGCCTAAGGCTTTTTGGTGTCAGTGTTTTAATTTCGAAGTGAGAATAGCTGTAATTATCATGCAGCTGACACTCATCCCACTAAAGCTAGTATGTGCATAAAACAGCAAATAAAACAAATATACGAGCGGTGGATGAGAGCTGGTTATGGGCCCAGCTCTGTGCAGCCTGCACAGACCAGCAGCAGCTCAGGGAGGCAACCAGTTCCCACTGGTTTTCCAGCAGCTCACTTGAAGCCAGAAGGCATTTCCTTCAGGCAGCAGACCCAAGCCAATCTGGAATGAGGCCTGAGAAGTATGAACATGGTAGCACAGCACTACCTAAGTAGAATAATTATGAAGTAGTACACACAGGGATAACCTACTGTACTGTGACTATTCAAAAATCAATGATAAGAGGCAGGTGAGAGAGTTGACCAGACTTGTAAGTGAAACAGAAGGCATTTTCCATAGGAAAACCACAGTTTATCTAAAACAATATAGGAGGCAGCAAACTCAATTTGCAGATTCAGCAAATTCAGAGGGAGAAAACAAGGATGATTTATCTCTGAGTTCTTGCTGCAGTCTGTGGCCAGCTTTCACTAAAATGCAATGTGTCTAATACTTATACAGCATCTTTCATCCCAAACACTCCACAGCACACAAGTCCACTGAAATATTGGACATTTCAATATCAGCACAAGCAATAAGTGATTTCCATCAAAAAAAACCCACCCAAAATATCTTCCCGAATTGACTTGGAAAGCTGTGGGCAGAAGACTTCCCAATTAAGACATCCTACATAAATATCAAAAGAGGACTCATTTAACCAACATTCCCTTTCTAAAAAATCTAAATAAAATCCCATTTGGGCTGACAGTTCATTTTACATAAGGAGCGCTTCACAACCAACTCACAAGGTCCATATAAAGAAAAATGAGAATGCTTGCCAACATTAAATTTAGATAAGTCATGAAGTTTTTCTGACAGAGTTCTGGCAGCTGACAGTTTGTGTTTCACTGATTTATAGGTCAAATAATAGACATTGTGATGCCAGACAGTTGAGAGCATTATCATTAAGCAATACTTTAGCAAATTCAAAAGAGCTTATAAGCTACCCACAGCTGATTTTAGCCACCAGTAAAGCAAATGTATGTTGCTATAATAAGAGATGTGACTACTGTACTCAGATGACACCATTAATTTAGAAACTACTGAGCAACAGCAAGAAGTCTCTGCTATCCTGATTGTTCATCTGCAGCAACAAATTTTTTGTCAAGTGAACCACACAGGTTACTCAATGACAGACAAATTGTGACCAAGCAGCTTTTCAATAGCTCCTGGCCATCACCAAGTTATTGTGTTCTGAGTTGTTGCTCAGTGCCCTGTGAAGAAACAGAAAACCACACATGCACATAAAGAAGTGACAGAAGGCAGAAGTATATGAGAAAAGAAAAAGGAAAACAGGGAGATCATGTGCTTTTCTCTATGTCAGGGCCTCAAGAATACAATTCCAGATGAGTTTGAAGTCACTACAGCTAACTGACATCAAATAAAGGACAACTGTCACACTACAGTCACGCTGCAGACTATTTCAGTCCCCAGCTGCCAGCATTGCCTGGCTCCAAAGAGCACTGGAGATCAGGAAGCTGCAACAGTCACAGCACACACAGAGAAGTTATGCAGACAACAAATGGGACAAAATCCACTCAGTGACCCGCTTGGCAACTGTGGAGAGGGTGCCTATAGATATCATGTAACATACACATGTTATCACAGCCAGGCAGTCCAGCCACTGATGCCGCCTGAACAGTCTCTGCATACCTGAGCTAAACCTGGGGATTGCTGCCCATCCGCACTCTCAACTGCTCTTCCCTTCACAGTCAGTCCTTCCTCAGCTCAAGCCACCTGCCCACCAGATTTCCCCACTGCTTTTGCCATTTATCCAGCCCACAAGCACTGGTGAGCACAGCAGCCACTGCCTGACCCTGCTGACCCCCCAAGCCGGGGCAGGAGCCCACCCAGGTCCCCCCAGACAAACTGCACATTTCAGTAGTTGCACCTTTCTGGAGTGAATATTCCCCACAGGGAACTCAACGTATTTTCCCCACACAGTTAAGACGGGTTAAATAGAAAATAGTATCAAAATCAGGTGTTTTACCACATTAAGAAGATTATCTTTACCTGATAACCTCGTAGTAGCTATTACAAAAAGCCATACAGACGGGACCTTCTCAGCTCCTATCTCCAACCACAACCCTTGTCCTGTTGTCTTACAAGCTCTTTGAGGCAGGAATGACCCACACATGCTGCATGTCCCCCCACAGACAGCTCTGTGCAGAGCCAGACCATTGCTGACAACTGGACATCCATTCTAGAAACCCTTTTTTTTTTTTTTAGGAAATATCTGCTTGTAGTTGATTTTAAGTTTCCCACAGAAGTTTCTCTAGGCGTTCAGAGCTTCATATTGAATAACCCGGCCTTAGAATCCAATGAAACTCCTGGCATGGACTAGCATAGGAAAACACAGCAGTCTGCCATCCTGGAGAACCTGACTGCATGGCAATACACAGTGAGACTGAGTCAGCTGGGAAATTGCTTCCCTTTGTTTAGATTTTCTTTTGGAAATGATGGGAATGTGAATCATTTAAAATGTACAGTCTGCTATGCAAGAAGAATAACACAAATTGGGAGATAACTGAGACAAGCTCTAAAATGGTATGTACACATGGCTCTGAATTCCTGTTGTCAATTGAAGGAGCATAAGGGCTCACTTAGAGCTAATGAGTGACAATATTTTGTTTTGCAGGTCCTGGATTTTTAACAAAACAGCTGTTACGATGTTTTTTAACTCCACACAGGGACTTCTTCCATGTGAAAGCGTTTCCCAACATAGAAAAAGAATTAATCAAATCAAGGACCCAAGTAGGTCCTATGTAGACTGAGGTTTTAATAGTTAGTCCGTGAGGAAGATGAAGTTCACTTTTCCCCCAGCTCCAAAGGTCTGGGATTTTCTGTATTTGCCTTTCACCCTTACTAGAAAGCCAGAAAAGACACTATGAAGTGATGCATCCAATGGATAATATGCCAAGTAATGACAGGTTTATAACTCTAGATAAAGATCTTAACTTTCATACTGAGGCCATGCAGGCTATAAAATATGAACTCATTGCTGTATCCTCCAGTTAACTGGTCTGCCAATTTTACCTCGCCCTTTCTTTCTCATTTGTTTCAAAATTCTTTGCAGTTGGTATTTTGAGCAGAGACAGACCTGAAACTGTGACCCGAGACAGGCAAAACTGTAACCACCATGATGTGATAGCAAAGGAGCCAAGAGGGCAATCAGGATTTTAAGATTTGGAATGTCATTAAGTGGCTGAAGTACAAACACAAAACAGATCAATGCCAACATGTTCAGAGTTAAAAGAAACATCTCTTGGTATTAATGGCAAACCAGACACCAAAAGGTTTCCTTTGCTACCATGTACTTTCTGACTCAACTGAAAAACTATGTTCACTGCTACGTTTTTTATTTATTTTTAGTACAGAAGAGGAATTCTTTCACAGATCCACCTTGGAGATTTTGTTCAGGGTTCTGTTTTTTTTTCTGGAAGAATAACGTGACTGTCACACAGCTGCTGAAAGAGCACCCTGTCCACAGCTGCAGCTCGTGGTGAAATCGTTATCCTCCCCACGTAGCCCTGCAAAGCCCTCCCTGAGCAAGCCCTGGGTGTCTCGGGATGGTCTCTAGACAAAAAGGGCCTGTGTGGGAGCACAGAGGTGCTTTCAGTGCCCAGCCATGGCTCGTGGAGGGCTGAGCCGGCCTGTGGCTGCAGGAAGAGCCCAGCTTTGCTGTCTGGCTCAGCATCTCCGCTCTGAGGGAGCCTTGTGGAGAGCGGAACAAGCCCAAAATGCCAGGCCAGCCCCAAGGAGCCTGCATGGGGTCTCAGAAATACCAGTTTTGTTACCATTCCCTGGAGCTGCAGGAAAACAGCCCCGCCATGAACCCTTTCAGGGGAATTCTCAATGTAATTCTCTAAAAAGGAGATTGTTCGCTGCTTCCCACAGAAGCCTTCAACAGTCCTTGATTGCTCCTGCAGTGACTGAGAAATTCAAATAACAATTCAGCACATATGTTTAGAAAATAAAAAAACTACAGAAAAACACCACAGACACACACCCAAATACAAAACCCCCCCAAAACCAAAAACAAAGTCAAAACCCCCTCCCAAACAAAGCCTTCTTTGTCAGGGCAGATCTTCAGTTGGCAAATCAAGGAAGTTCTACTGGCTCAGTTAAGAACTGAGTTAAAACCAGAAAAATGCTCAGATGGAGTCAACTGATTTCCTTTTATTTCATTCAGCTGTTTTATAGGCAGCAATGGTGGGCAAAAAATAAAGCAGTCAAAATCTTCCTGGTCCTGCCAAGTGGCCTGACTGGCCCTTACTCCACTTCAGTGGCGCTACCTGGGAGCCTTGGGTGCCTTGGTCACTTTAGATTACATGCTTGTTCCCAAAGGTGGTGGCTTTTCTCAGTCACACCCCCCCAACTTTTGGGGGTACTTTATGAAACAAAACGTTAGGGATCACTTTGCCAGCAAGAATCGCACAGATTTAAGGCCAAACTCTATTTGTTTGGGAAGAGTCTGGTGCATTTCATAGCTGCAGGAGCTCTCTGTACTAAAGAGGTGGGGTGCGCCCTGGCTGAGAAAGGACCTGGCTCCGAGGCTGATGAAGTCATCTCTTCCACACCCTCAGCTCATGGCAGCCCACAACTAAACAACCAGCAAAGAGATGCCTGTTTAAATGGAAAACAGAATATTACCTTTTTAACCTGCTCCACAGGATGTCCCACAGCCAGATATGCATGTGCAAGAGTCAAAATAAATGTACTCTGATTCTAAAGCAGTTTTATCTCTAAAGAGAAATTCTGCTGGTTGATAAAGTTTGCACAGCCTGAACTTAACAGTCTAATGGAACCAGCTCTCTGGACTCCCTAAGGATTACTGGAGACAAAGTGTAATGAGCACATTAGTGGTATAATTGCACCGCAACCCAAGAATAAAAGAACAGAAAGTTTCATGTTCCTTGTTGCTAACTAAAAATTTTAAAGAAGATTTGCCAAAAGTTTAGGCAGCCAATTGCTGCACATTGCTTGTTTCTAGATGCAGGATTAGGCAATGTGAATTTCCACACAAGGAAGGAGGCTGCTGGAGCTGCTGCAAGGATGGTACCTCCTGCCCTCGCCCCAAAAATGGACTGGCCATGGCTGACAACAGCAGGAGGAGCTCTACAGCATTTATGCAACCAGTGTTGCATGGTAGTTATTTATTTCAATTCATGTTCAGAAACATAAGACAGGATTATACAAGTGCAATGACATTGCAGATAATTTTCCACCAACCATAAAGCATGTTTCACAATCCTCCTATTTATATGCACTGCTGGTGAGACAAAGATGAGAATGACTTAAACGTCATGTGTACATACTTAGAATCTACAGGTAGTATCAGTCCACCACTCCAGGATAATTTCCAAGGTGTCTCTCAGGGGGTCAGAGAAATTCCAGAGAGCACTTACTGTCAGAAGGGACATGGAGCAGCATTTGCCTCCTCCTGCCCCAAACCTCTGCAATTCCTCAAATTCATGGAGCACAGGCCATTCCTGCCAGGAGCAAACCTGCCTGCTGGCCTCTTCCATTTAGTTTCTAGCAGTACTCTGAAGAATATGAATATACAGAATCAATGTACATTTTATAACATGGAGATCATTTATGCTACCATAGAATGTATCTGTGTCTGATAGGTTAAGTATTTATAAAAGCTAATGATCCCTCAACTGCACGGTGGTACTCGGGTGCTCTCTATTCACTCCCAACAGAAATTTCAGGGGTTGGTTTATGAAAGAAATTCTGTGAAGTGTACAAAAAGCCATGGAAGTTAAAAATCCTGCCTCTTTAGAAGGAATAACAGTAGCATGACAGTAGCTTCCATCATGAGAAGAGTATATTGGCTTCCTCTGAGGTGAAAGGACTAGTGCAAAACTCTGATGCTGATGTGTCCTCTGTAATTTCAAATTCTTTGCCTAAAACTCTCTGTCCTAAATAGGCTGAGGTTTTACACCACCATGAAAGGAAAATACAAGAACCCCTGGATGATAAAAGGTATGGGAAGATTGTGTCACAACCATGCAGTATTTAGCTTTCAGGCCTTCCCAGGTACAGACCTAGTTCAGTGGATCAATTTTAATATTGTTACTTCAGAGCAAAGAGTAAAATTATCACTAAATTGAATCTATCAAGTGCTGCTTTTGATAGAGCAAATGTGGTTACACAGGTTTTTAAGGTCACTGGGATCACATATGGTTATTTCCTCCTCCTCCTCCTTTTAATCAGGTCTTTAAACTGGAAAATTACAGATAAGATGACAAGAAAAAATGGCATCTTTCTTCTCTCCTTCCATATGTGTATTATAGGCAGAAAGAATAAGAGAATTGTATAAAGCCAAACCTGAATAATCAATGCTTTGCTGTGGGCAGTTCCTGATTTCAGTGATATCCAGCTTCACAACATTAAAGTACTTGCACAGTGACTTCCACAATAACAGAAGACTTGGCTGACTTCAGAAGTAGCTTTTGTCATTCAAACAGTGCATCTACAAATGAAATAATCTAATAAAGACATTTAGATTTTAATTGAGTTCATTTGTCATTGGATAAATACATACGCCTGATGTTTTTCAGTCATTTAACTGAACTGGATTTCTGCTGTAAACCAGGATGAACTCTTTCACAACACTATTAAAACAAGGGCTCAGAGGTATTAATCTGACCCTTCTAAAAATCAGGGAAAACACTTTGGATAACTTAAGAGCATTGAATAAAAGAATTACGCAATTTCTTTCCGTTTCATGGACAATAAAATGATAATCTTATACACTTGCAAAGTAAAGTAATTTTGATATACACAGAGTAACCTGATACAGATGTAAGCTCACTTTCACTCTTTCACTTGTTCACCCATAATTTACAGTTGCTTTTCTTTAAGTTTAGTTGGATTGATTTAAGTTGTTTTTTGTCCCAAGCACTGAGTTTAGACTCAGGAAATACAGGTTTAGGTGCAATAAAACCTGCTTTCTCTACCTTTCTAATGAGGGTAACATCACCTTACTTCATCTGACTTAAGCAGGAATAAACTCCTCAAACCCTGGAGCATTCCTGGGTGTATGCCCAGAGGAAGCATCTCCCAGGTCTGTGCCCCACCTGCACTGACATACAAAACCTGAACGTGTGCTGCCAATTCTGCTGGTGACACTTGAGCATAGTGGGTCTGGCAGATGTCAGCATAAGACATAAAAAGTTGTATCAATTACAAAAACATAGCACCAGCTAAAATATTCACATTTCCACAGTCTGTGACTACAACCATTACTACAGAAATTACCTTCATTTTACACTCACAACAGCTCACTTTAAACTGCACAACCTAACTTAAATCTGCATTTTCCAAGAGCATTATTCCTACTTTTCCCACATGCATTGATACTTAAAGCCAAATTTACAAAGGTATTTAGGGACTTAAGGGTAATAACTAGTACCTTGGCAGGTACCTCAACACCATCAAAGTAGGCATAGGAGTTGTACTTCTATCTCATTAAGTACTTTTCCTGTATCTTTACACATCTATATATTATAACCCATTCTCAAACAGATCTAACACATATTTGTGCAGAAATGTTCTCTGCAAAGCAGAATTCCCCACTACAGATGCACCACTGCAGAGCAGCTCTGAGCCTCAGAATAAAACTCACTCATAAACTTAGAATAAAAAAACGCCTCTTTGGGGAATATTCTGCAATTGCCCACATTTGACTATGCAACTGTTTTGCATGAGGGTAAAAATGACCTTTCCTCTAAAACTGGATAGGCACTGAATTTTGTGACAGCAAAGATTATTTTGAAGCTTTTATTAGAGCTTCACACAGGATGGAGCTTCTGCAAGATCCCCAAAGGCTTCTCTGCAACAGAGAACAGAGATTGTCACTCTGGTGTTTTCCCCAAAACTGGGCAGTAAAGCCATCCCAGAAGTATGGTTATAAACCAACTTTACAAAGCAATCTGCACTTCATGGTAACTGCTCTTTATCATTTTCCAATCAAGACTAGTTGGCTTCTAATTGATTTTATATTATGTCCCTTACCAGAAGTAAGAATATTGTGCTTACTAGGGCAGCACAAAGAGGGCAGGCCTATTCTTACTGCTGTATTTAATGCTGCTGCTAATCATGGAGATTAGACTGAAACAATTACAACAGCTAATTAAAGAACAATGCGGTTTTTGGCATCTTTTCTCAGACAGCACTATTGGGAATTCCTAACTCAGGCAAAGTAGGGATAATTAAAAATCGAGCTCTGGTTTCCCCTGCACTGGCAGCTGGATCACGCTGATTAAACTGCAAATAAAACACATGAAACCAACACTTTGTAGTGTATCCAATTTCACTTAAAAGGGTCTTTAAAACTGAATCATAAACAGAGAAACAGCACACAGCAAAATTATTTAGCTGAAGCTGGATATGCAGTTTTCACTGCAGTTGCTTCTCAGCTTACTATCCCTTGCATGAGTGTGGGACACTAGTTACAAGAGGGCCTGGTGAGCCACTCAAATAATCCATGTCCCTTCCAAAGGCATCATTACTCAAAATGTCACTCTAAAAGCAACTGAGCTCAGACTTAAACATCAGCATAAAAATTTGAACGACTCTTGTGGAAAACACAGAATTGCACCTAATGACACCTCAGGTGTCTTCATTAATGAAGAGTAAGAGGAGGCTCAAACCCCTCAGGAAGACTCTGGAGGACAGAAGAGTTGCTGAAGAACAGCTGTTTTCTGACAGCTAGAAGTTCAAGACAAACTCCCAGATGCCCACGTAGGGCAGAAATGTAAGCAGAATGAAGCCTTGTCCAAGATTATTCAGTATTCTGTCTGCTGTAAGACAGCAGGGACAGAAGGGCAGTCGGTGCATCCCTTTCTCCTGCTCAGAACGCAGCATCACCCAGGGTCAGAGTGCAGTTACCCAGACACACTAACAGAGCTTAACTTTATAATGATTATAACAAAAACAATAGTGTTTACTCTTGGCTAGCATTTGTTTGTATACCTTCGAGTCACACAACAACAGTAAGAACATAAACAAACCCAAAGAATAAGACATGAAGGGTGATGCAGAAATACCAAATTACTTGCCTTAAGCTTGCTTGGATGTTTAGAAATCTGCCTGAAGATTGTTACTGTGCTCTCTAGACAAGTACCTAATGCTTTTTAAATAACAAGTGGTTCCTGCTAGAATTTTTTTAACTAATGCCAAGAAATTTTGTATGTATGCAGCTCCATGAACAACCACTGGTACAAACCCATTTTCACTGATCTCACTAAGTGGGCACATCTCATATGAATTTGATACTGGTACAGCACAGCTACACCAAGACTGTAAACCATCAAGAGCACCACATTCCTTCAGAAGCAAAACTATTTTTAGCTTTATATATTAAGCAAATATATATAACAACAACAAATAATAATAATAAAAAGGCAGGGAGGCTGCACTGGGCACCAGCAATAGCTATGCTAAAGAGAAGTGCTTAAGGGCAGGGTGCTGATGCCAGCTGATGCAGAGGAAGGCATATAACAAAGGGGAAGTTCTCTAAGCCAAGGCCTTTTTGCTTCTGGTAAACATTTGAAGGTTTGGGCTACGGGAAAGAAAATCTCCTAGAATAAATCATTAGAAACACCAAAAGGGGAAATACACACACTTTCTACCTATATAAGGTGTCCAGATTACACGGCAGTCCTGCTTTAGACATGTGTCATGGGAACAGTTTGAAAGGCTGGCTCAGTGTTAATTGGAAGTAAAATTATAATAAAGGTCTGTGTGGAGAAATCCCCGATTAGCACAGTCATACCTCAGAGGAAGCACTCAGGTGCTTAAGAAACAACCAGCCCGGGCACAGAAGTGTTACAAACATTGTGCTGGCTTTTATCATGAAAACACCAGGGCAGTGGCAGGTGGGGAGCATCTCCTGCAAGCCCTCCTTGCTCTCTGCCACCAGGGAACCAGCCCAGGACAGTGCAGCTGTGCATTGCCTGCCAGCACAGCCCTGTTATCCGAGCATCAGTTCCTCCTGCAGGGGCACACAGGCACACACGTGAACAATCTCACCCTAGTGGATGAACTTGGGGAAATTTCCAAAGCTCACCGAGGATTCTCAGACCCCAAACCCTAGAGAACTCAGAGACTCAGCTGAGGAGGGATCACCATCTATTACACCCAGAGTCAACCTGAACTATCACCTTTTGTTCTATTCATTACCTCAGACAGAGTAACTCTTTGTATTTACTTTCATTTCATTAACCTCATTTACCTAAGATAAAAATAATTTTAGCAGCCTGCACTGTAATCAGTAAAAGAAGGAGACCTTGGCCTTACAAAGGGCTGCAGGGAGAAGTGGCTGTCAAACACCAGCAACAGGAAAAGAGAAGCAAAAAGCCAAATAAACAAACTTAGCGGCCTGGCTGGTGATCTTGAAGGTTTCTCCTCCACCTGATCAAACAGGGACTCATAATGACTATGCTGATTCCTTTTTGCCCACTTTCTTGCTTAGATGCACAAATGCATTATTACAGGGATACAAGATATTCTTTATTTTAAGCTATTTGTTGTTTCCTATTACTTTTGTTAGTCTCTGGTAACATACAACAGAAGATTATACTGGAGAAGCAGCTTTCATATTTTTCTCTGAAATTACAAGTTTGTTCTCCATGCCTGAGATGATATCTCATGCTTAAATGAAATTTTGGCACAGAAAAGCAAAGCACTTCACAGTTATCCTTCTACATCTAGTACCATTATGTCTTTATATACCTGTGTAAAAGCAAGCTATGCAAATTTTCCTAAAAATAATGATGCTAGTAGAATTGTTCTTTCTGGGCTACATTCCAAAGGTAATTTTAAACTTAGAAAACCTATGAAAGTGGGATAGCTGAAAAAAATACTTTGTGTTTTACTTAATAATAAATGTTTGAGAGGATCACAACATTTTATAAGGTCACATGTAACACCAGCTATGGCTCCACAGTAATGCATTATTCAGTGCCAGCGAAGAACATAAATCCTTGCAAT
This sequence comes from Anabacerthia variegaticeps, assembly GCA_035583185.1. Taxonomy (NCBI): domain Eukaryota; kingdom Metazoa; phylum Chordata; class Aves; order Passeriformes; family Furnariidae; genus Anabacerthia; species Anabacerthia variegaticeps. The sequence goes on along the minus strand of JAWWEW010000033.1, from coordinate 7,854,424 downwards.
GTACATGGGTAAAATGTGGTTTAATTCTTATTATCCTTTGGCTTTGACTCAAAGTTCCTGCTGAGCGTTTTAAAGTTCAGACGATGCATATTCCCCGAGATGCTTTAATTAAACCTGTAATGTAAGACTTTGCCTCTGGCTGTTGGTCACAGTACCTGGCACTTCCATCTACACGCACCACTTGCGTTCCACTGCCCAGCCTGAGTGGGAGCTCAGACCCTCAGTGAAAGAGGCATGGATAATATTGCTCAGGCTGAAGCAGACTGGTGCTTTGGGCACACATTCAATCTTTGCTATTGCATGGTTGAGGTTTATGGTAAAAAAAATGACAACCAAGAGACTGAGAAAATAAAATTCTTGCTCTAACCTTTCCTTTTTTAACAACGAATTTCTGTGGAGGAGTATATGGATGTTGAAGACCAGGAGTTTGCAGTACATATGCTACTTCTCTCTGTCAATAATTTCCACTGTGTTCCAAAAACTCATGAAGAAAAGACCTCTAAAATTTCTGTTACCTGGTGACTGCCATTATTCACTCCTGCTCCACAGCAGGTGAGCAGGGAGAATGCCTGAACCTCTAGGACTTCTCTGGTACACACATGCATAACACAGCATTGTGCTTAAGGAGGATCTTCTGCTCATCTTTTATGCAAATATCAAAAGGTCTGGTTTCTTGAAGCAAAACACCACTTCAAATCTCTGAAACCCATAACTGCTAAGGAATGTTTTTCCTTCTCAGCTCTATGGGTCTTTCATTCAAAGGCAAAGACAGCTGGATGCCTTCAAGCACTCTGGCAAACACCCCTCAGCATTTTTAGGATTTTCACTGTATTTTTTCATAGCATTAGCACTCCAGTGATTGTGACCAGCCTAATGGATCCTTCTTTCCCTACTGAATGCTGAAGCAGGCATTTTAAATGCGGTTGTTCACATGTGTTGACTCAAAGTGCATGCATCCTGGAAATTCACTCCCTTTCAGCATTACTGCCAATAAATAATTAAAAAGCCTATTAAGACAGCAAAAGCCAATTCACTTGAAATTATAAGCAAATATTTTTGCATCAAGGGCCAGACTCAGGGAAACACTTAAACAGCATCTTCAATCCAAAGCATGTGAGCATTTACATTGATGCAACTGCCTAACTTGCAAGTCTTGTGTTTTACTGAGTAAGGGCTATTACTCAGCTCTGCAAATTACTCTCCCTTGTGGAAATATATAGTTTCTCAAGATTTCAAAATATCTAGGGAAAACAAGAGTTTCATAACTAGAAGGACAAGCTACAACTCTAATTTCAGTCTAAGTCCTATAATTTTGAATCTGGATAGAAAAACACAGCATTTCCCAAGCAAATAGCACTGAGAGAATTTAGCCTCCACTGCATTGTTTCAGACATCAAAATACTTAAGTTATTCAGATACATACAATATCACAAAGACAGACAATAAGGGAAATAAGGACACCAAGAAAGTGTTTTACTCCAGTCAGCATATTCACTTACAGGGAACAAAATCAACTGGCACAGAGGGAAGACAGACATTAAGCACAAGAAATATTAGTTTGAAAAACACTCAGAATATGGGGAAGCATCAAACTAAAAGTTAAACCCTAATTAAAAACATGAAACCTAGGAGGAAAAGCATATGCTGTCAGAGCCACAACAGTTACATCAGGGGGTGGCAAGGGAGAGCAAGAAGCTTTGAAGAGGAACCTGCACACTCAGAGAAACAGTAAACACTTAGAGAAATAATAAACACCTTTTGGGAACAGAGCATCTTTGCCAGACAGCACACCTGTCTGGCAGCACACCTTGCCAGACAGGCAAGCCCTGCTGACCCTCTACAGTTTGAATTGCCCAGGATGACCTTCCACAGCTTACTAATGTTGTATTTTCATGACCAGCTAGTTCATGGAGCCAGGGCAGGCAGGAGAGCATTTGATGATCCCAATGAGAATTGCCAGCTGGGATATCACTGGTCCTTGACTGACTGTAATGCCCGCTCTCCCACTGAGCAGCCTCAGGCTCACGCTCCCTCATGCAGAACAACTTCAGCACAGCAAATGGATGAATGACATGTTCTGAATTATGCCAATATTTAGTGTTGGACAGGGCAGACAGGCTCAGCTGGCTGTTTTGGGAGGGTCTTCAAGGAAATCATGCTTTTGAAAATACACAGCCTAATGCTGGACTTGAACAGATTAAATCAAGATGTAGGACTGTCTACTGTGGAAAGTCATTTAACCTAAAACAGAGCAAGAATTCACCTTGGACCAACAATTCTTGATTAACTTCCTCTGCTGGCAGGCTTAGTGTAAACTAGGCACTATGCCAAAGCCTCCCAATCCACTCTGGAGTAAATGCAATTTGAAATGATGCTCTCATATTTTAACAGCATGGCCTTCAGATAGAATTTTCATGTAATGGTCCAAAGTGGCACAGACCCATGGACTGGTCATGATACTGGTACTCTGTGTAACTAAATCAAAACAGGTCTTTACTGACTTCATTCACTGCACAGGAAAGCAAGAGCTTCCCAACTCCTGTGTGTATTGTGGTGTATGATGTACAAGGAAAAACTGTTATTTCCAAGCTGGAATCAGAATTTACCAAAAATATCCATGTTTAGTACAAGCCAGAACAGTGGGAAATTTATATTAAAGATATTTTTATATGTAGCACATATCCAGACAATCTATAAGTGTCTGTAACATGAATGAGATATGCACACCCCCAGATTCACAGGCACCACAGCAGCTCCACTAACTCCATAGAAGCTACTCAGGGTTTTATTGTGACTTGAGGCATCCTACAGGCAATGGACATGATCTCCCTCCTTCTGGCATCACAAGAAATAGATACGTGCCAGAATGTAGAGATGGGAGCCAATGCTTCATCAAATATTCTCCCAGGCTACCAAACTCACACATGACCAGGAAAGCCAGAAAGGGACACGAGAAGTCTGGAGCAGAGACCTGCACATGTTTTAACTAAGGCTCCACATCAGAATAAAGATAAGATAAAAAAACATCAACACTTTCATTTCTTGTGTCAGTTTTGAAAGGCTGGGCTATAAAGAACATAAAGCTATTCAACGGGTGAAAAAAAAAGAATGCAAAAAAAAGTCAGTCATCAGTTTGATGTCTAAAATAAAAAGGTAATGAGCTCCATTTACACAAGATTTCTGTGTTTTCATAGGCAAAGGAACAGACAGCACACCTTGAGAAAGGTCACCAGGAGGCTGATCTGGCATTAACTGATAAAGCTTCATTGATTTGTTATTTAAATTGTCTTTGCTTTTTTGCCCTTAAAAAAACCCAAGCCAGCTATTAGTCAAGACTAACTTTTTGACCTTTGTAAGACACTGTGTTCAGCTATCAAGCGTCGTGATAAAAGTGCCAACGTAATTTCAAAGCTGAGCTGTCAGAAAGGTGGTCTGGAAGCAGGAATCAAATGTTGAGTGTTTCCTGCTTACTAAGAAACCAAACACTGTGGAAGCCCACAACCAAATTAGCATCTAGATAATTTGCAAATAATTAACTTAGTGTCATTTTGTAGGCACTAAGTGCCTGCTCTTCTAATATCATGACTTAATTATCAGTATTTATTGAAAATATTTTGTTTGCTCTACATAAACTCAAACATTAGAAGACAGTCAAAAGTAATTACAAATATAAGTAACATTTACTACATAGGGTTAGGCACAATTAAATGCTAAAAGACACAGCAACAAAGACATAATAATAATTTTTTCTGGTTCCTGTGAAGTTATGGAATAATATGTGTAATAATTGCATTACACATAAACAGCAAGAAGAAAACTATTTCAGGGTTACAATTGGTTTAAAGCTGACTTTCCAAGTAGAGCCAGAAGTTTATCAAACCTGCTTGTAGCACAACCTACTTCTTGGACGCTCCACTTCAAGCTTGGCTTTGCTGTAATGCATATAAATTATTAACCCATTACCAGCATCAGCACCTGGCACTTGCTGCCTCACAAAAGCCAGCACTACAACTGCTGTTTTCATCTTGATTTGACTCTTGAAACTGCCAGGTTTTTCCTCCTGCTTAGCAGCACATATAAAGCAGAGAAGCAGTGCTGCAGTAAGGAGCAGGGACCCGACCTGTCCCACAGGGGACAGCCTGAACTGCACTCCCCAAAGGCTCACTTGGGCTGCCCTGGGCACCTGAGGTGTGCCCACAGAGGGGTTGTGCTTTCCCAGACTAAGGAGAAGGTCCTTCTGGGGCCCATGTGACTGTATGCAATGGTTCAGGGCCAGGACTCTACCCATCATCATGACTGGGATGCCACAAAAACGTACTTAAGGGGAAAGGGAGTAGCTGGTGCATGTGGGACATGCCACTTCCATGGCAAAAGCCACCTGTTTGGCCTGGACAAGCACAAGATTTTCAGCCATGAAAATGACAGTGAGCCACTCAGCTCCTACCAGTATTAACCCGGGTCCACACCCAGAAGTCACAATTCTGGTTTCTTTTTCCCAAAGAGCAAATACAGGGAACATTTCAAGTAACCTAAGACCTTAACTTCCCATGGAAAAAACCTTTTCAGACAAACTATTGCTTCCACAAATGTCCAGTTGGCAGCCGTGGGAGTGACAACCCACCGAATGCCCACTGCCTCAGTGTTGTCACCAACTGTGGCAATCACCACTGTTGTAAGGGAAGACCATAAAACATGTGTGTCTTTTCCTTTAAACCTTGCCTTGGCTTCAGCACTGCCACCCACCCAGCTGCACTCACTCTCCCAATGAGAGCACAAAACACAGGAGTATATAATACAGACATCACCTCCGTATCTCCATTGGATTTACCAGCTACTAATATGCTTTTATTGCCAGCCCACAGCCCAGATAATTCCTCATCTGGCGATACCAGGGAACTCTGACAGTGAGCCAAAACTACAGGGACTGCAAAGCCACGTCAACAAGTCCGTAAAACAAGGCAGTCAGTGGAGGAGGAGGAAGGTTAATGTGGAAAAATACACGTGCAATCTCTGCAGCAGCCCAGGAAGGCAAGAAAAGAATCTCCCGCATAATTCGTCCTACTTACAAGTTTCAGAAGTAGTTTCTCCTAGTAATGTGGGCTCCAGAACTCAAAGGATTAGGTAATTACAAAAACAGACAACAATTCTCAGTGTGTTACATGAAAGTGGAAATAGCCACTTCAAAGCTGCCCTGGCTGCAAAATGATTGTAACTAGATCTGGAAAATGCTGCATGTAAAACACAGTTGTGTGTGACTGTATTTATCCAATTATTATCTGATTGTATTTTAGAAATTCTCCGTGCATTTTTATTTTCTGCACTATGCTTCACCATCCCAGAAATGGAATTAACACTTTAAATCACTTTGCTATACATAAGCCATCCATGCCATTGAGGTCTAATCCCAGCAGAACCAGAGGAAGAGAAAATTGCAAGGGGAGCATGGGGAACGAACATGGGGATGTTGAGAGTTGCATTTAGCTGTAACTGTTATAGAAAATGAAATAAAACAGAAACAGATGCCACATTTCAGTGTAATTTCAAGCCAACCTCAAAGAGAAACAGATCCCTGATACCTCCCAAGAAATGCTGTACAGAGAACACCCCACAGATCCTGCATGTAGCTTTTAGTCCCACCTGCTGCACAACCTCCCACAACTACACACCCATCACACTGGCAAGTCAGCCTGCATTTTACTCACTGCTCACATTAATACTCCTCAGCCAGGATAAACCCACACTGCTCCACTTCAGTCAGGAGAGGCACAGGGAATTAATTATGAGGTGATCCAGTCCACTGCATGTAAAAGGGCTCCAGAGATAAAAAGATATTTTAAACTATTGCAAAGGAAATGTGGCTTTAGGTAAGAAATGAAGGTGTGATACACAGTGGGACTTGAAGGAAAAGTATTCCTGAAGTCAGCCGCACTTAAGTGGGTGCTTGTAATTAAGCATGTTCTGAAATGTTAGTCTGGGAGGTGATGAATGAGGAGCTACCTCACAACTGACTGGAAAATAACAGGTAAGTTCCTCCTATCTTGCTGTTCTGGAAAGTGGTGCACAGAAGAAAGGAAACAGCAGTAAAATTCTTAACAGCCCCTCACTTCAGTATCTCAACTGTCACAAATACATATTGTATTTGCAATCAGTATGATATGAAGTACTTCTTTATTTCTAGGTATATTTATCAGGACAACTTCTCAATTTATTTCACTTAAAGAATGGCAACAGATATTCAGAGACTAATTGAATCCTTCAGTATTTCTGTTTGTTAGTACAACCATCTATTCGTTATCAGAACAGATCTGCCTTTATAGTTTTATTTAAACAGTCAGGCAGACTCATGTTATCAAATATTAACCTTTTATCCTTTATCTCTATTACTAGTCTTGTAGAAAAATCAAGAATTTTCCCGTTCTGTGACGTCATTTGAAGTGCAGAGAATACCTTTATTGTAGAGCAGAGGCAGAATGAGCTGTTTGGTTCTGAGTGCAATAGATTATACTTAATTTATACATCTCCACTTCTGCCAATCTGCCCTACACTATAAAAACAGGCCAGCACAGAACTAAATTTTCTTTCTGTCACCAAACTTAACTATTGCTGTAAGTATTTTGAATGCTGTGTAAACTAAAAGGGTACTGCTGGGAAATACCACAATTCCCCTGACTTTTTAAGATCATAGCTTGGGAGCAAAAGGCTTTGGTAGGTGCACTGTGAAAAATATTCATAATTAAAGATAACTGCACAAGAACACCCTGTCTTCCTGAAGCTTCATCATGCTTGAGTGGGCTTTGGGACAATTAGAAACCTGTTTATGGAAAGGACAAGAGTATTTTCTCAAATGAGCATTAATAAGGCACAGATAACCCCCTGGACAGCTCACAAATACTTCTGGGAACAAAAAAAAAACCCAATCCAACCCACAGCTGACATCCAGAGAATAAGAGCTGTAGTTCAGGCTTAATTAAGCAAGAGGAAGGTTGCTTAGCAAGCGCTGGATGTGGAGTTCAGGTACAAGTAGAAAATACCCTCCTGTCCATCACAGAAGCTCCCTTCCCTGTGTGCTGGGTCTGGGAAGTTTGCCCAGGCTGCAGCTCCCACAGAGGAAATTTCATTCTCAGTGCTGTCCATGGGACAGATTTTACAAGCACCAAGCAGAGCGAAAACATGCTGAAAATATTAAATGCCCAGCAAAGAACAAGACAAAGGAATTACATTATTACACAGCATCCAGGTCACTGTGAGCTGACAGCTAGGTGTACCCTTTTTTTTATTTCCTGCATAAATTAAAAAGCTTCATATAAGGGTGTGTTTTTTCTTTTTGTTGGGGGGGGGGGGTGTGTGTGTTATTGATATTGCTCAGTCCTGTTAGCTGCTACACGAAGCCCCATTCCCTCTGCCAGCTGAAATACTCCTTGATCCCATATCAGTCACCCTTAGAGAGCTCCACAGCATCTGATCACACAGCTTTTAATGGTCTCAAAGCTACAGCTTTGCAAGGAGACCAATAATGGTCTCTCTCTAGCCCAAAAACTCCAAGGGAACAAACAACTGGGCCAAAATTTATCTCTGGGCTAAGTGCTGCTAAAGCCACTCCATTTGGCTCCTGGTATTTTGGTAAAAAACCAGAAGCACGGGAAGTGCAAAATGGAAACAGCCACAATCTCGTTAATGAAGAGAACTTCTGAAATCATGAGCAAAGGAGTCACAGCTGTTTCAGATGTAATGCACAACCATCTCAGCTGCTGAAAACAGCCTTCATTTTCTCTTTATTTTCTTCATTGCGAGCATGCTCAGCTTCTCTTCGCGTGACAGTGCAGGCAAACACACCTGAACCTCCAAAAGAATCCTGACAACGTGACCTCATCCAACACCTCAAGCATGCTCAGGGGTATCTGTTTTTGGCACTAGCACACAGTGAGATTTAGAGATAGGAAATGGGAGGTTTGTTTTCAAAATACTGTTTCCAACACAGTAAAGACCAAGTTTCTGGGTTTCACCCTAGATGAGTATCATTTGCAACACAGTGCAAATGAATTTGCCACATCCTACTCTCTTGAACACAGCTGATTAAGTATTAATTAATCTGCTGCACCAAATCTGTAGATTACATTAAAGAGATCTGCTGAAGTTGAGCAGGTTGGAAGAGTACCCATTCTCTCTTTAGAAGGTCACTTGCAGCCATACCTGTAAAATTTTCAACAGCTGTACCACTGATTGAAAGACTAGGGAAAGGAGGGGAAATTATACAAAATATTCATGAGAAGACCTCCAGAATACAGCAGGGGTTTGAAATGTCATCATTCAAAATACCAACCAAACAAGCTGAGACAGGAAACTAAAGGGCAGTGGAGAAAAACTCTCAAATGAGCTGATTCATCCCAAGACTGTGAAAGAAGCCACCACAGCAGAGAAGCTGCTCACCAGCCTACTCAAATGAACGCAATGCAACTCTCTGCTCCCATCTGTCCCCAAAGAAAAAGGAAGAGAAGAAAGCATTTGGAGATTCTTCACTGTGAGTTAACGTCCTGTTCAAGTCTGTAAAATGTTAAAGCTGCTGACAGTTTTTTTTCTCATAGTGCTTTTTCACAGCAAAGAAAACAGAGATACTTGCAGCTAATCAAGCTAACCTCTTAGTCAAGATATAAAACAACTTCCACTGTTAATCTTAATGCTTTTGACCTCTTCAGGCAAAAATAAATAAATTACTATGAAGTTGCACCCTGAACTTAAGCTGTGATACCCAGATTTACTTCCACCTCTCAAGGAGAGACAGTCTCTTCCTTTCGCTCTCCAGGATACCTGTCCAGTCTCAGCTCCTACACCTGAGCAGCTCCCAGTCTAGAACACTCTGGGACATAGGCGTATTGCCCATAAAAAGTAGGGTTTGGCTCCCCTCATTTACTGTAATATCAGAAGTGATCTGTTTTCTACACAAAACAGATTCAGAAGTGAATGTCCCTTTCAGTAACACTGAAAGAAAGGCCAATATTTAAGAGCATACCCTTAATTTCTACCTTTATTATTAATTAAACAATACATCTCTGCCCTCCCTGACCCCCAAAAGTATTAAGGACCCTTGAAAACAGAGAAACTTTTGTGGTCACCTGGCAGTCCTGCTGGTAGCCTTAGTAAGGAGGCAGTGGATCAGAAGAGTGAATGGCAAGCAGATCAAGGAAGATGCAGACTGGCAGGGCAGGGTAAGGAAGTCTCTGCTGGGGCTGAAGGCATCCCCTCAGCCCTAATGTGCAGCAGCTGGAGGGTTGTACCAGCTGGAGCTGGTAATCTCCTCGTCACTCCCTTCTCCACCAGGTGAGAAGTGCTCTCATTTATACTAACTTGTGCATTCCCCCCTAGTACCTTCACTGACACAAATTCATGTTCTTACACTATTTTAAGTCAGTAATAAAATAAGCCTTCATTATTACTGTATAGTTCTACATCACGTACAGATCGGTACTTGATTCTGTATTCTGTGTTTTGATACTATTTTATTATGCCACTGTGTATAACAAACTTTGTGTGATCCTTCCTTGCCAGTTTTGACTCACAAAGGCTTGGCTCTGAAGTGAGGTCCATAAAATAGATGTAGTAGGCTTGTTGAAACAAATGACAAAACAGTCAGAAGCTTTCCCCAGAGAAAGGCCAGCAGAAGACAAAGGTAGAAATATTTATGCAGTCACTAAGGGGCATTGGAAATGTGTTCTGAATAAACACTCATCTTCAGTATGCAAGTACCATTGCCTTTGCTGTCTCCCAAAGATCAGCGAGAATGGAAATCAATGATGCTGCCTTGTTAGAAAACACAAATCAAAGCATCAGTGACTTTGTAAAATCCCTTCTGTCACTTTGACCTTCTAGTGCCAGGCAGCTCCACAGATTCATTACCGTTCATTGTAATGTCTAAATAAAAAATCAGCAGCACAACTATTTGAGAGCAACACACAAGCAGTGGGAATCAGAAAAACAGGCAGGAATGAGAATCCCATGAAAGGATGCTCACACTGCCTTGAGGGCTGCATCCTCTCTTCTGTCACTTCTGTTGTGGTCCAGCTGCACCTACTGTTTCCTGTTGAGAGCCTGGTTCTCTCCGTGCCCAGTTAGTCATGCTGGGAGCTACGGCTGCAGCTCCTACAGTTGCACCTTCACCAGGGACACCAGCAGGGTTAAATATTATAAGTATAGTGGGAAACACCAGACCACCTCCTCTTTCAGAATATCTCTTCTAAGAAAGCAGTAGGATGGGGGATAGTACTAACCTGAGTCTCCAAGCTGGTGTAGGGACTAGGAGGTTCAATCTACAAAGAGAGCAGACAGAAACAGCCATTACTCTGGAATAGTGGAAAAGAAGGTGTTCTGAGCTGTTACTGCTCCAAAGTAGTGATATTAGCAACAAACACACCTGCTTGATCAAGGATGGCAGAGGGGGTTTTTTGTGTTAAGAGTTACCACTTTTTCAGGCATCTGGAAATCACACAGAAATTACAGAATCCCTACAATATTTGGATGAGCAAAAAATGTTGCAGTAATAGTATACCAGAGACATATTAGTTAGAGAACAACTCAAGCCCTGGTATCTTTGATTTAATCCTCTTTTACATTTTTAGATTACAATTGACTGGTTTTAGATTAGATTAATACTTGACTGGTGGTGAATTTCAAGGCATTAGAACCTTTTCAGAAAGTTGATCAGGACTTGATGAAAGGACTGGCCACATCCTTGGCAAAAGTTTTCCTCCCAACAGCTGCAATTAGCTGTGGTTATTTTGTTTTCCATTAAAACTTTATCCTCATGAATGTCCCTCTCCAGCTCTGCACATTATAATGCAAGTGCACTCTGAATTTTCTGCAGTGTGGCATCTTCCTTGGTGTCAAAATCTGAACTCTTAACTTAGCTTGGCCAGAGGATCCAAATCTCATTAAAAAGCTTCCAAACACAAAAGCACAAAAACGGTCTATTTAGCCTGTTAATTAAAAGGTTAGAAAGAGATAACATCCCTATAGGAGACTCCATCATTAGTGTTCCAGAATTGGCACTCACAAGCAAAATCCTTAAAGAAACATCTTTTAAAGCATAAGGGACATTTAAAACCTCAGTCTAGCTGGTCCAGGACCACTGCAAGGTCTTGCTTTCTACATCCTGTTTAATTGAAAAGCCTAACAGAGTGGAACCAGGTCAGTTGTGCTTGCTATTAAATCCATCACATATGTCTAAACTTTTAGTTTAGTAAATTCTTGTCTATTAGATAATCAGGCTCCTGAGACTAATTTTGAGTTTTGAGTCATTGTGATTCTTACTTTGGCTAAATCACAGAATAGAATGAAAAAAAAAATAATCTGGCTTTCCTCAAAAAAACACTATATATTCCTTTTACTTTAACTTTTAATTATGCCTATAAAGCAGGTTTTCTTTTAATAATCCCATAAATATACTAATGAAGAAACAAGCTATCAACCCAGGGGAAAAAATCTAAGGAGGAAATAGGCCTTGAAACTCTTGATACACCTTTCCTCCACCCAGCAAGTTATGAATTAGGGACCACACTGTGCCCAGGTGAAAAAGGCCACGATTACCTCTGTCATACTGCTAACTTAGAACAGATTGATTAAAGATTACATTTAACACCAGAGTACCATTATGACACAGATGTAGTAGATATTATCTGACAACTGGCCAAGTGGTACCAAGACTGGAAGGAAACTGAGAAACCTCAAGGAAACCCAAATATCATGTCATCAGCTAAGCTTGAAGGGGGACAGGGAATCATTTGAAGGTGAGAGGACTCATCCTTGGATGGTCTTACTCTGAAACAAAAGATGGCAGCACTCACACCTCTTCCCTTAGAGACTTAGTGGGGATAAAACTCATCTGTTTGGCAGCTGGACTCCAAGTAATGCTAGTTTGGTCACAACATTGTCCTACACTGTCCCACTCACATTTATATCATAGCAGGAAGATCACAATACTGGCAGGTGTGCATGTCAGATAGAATACAAAACATGTTTAAATGAAAAAGCAAAATACTACTGTTACAAAGAACAGCCCAGCTGCACAGGCTCCCCTTTGGGAGATCATCTGGATTTTCTCAGTCGATGCCAATTTGATTGCAGACAAAAGCTTTTTCAACAAGCACTGTTCACTTCCAAATGACAATACTTCTATAAGAGGAAGTAGCTACTGTATGTATAAAACATCCTGGAAAGATTAGGGGATTCCTGTAAAAGATAAGGCTTCAGACTATTTAAAGGCCAGACAAACTAACTCTGATACTTGCTGAACAGAAAAGATTTCTTATGGTAATTACTAATTTCAAAAGGTTTCTGGACTAAAGAAAGTTGCAAATATAAACCCAATTCTCCTCTTTAAACAAAGAAATAAAGAAGCTGAGGAGGGTGAAGGAAGGAGGACATAAACACAGTCAAATTCAGTTTTCAACTGCAAAATATAATTTTAAAATTAGAGCTCAATGTCAGCAACTTAAAAGAAAGATTCTCACTCTTACTGAAAGAATGAGACATATTCTTAAAATCAGCTGCCTATTACCAAAGCCAAATAAATGCCCCATTTGGGTAAATCCCAGTGTTCTCCTCCAAGTCGTGTGCATTGCCTGATGCACAGTTATGGATGGCAATGGGCACAGGAACAGCCTATGAGTGAGAGATGAGGGCACACACCTTTTTTAAGGTACAACCTCCGTGCTCTGTCCAACCTGCCTGCTCTCCTTGACTGTTAACTGCTAATGAAAGGTCTGAGTCAGAGAGCAAAGTTATCGCTCGTCCACATCTACACACGGAAACACTTAGGAACAAACAGCACAACAACGGGCACTGAGCTCAAAGAAGCCAAGTTCCTCTTAAGTTCTACCAGTTTTCAGCAGCCTGACACAGCACCACAAGAGCTGTGATACCTAAACCCCAGGGATATCAGCAATCACCCCATCTGAAATTTCAGACTGCCATTTTTCAAGTGCTATGAATCATTAATCTCCAGTGCTTGTGATCAGATGAAATCTGTAGTGGAATTGGAGTGTGAACAGTAGGACAGTGCTGTATTAACAGCACGACACATTAATTACCATTAAAGATTGATCAAGATAAGGGTCTGTTTACCATTGAAAGGTGACAATGAGAACAGCAACTCTGGTTTGGGGTTGGGTTACTGTGTTTTTCATAAAGGGTTAATGTCTCACTCCCATACAGCAAAAAGACAGTTGTTTTCACAGATACTGCAACCTTCCCAAAACAAAACTAAAGAATAGGAAGACTCAGAGGAACTGAGGTACAGATGAATAAACCAATATTCCAAAGTCATATGAGAAATATGAGACATACCTCTAACGTCCAGGACCTGGACCACAAGACATGTCTCTCACCCATGCTACAGAAATGGTTTTCTAGCACAGTTTCAAGAGACATCAGGTTTGAATATGGTAACTCAGCCTATGCCTCAAGCTAATCACACATGATCTAAGCCTGACTGCAGCAAGGCCCAGTGCTCAGACTCAGCAGAGTTCTGTTGGCTGCACTGAACCCATTCCTGGAGACAAACCTTCTGCCTGCTGTCCCTTCCACCACTTCTGGACTGTGCCCTTCTAGTTCCTGTGCAGCTCTGTTCAGCTTTGATGAGTGTGACAGGAACTTGAAAGAGTTTTTTACACTTTGTGAGCTCTTTTCACTTAGTTTCTACTCGCTTCTCTCCATGCCTGGTGGCAGCACGGAACTGTGTGTGGCTTGGCACAGGGCAGTGGCCCCCCAGCAGTGCCAGTCACAGGTGCCCTCGCCCCAAACTGCAGCAGCTTTTCCACATTTGGTGCAGCTGGACCCTGAGACACACAGGGGAACCAAACCAGCCTGAAAAGTTCCTTTTTAGTTCTATTTATTTGTTTTGTGTCGCTTTACAACTGAATCAATTCTTTCACTCAGCTCATGACACGAGGCAAAGAGAGCTGTGCTGGCACAGCAGAGAGGTGGCCAGCAAAGCCAGGAGGGGGAGGATATGAAGGAAGAACCAGCAGTTAGGGACAGGGTAAGAAGGCAAGTAGCAGTAACAAATGCCAGCATCACCACCAGATACTTCTTCCCACGAAACCACAGTTTCAGACAAAAACACAAAACATTCACCTAAAAGTGACATTTTACACGTCCTCTCCAATTGCTCTGTTGCCTGCAAGGCAGGACCACATAATAGCAGCTCCCTGTGTGGGCAGGGCTGTTTTTACAACTCACAGTTGAGGGTTACAGCTATCCCAGGGCACCATGGCTTCATCTCTTCTGCTGACTCATTTTATGACCCAGGGGTTTGTTAGCCTGCCAACCCGTGGTTTTTATCCTACACTCAAATTTGGCTCTAAACCTTTGTATATTCACAGAAACAAAAAACTAAAACAAAACCAACAGGATTGGAAGGGACCATCTGGACTGCCACTTCCCCATCTTTCTGCCATGTCTCCACTAGTGAGGGGGAACACAAGTCAGGCGACCTCCCACACATACTAGGGATGGTGGTGGCACGAGTGCCCTGGAGCAGCACCTGGGGCACCAACACTCTGAGTTTCCCTGCAGATATGTCCCTGCAATGAAACCCAGCATCTTATTCCAGGAAGTGTTCAGTAACCTTAATGGCAACCCTCAGACATGTCACATAAACAGCCACCTCTACACCACCAGTTACCTCACACACACCAACTTATTTTCAGAAGAGTGACTTCCCAGTAGCGCCAGTACTGTGAGTCTGGACAGGAGGTGCCGGGCAGGGGACAGGAAATTCTGAAGTCACCCAGAAAATGCTCTTGCAGATTTGATTTTTATCACACTGCCCACCATCAGAAGCTGCACAAACATTTGGGGAGGGTAAGCATTTTCAGGGTGGTCTGTGGGGCACTAGCTTGAATTTATTTTTTTTTGGGGTCTTCGGATAACTTCAAAGGCTCCATAACAATGTTTGCATGAATAGGAGGAGATGGAAAGGACTTGCTAGTATTAATGTACCCAAGAGCCCCACTGTAACTGCTCTGCAAAGGATCATTTCAAGCAAATACACCAATTCCATAGAAATATCAGCTTGTCATAACCACATAAATCATAATTTTATTATTTCTGCTGGACATCTTAACACACATCCAGGAGGGTCTAGTACACAGGTGTAAAAGCTATTATTTGACTTTATTCCTCCACCATAAAGCAGCAGAAGAAAGGAAAAGTGTTATAGAGAATGTTTCCTATGATGCATTAAGAACAATTATTCAATGAAAGACTGATCTTGAAATGCCAAGACACAGGAAATTAGCACATTTGCACCATTTTTTCCCCCCACTGACACTGTTCAAATGAATAGTGGTTCTCAGGAAGAAATTACTGTGCTATCAATATACCAATTTTTTCACCACTTAGTACAGCTGCAATGGTCTGGAAACAAACATTTAGTAAAGAAAGGACTCCAGCTCCAGGCAAGCAGTGGCAGAGGCCAAGCCCAAAGCACAAACAACTTCACCTTACACAAACTAACAGTGCAGAAAAGGGGCAGCCAACCTGTCTGCCCTGCAAGCCACATACCTGAATTTTCATATAACAAAGAGCCACAGACACTTACCATGTCCATTGAAGAGACAGAAGGAGCAGATAGAAAAGGCATGCAATGACAAAAGCTCCCAAGGAGCAGGAACACCAAAGGATGTAGTTAGCATGAAGCAACCCCCCTGGGACAAGCAGCAGGGCCAGGCTGAGCCCTGATTGCTGCCTCCCTTCCTCCACCAGCAAGGACTCGTGTCACCCAGTACCCCACTGCCAGCACAGTCCCACTGCTGCTCGTGCAGTGATGGGGCAGGACAGCAGCAGCTCCTCAAGAGCCTGAGAGCCACCACCTGCTATGTCTGGTACAGACCCCAGCTCAGGTCTCAGCCCTGCTCTGAGCCCCACGGGTGTGGCACTAACAGACACTGAAGCCCCAGGAGAAGGGAGAACTCACGCAGTGAAGCCACGATGCACACACCTTCCAGAGGCTCCTCTCTGAGCCACCAGTGACAAGACGTGGCTGTGGTAGAGGTGGAGCAACCCCAGTCCAATGTGCTGGGTGGTCCTGCAGCTCCTGTGAGTTCTCAGGATGCCAGAATGGGCAGAGGCTGCTCCAATAACACTGAGCTGCATTTAGTGCACTCACTTCTAATAGCCTTGCTGGTACACAGCTTAACAAACCTGTCCTTCAGTAGCAACATGAGCCCACGTGGCCTCTGCCAGCCCTTAATTTTGACAAATGAAGTGTTTGTGTGGCCAAATTGGAGAACTGATCCTAACTAAAAACAAACCACTGGGGCAAGATGTATTTACACAAGATCATTTCCTCATCTGGTTTGCTGAGAAGCTAAAATGGGAGGCATCTTACGCCAGGACAACCACTAACATTTAAGACACAGAATTTTATGATCAGTTCCATAAAACTACTATCTTGGTCAACACCCTTAAGTACACAATACAGCCTCTAGACCATCAAAACTCTCCCTAACATTCAGGGCTACCCCATCACCTCTCCTTCCTTGACTATCCCTTCTGAAGATTTCATGGCCATCCATTACATCACATGGTGAGTCACCATGTTTCTGTGATGGCAACTATATCACAGTTTTCCTGCTGCTACTCTGCATCCTTTGAGTTATTCTCACAGTCCTTAGTTTTAGCACACCTAGAAAAGTGTCCCAGGTAGAAAATACTAGGAAGAAACAAGAATGAGAACATAAATACATTGTAATTAGCTGCAATCCTTTAGAAGAAGAAGATATTGATCAAATAAGGCTGGAGTGCAGGTGGGAAGAAACAAACAATAGAAAGATAACTACTAAAAGGGGAAAGAAGCACACACAGCTAAAATATGAAAAATACAAACTCTGCAGAGATACCATTTGCAATACAATAAAATTCAAGACAAAATAGGAAAATCTGAGATCAACACCCCAAATGTTTATAGCTTTTATGCTCACTCCAAGTGCATTGGGGGTTCAGTATGGATTACAGAGGGGTCAAGAGAACCCAAGTTACTGAGAACCAAAATAGCACACCAGTGAATAACTTTAGAAGCACATACTTGAGCGTGGCAAAGGTTTATCCTCCTTGCCATACTGGGAAAGTTCTTCCATGTGAAAGAAAAGGTGTTAGAAAGCATTTGGAAATTAAGCCAATATAAGAAACACAAAGAGGCCTGATCTGCCAGCTCATTTCTACTCGACCACAGCACAGGCTTGCAACAAGTCAGCAAGACTTGAAACACCTGTGCACAGCTAATGAGCCTGGGCCTTGTTACAGCTTGGTGAAGATTACCCCCTCTGTGCTGAGGTACACACCAACTGGTAGAACAGAAAGCTCAGGAGGCAAAGCTGATGTGCCCAGTGCCTCCTGTACACCAGCTCTGGATATTTCTCCACCACAAACAACTGCAGTCTCTTTAGTAGGTGACGGCTTTGGTAAAAACTGCTCTAATCCTTGGCAACTAAAATAAATCACTATAACTACTTCAAAGACAAAAAGCTGAGGATCTGCCCAGGACTTGAGCACAGCATATGCTCTTCTCCCAAATGAAGATTCGTGTGCTTATCCAGCAGATGAAGAGTAGTTCAGTTAAATCTAAGCTTTTCCACACAGATAAAACTGTTTTCTTGTCTGCAGGAGTTTTACAGAAGACTATAGTCATTTACAGAACCTGAACTACAGCAAGACCTACTGTTCCTTAGCTTGTAAAAACAGGCAGTGCCCAGAAATAACACAGAACTCCCAAATACCTCCATACAAACCATTACCCAAAATAAATCCATATCATCTCACCAAACATTTAAGCCCCAGACTGAATCTTCTGTCTATTAAATACTGTTACAAATGAAGTTGAAATTATCCCTGTCTTTGGAGGTTTTTCCCTCCTGAAAAGTCTCTGCTGTTGTTACGAGCTCAGCACAGACCCCTGAGCTCAGGCAGGGCCAGCAATGGCAGATGCAGATAGCAGCAGGGAGCTCTCTCAGATGTCTGTAAAATATGTCTGACCACAGAGATGCTGCTCTCCAAGTACTGCTTTGGCATTTTGAACAAGTCAGCTCCCCAGGCCAGACATGCTGTCTCACAGGTACGAGAGAAAGACAGTTAATGTTTTAACTTATTAACTCCAGGCAGACTTATCTCTCAGCCCCGACACCTCACTACAGCACAGATGCTCCGACACCACTTTTCGAATCTGCGCTTAAGAATGATGATCTGACTGACTCAGAGCAAGGGTCAACTGTCCTGCTTTCCTTAATAATTTATTAATAGCTGGCAGGAGTGATGGCTTTGCTGCATTGTTCAGTTGTCCTAACAAACTGCATAGTTTGTTTCAGGCAGCAAATTAATTTAATCATGAAATATAAGTGTAAAAAGACAATGAATATGAATCTAATGGATTAATATAACTGGGTTGTTGAGAGATAGCAAAGTGTACCAGATGATACTGAAAAAGATCTTTTCCCCCCATGCCCCACCTCATCTCTGAAAACCCCACAGCTCCTCACTGCTTTGAACTGCAGCTTTGTGCCCACTTCCCCAGTGGATGCTGCTGTGGAAGCCTCTGAGGGCACCCCAGGAGGTACAGCCTGGGTATGATTTTGAGTATAATTAAACTCATAGATGTGGGTTATTTGTAGTTCTAGGGATGGAACGGCAAAAGAAAAGAGAACAATGATACATGTGCTTATGCAACATTTTAATAGAGCTAGAGGAGTCTATATTTGTAGAGTAACCAACTGTTTTAAAAAGCTACCTAAAAAAGCACATGGAAGGAGATGTTAATTCTGTTCAGTGTATAAGCATTGCATTTAAAGGAAGAAGAATGTCCTGGCTGACAACCACTCCAGTCATCATCTGTTACGAGAACAAGCTGCTTGAATATTATCTGAAACAGGACATGGTTTAAAAAAATCAGCAGGAAGGCTGTGACCAAATTCAAAGATCAGGCTCATTTCAAGTTTCCAGACAAGTAAGTTACCACAAGAAAGGAACAGATTCAAGAGGTAAAAGAACAGCTCAGGAGAAGAGACTTCAGGCACAGCCAGCTTCAAAGCTGAGTCAGGCACTGCTATGGTGTGAACACAGGTCAGCCAGTCAGCAGAAGGGCTGCAAGTTTCACTTGTAGCTATCACAGGTAATCGAGCTGGAAATCCATATCAAAGCACTCGGAAAAGAGAGGGATACGGTGGTGGGCCAGCTTAAGTGGTGTTGGCATAACCCCAGTTACAATAACAACAAAAAGCAAGCACATTTTCACCAGATTTTGCACTGCACACAGCAAAAGACACCCACACGTTTCTGCTCTCAAGGCAGAGCAAAGCACGGCTGTTCAGTGACAGCCACGCTGTGGAGTCATCCAAGAGCAGCAGCTTCAGCTCTTCACCATCCTGAACCCTTCTGCAACCTCCCAGGGCCCTTCCAGAGAGGGGCATGGCCTGGCACAGAGCAAGGGCTATGCCCTGAGCTTTTCCATCCCGCTATTCCCATGAGCAGGATCTTTCAAAAGAATAAACTGAGGACACCAGAGGACTGGGAATGCAGCCCTAGGTCTTTTAGGAGGAAAAGGGCAAAGAAAAGAAAAAAAAAAAAGGCAAGGGTAAGTCAGCTTTGTTAAGAAAATCCAGCTAAAAATCTTGAGGGTAATAGAATGAGAAGCAGCCTGTATAGCTTTATACAGAATAAAGCCTGCCAGACAAATTTAATTGCTTTATTTGTTCTTTGATAGAGTTACAGAGAGAGTGGATTAAAGGAACACAGTGGAGGTCATATTTTCTGGATTTTAGGACAGCATCTGTGTCTCACGAAATCCTAATTGAAAAATTAATTCAAAAAGACTGGGGAAGGGGCAAGCATGGCATTGGAATTGAGAACTGGCTGCAGGACTGTAAACAAATGTTAATGATAAATGGCACTGTATCGAGCTGAGGGGAGGTCATATTGAACAAATTCATTAATGACCTGAAACAAGGATTAAAGAGCATGCCAACAAAATCTGATGATTGCATTAAAGCTGGATTGTGTCTGACGGGTGCAAGCATGCCGTAAGGTGAAGAGGGCACGCCCAGCATCAGGATACTGCCCCCAGATCCCTGGCAGGCAGACCAGGCGTGCTCCAGCCCCAGGCACCTGCCATCCATGGCCCTCACCCCAAGCACCCAGCGCAGCATCCCCTCCCTGCCACTGCCCACCCTGAAAAAAAACACAGCTTTGCATGTCCTGAGAGTCAAACGAGACGTGTGGCAGCAGCACAGCCCTCGGCAGGTGTCAGGAGTGCAGGAGGCCACAGAGAGGAGCAAGGCTGAGATCGCCCATTCAAACACAGCCAGGGGAAAAAAAAAGTTAAAAAAAATCCCACAGCCACAAATAATACAATGCCCTAAATCCCAACAAGATGTGTTTTCCTCATTTCCCTGGTACAGTTTCAAAAATTGTGGCTTTATGGATTAAAGTCCCTGATAAATCAGTTTTGGATCTGAGACTTCCTCTGCACAAACTTATGACATTCCAATCTTTAAGAGACGGCAGGAGAAAAGAAAACAAAAGCAAAAAACCCAAACGAACTAATCAAACAAAAACAACCAACACCATAATAAAAATAAACCCCAAACCCAACCAAACAAAAAACCCCAACCAAATAACTGTTTGAAAAATTTTGAATCAATTATTTGAACACAGAATTTGGTAACACTGATCTTTAAAGGATGAAATAGATAACTTATTTTTAAAGCACAGCAGCTGATTTTCGGCTTTGGAAGTACTGAGGGTTTAGCACTAGACACTGGGTTTAATCATTAAGCTACAATAAAAGATAAAGAATATGCAGGTAGAACAGCAGTTTTGGCTCCCTTCTGCAGTTTTCATGCCAGAACTAAAACATATTTTTCCCAAATAACAGGAGCTATCCATCATTTTTATTATCAGCCTGGATACAGATCCAAGTTTCATCACTTGGTAAGTTGGAAAAACTCTCATTAGCATCGGTGTGTGCAGGGAGCCCATAAGAACACCTCATTAACTCATTAAAGAGGATTCTCACAGAGATTAGCTTCGTCAATCCTTCATTTAGCTACCAATCCATTCATGTGATGCCATTAAGCCCCTCATAAACACCAAGTACTTAGTAACACACTGTAGGAGCTTGCCTTTGTATTGCTATACTGGTGTACACTGCTACTGTATTTATGCTGCATCAGTAGGAAAATTACTGCAGCCCAAAATGATAGTTGATTTCCAACATGACCAGTGGATGCCAATATGGTTGTACTAAAATGGGACACGTGGTTTATTAATTCCCAATCCCAATGATTTTAAAGCATTCTTAAACAAACCTTGCTTTACATCACACATTTAAATGATATGGCAAGAAACAGGCAGAGGCAAAAGAAACGGTTACAGTAACACCCAGTGCAAAGCAAAGGCACTGCTGCTCATTCTCTGAATGGGGAAGCTGTCAGTGAGGAACCTCTCATACCACCCTTAATTTCCAAGTGTTCCTTCTCCACCCCAACCCTTCTTCTGTGCATCACTGCTGTCACACCATGTGCAATCTATTTTCAGTAAGCCACCTCTCCATAAACAGCACATCTGCCTCTGCCAGGAGAGGCTCCCTCTCTCTTCTGAAACAGGTTTCCAGCACTGCTTTGGCTCACTACAGTCGAGATGATGACAGAAAGGCAAAACCTGCCACTGCAGCACATCAGACAGGCATTCTGTGTTGGTAAACAGCAATTGTCATCCAGATGGCCCTACTGCAGCTCCATTTTGCACTGGCCCTCAGATGCCACGGTGACAACTGCTCATGTAAGTACATGCTAAAGCACCTCTATTCCCACCACTGCAGTCGGTACTGCTTCCCCATGTGTAGGTGTCAGAGGATTTCAGCCAATCTAGATTCCTAACTTTAGTACAGCTGCATGATTTTATTTTCAAGCCAAATAATTCAAAGAACTTCAATTCAGCTGCTTAAATCGAACAGATTTGTAAGACCCTAATTAACTTGTATATCCCGTTTATGCACAGCAACAGCCAAAACCAACGTCACACTCTTGTTAAAAACTCCTCACAACTCTATTGCAATTCACTGAGTACCATCCCACTAAGCCTGCAAACAGTTCAGCTCAGACCTAGCAACTGCTCCGTTACATCTGATCCACTTTGGAAAACATAAAATAATCTCTGTTGGTGGAGGATAAACGTGGCAGTTTGCTGGATGTGCCAGGGAGGAGAACCTGCTGTCCTCAGCTGAGCTGCCTGCCTGGTTCCAGGCAGTTGCCTGGAACTGAAGCTGTGCAGTAAGTGGCTTTCCATATTTCAGGAAGTCAGACAAAAGATGTAATTAATGGCACTTGGGTTGGAGGGGGGAAATCCTTCAATGTAAAGTTTTGAGCCACTGCACATTGATGAAGAGAAGTAAATAATAAGAAAGAGTTGCCCACAGTAAAGGATTTTGTGAAAGGGAACTCCACAGCTTGGTAGTATCACAAGCACCCTAGGAATCTGGAGAATGAGACGGGAGAAACTCTGGGGAGACTGAAGTTAAAAACTGCACACTGCATGGTTCATTTTCCTGTAATTCCTTTTATTCATTGCTATAATCAACTTGACATGCAAAGCTGTTCCAAATTTACTGACAGCTTTTCAGCTGACATCTAGTTCTCAAGGTATTTTTTTTTTTAAACTTAAATAGCTAATTATTCATCGCCCTAAACCAGGATATATAACAATGTCAGGAAATCATCTGTTCAAGTTATATCAAAAAGCCTTTGGGGATTAGTTCATCTCTTTTGTATGCTGCAGAAAACACTCACTTGTAAACAATTAAATCATCATTTGAAATCTGTCTACACTTTTAGCATCTCTGAATACAGCCTGAAAAACCATATAAACAAGCACCCTATTGTTACATCTAGAACCCTGTGCTGAAAGGTTTTCCTCCATAGTATCTTGTTTGATGGAGGCTGAAGGCTGAATTTAGAGGCTAAGACAGGCTTTCCATAAAACCCATAAGAGTACATCTAAATAAATATAACAGCTGCTTAAGAAGACCAGAGCTGCAATATTCTCAGGTTACACTGAGAGCAGAAGACATGCCATGAGCATATCAACATATTTTGACACAGAGGCATATAACCTCCATGTAAGAGAGTCATGGTTGATACAAAAATAGGCATTTAATTTAGCCATAAGGGCTCAGTCTTTGGCCAGAACCTACAGTAATCAAATCTCATAGCACCCTGCCTGTAGATGAACAGCTCCTGCTTTTTACAAAGACAGAGGGACATCACGAGAGGAAGACGCATTTAAAGCTGGCTTTAGATTCCTATCTGAAATTCAGTCTATTTTGCTTTTGTCTCCTACTGATTTGACTGCATTTTTAAGAGCTGTGGCTTTGTGGAATAACAGAAACACAATGTAAGCAGAACATCCCATAGGAAGGAATTCCTTTCTGAGCACTCCAGTAGTATGTTACCATCTTGGACAGTGCTCATTTGCACATCTAATTAAGACTGTGCAGTGTGCAGGCTAGGAGCTTCCATTATCACCTCTGAAAGGGAGCAGGAGTACTCCACTACTGACAGCATTTCTCAATTTCACAAATTTCCTTGTGCCAATATATACCTTTACAAATACACTGGTTGCTTGAGGTTTTTGTTATAGAGTTACCCCTACGTTCAAGAATTTAACTCTATTCTACTTCTCTCGATGAAAAATCTGTACATTATAGAGTTGAAAGACCAACTTGCTGTTACTGCTTCATCATTAATTCTATGATTTCATGGCCTTAGTAGCTTGATAAACATCTTGGCTAATTCACTTTAATCACTGCAGCCATATCCTTTTTACAATATAATTGCTGACCCAGTCAAGAAAACAAAACAAAACAAATCTTCGTCCTTATGGAATGAAAGGCAAGTAGGTTCTTGTGGAACTACAACTTCCTTTTAGTTTGTGGAGGAAAACACACAGCATTCATAACAGCATGCAGATGGAGGAGATGCAGACAGCACATCATTGTTTGGGAGAGGAACTCCTTCATTGCCAAGACATCCGCTGAGATGATATCACTGAACATTAAGGCACAGAACTCACTTCCCTGGCACTCAGTGTGCTTTTGGCCACAAAAGCAGGCCCTGTGCAGTTTCTGCCAGCTGTCAGTGCCAAAATCTGGGACAGTGGATTAGTACAATGGAAATGAAAGATATGACAGTACAGGGAGAATGACTTACAGAAGTTTCAGGAGTGTTTCCCAACATTCTGAGTCCTCATCTTAGCAACACAGAGAAACTCAGACTAGAACTAAAGGCAGAATGGATGAGGCCAGTTCATCCCAAACTCCCAGAGGACAGAATTTCATAGACTGATATTCCACAAAGTCCAGACAGAGCATTATTGTTAGTGGGAGAAGAGGCTGGTACAGACCATGCTCTTCTTTCTGACACATAACACATGAGAGGAAACAACTGACTGTGCTACCTCACACTGCCATCCCTCTGGACAAAACACACAGGAAAAAGTAAACGCTTGTATTTTATTTCTTGGAAGCAGGAAATCATCACATAGGACTATCACAGAGGATTTCCACTGACAGCTATCAGTATTTGAGCACCTCTCACAGAAGAAACAAGCAAGTGCTAATTTCCCAGTGCACTTCATAAGCGTGTCTTTAGCATTTCTCTCCTTTCTGGGCTCTCCTTGTCCTGGGGGTTATTCCTACAGTTTGATTTTTGGTTTTGAAAGGAGCTACCAGAAAGGACAGGTAAAAAGGACTAAGTGAGTTATGACTTCTGAGAAGAGTGCAGGCTGATTATCCAGGCTCAGGAATAAAAAAAACATACACAATTGCTACACATACAACATCTCTTTTCTTGAAGATACCATCACAGATCTAAAGCATAAATAAACACTGTTGCTCTGTCAGAGGCAGATAATTTACTGAACACTACATTGCTAATGGCAATATTATACACGATGCAAGTGTTTCAAACAAAAAAAAAAAGAAATCAAAGGAAGGTGTTTCTCATCCTAACTATTCTGCAACTGACAGGTGACTGCGGGGCTGCAGATAGGAAATTCAATTTTATCTAAGAGGAAACATACCTCCACTCATTCTGTTGGGAGCTTCCGTGAGCAACAGTTCCTTCAAGTAAGGGCAATGTATAGCAAACACCTCTCAAAATAGAAATTGCAAGATTCCCATATTTGAAAAATAATGCAGTTTTTCAACATTTTAGAGTAAATATATTTTTACAAAGATAATAAGGAACTTTCTGCTATTGAATGACTTAAAAAAATTGTCAATGTAATCAACAGCACTCAGTTCTTTCTAAGGCAATAGCTTTACTTGTTTAGAAAAGACTACTAATACATTGAAAACAAGAAACATTTAATGCATTCTTACTATTTTGATTGAAAATAAGTTGAAAATTTTAGGAGAAACAAAGCATAAATCTACTTTAATATGAGCTAACAGTGCTCATGCCATATCGTGTATTATATCTGAAGGCAAGGCTTTCTCAGTTAGCACTGTAACAAGCTAAGCAAAACTTTAATTAATGCACTTCAAAGCTGTTTTAATGGACTGAAGGTTAAGAAACTTCATGACCTTCCTTAACATGTGGTAAAATGGATCTTTAAATAGTAATGGATGGGCCTTATGCTCAAGTTCTGCTAAAAAAGACAACTCATTTCCGAAAAAGGAAGCAAGGAAATGAGCCTCTGAGTTTTTGATTGCTAGCTGAGGGAAAGTAATACATAAAACCCTAAAAAGAAGGAGTTACAATGTTGAAGTAAGATGACTCAGAGAACTGTAATTAGGGGGTCAAACCTGCACACATAGATCAGGAGGACAGAAGCAGAGGCCAGGGTGGTCTGGCTCTTACCAATCCTGGCCAAAATTTTCTGGCAGTAATGAAAGTTCCAGACAAGGAGATCACTGATGAAGAGATGAAAACACCACAACATAAGGTTTGAAATGCAATTGATAAGTACCTCACTGAAATGTGCTTCAGCAAGAGCAGGGGGGAGAGGCACTGCAGGAGAATGGAAACACTACTCTTCCTGAACACCAGAACACACACATCCAAATGCTGCAGCACTAGCCCAACATGCCCAAAATGCTTCTTCACCATTAACAGGTTCCAATCCTTCATCTATACCCAGAGATATGGAAAATCTCCATTCCAAATCCACTTCAGAGCATTAATCTGTAGTAACTGAGCATTCGACATGTCCACACCTTTTCCACCTGGAGACAAACTGCAATGTTTTTCTAACCAATTTCCTTCCTATACCTCATCACAAAGCTTTGAAAACCTTTCTCTGAATTCACCAGGGCCTATCCTTTGTGCCTTCAATAACTTTGTTAAGGTTGTAAGAAAGACTTGAGTCTGATTTCTGATTTAAAAATAAAGATTCAATTTTAAGAGAGCTCTAGTGCAATAACATGAGTTGATTACCAACGCAGGAGCCAAAAAAGGGTATTTTGTAAGATTAACACTGTATAAATATCTTTAACTACTCAACAACTTTGCTTTTTGCATTAACTTCTCCAAAATCCACTTTCTTACTGCATTGGATGTAACAGCAATTAGAATGCTCTTTACTTTCACATATACATCTTGGGATGAAAACAGTGCCATATAAATCAGACTTTTACTGAACAGGGAGATTATTATGTCACTTTACAGCAATCTACTACAAACTAATTCCTTCCAATTTAATGCCAAGTATGCCAGCTGATGGTGTCTAAGGGAAAAAAAAAAAAGTATCAGGCAATGAATAAACTCTAGTGGCAACTCTGCTCACTGCTCACCAGGTCTGGAAGGCAAACGCTTTCCTCCTGCACAATCAGTCCTTGTTAATGGCAAGGCAGAGATCCCTCAGAACGCAAACACTCGCTGTGCTGGCATCCCATAACATTTGGCACCAGAGCTCAAACTTTGTTATTTCCCTGAGGAGCAACAATTTCCTTTGTGCAGCAGCAGGGCCGTGTGTCTTTGCAAAGCTGCCTCGCAGCCAAGTTTTACGCTGTGGTGAAAGAAGGCCATTGAGTGTGCCTGCCAAGGGGCAGAGCGCGCCCCAGAGCAGCATCCCAGGGAGGCAGGGGCACAGAGACAGGGCTCCTTGTCCAGCTGCTCTCACCTGAGAGACACCACAGGGACACCTTAACACCCGGGATTATTAAAGAGGGTGTCGGCCAAGTTAAATGAATAATGTTTATGGGGGTTTAAGAGCAGCTATGAACGTTACAGGACCTTGCTTTTCTTTTTCTTGGACAAAAAATTATTTGACCGTACCCCACTCAGTAACGCCTGTGGGGCAAAGAAAGCTGGGATGGACTCTTGGAATCAGCAGTTAGACAGAGATCCACCTTCAGGTGCTCAAAATGCAGCTGAGACAGAGCTACACCTGAGATACCAGTTGAACATCTGTCACATTGCCTCACTGTCTTTACACACTACTTTGTCTATAGTTCCTGCAAAATCCTAGCCAAAATTTTTCTCTATGCTTCATGAAACAATAGAAATATTTGCTTTTCAATTGCTAGGAGGCCACCAAGATTTTTAGTGTAACCATAAAATACTGAATAGTATTTTCCAAGTAGTTTCTAATGGACACACAGACACAAGCAGCCAATCCCATTCAAATTCACAATATGAAACAGGCTCATATACAACATATACCAGATCTAAAATTTTGCACTATGTATGTTTAAATATTTCTGAGCTGACACCAGACACTGCTAGAATTTCATTCAGATAATGGATTGATAGTAGCAAATTATCTGACAACCTTGTTTTGTGACTTTGGCCTTTTTTATTCTGCTAATTATTTACATAACAGACCTTCTCAATTGCAAGCAAATAGAATAGTTGTATCTCAATGTATCTGGTCTAAATACTAAGGTAAGTTCAAAGTTTATAAACTGAAACATTTAAGTGCAAGTTTCAAGATCCGTGTTTGCAGAAATGAAGTTCAGTGGCAGTACTAATTAATTTCTAGATAAAGCAACCATAAATCTCTGTTCATGCTGCAAACTGAACGAAGCTCCATCACCTCAGGAACACCATGCTCACCAGGGGACACACCACTTCCGAGGCTGGGGAGAAAAGAAGACTTTTCTAGGTAAAAAAAAAAAAAGGCTCAAGTAGGCAATACAATTTTTTGCTGCTTCCCTCCCCACAGCACAGGAACCTGCCTCATTCTCATTGTTGGTCTCTCTTGCAGACACGAATCCTGACATTTCGTTTTATATTCTTTCATGCAGCCACAAAGCAAAAAAATGTACTTCCAGCATTTAATTACATATGAGCCCAGAAACAGGATTATCTTGCAAAAAAACCCAAACAAAATAACCAACTCCACAGCAGTTCAAAATCCTGGGCCACTTCTACAACAACAGGTTGCAAAGAGTAACAGAATGTAACTCAAATTATACTCAGCTGCTTCTGAGCAGTGCAGGGAGGTGGGCAGGAGTGGAAGCAATCTGCACTAATGCAGGGACACACAGTGCAGTGGGGTCAAGGAGAGGCTCTCTGCACTGCTCCACTCCCACAGGGACCAAAGGCAAGCCCCGTCTAGTCAGCAGACCAAGAGACACCCCATCCTAATTGGTCTAGTGCTTAAAAATCTAATCAGATGCAAAAGAGAGAACAGTGATGTTAGGCAAGCAACCTCATCTAAAAGTCTTTTTTTACTGTCAGGTGTGACTATCAGAATGAGCAGAAGTCTGAGGCGTGCCGCCACAGAGCATTCTGAAAGTAAAAACTGACAAAAAGGATCTTCAGCTAAAAAGAAGCAAAGCCCTCCTACACTTTAACATGTAATGCAAAAGTTCTTTACTCTGCTTCATAGAAAAACAACAGAGCTAAGTTGACCACTCACAGAGGCCAATTAACATATTCATATCCTCCCCAACAAGAGCCAACAGCTGGAAGCCAGTGGTACCACTTGTCATAGATGAACTGGCACACCATGGCCACCTTAACCACAAAGCCAACTCATGGTCATACAGATGCTGCTTAAAATCTTCTATACATTGCCCTTAAAAATCATGGCCAAGAGCAATTCCAATTGTGTAGCTCATGAAATTACAACAACTGTTTGCCTACCTATTAGTAAATAACAAGGATAAGCAACTTATTAATAACTTCAGCCAACTGCATAGAGTGTTTAGGAGGTGAAGTGCTGTTTGGGATTTTTGCAGGGTGTAGGTAAGTACTTCTGTCTGACGTAGCTTTTATGTCAGGGAGGGAACAGAGCACTGCTCACAGAGCATAATTTATGCCCTCTTTGCAAACTACACCAGTTTTGAGTAAAATCCTTATTGCAATAAGCATATCACTTCAAGCGTGAGAGTCATACTTCCACTTTCAGACTTAGTCATCTTATTTTTAAAAAAAAAAAAGGTGGGGCGAGAGTTACGGTAATAGTGTTTATAGCATTTAGGTGATCAAGTTGAAACCAGGAGGAATTTTCTTGCTCCTATAAAGCAGGTTTGCTCCTCTTTGCAGCTCTATCCAGCAGACTCTCCCCTGGAAGAGCCCTGGAAGGGCTGGGGCTGCCTCGCCCGCCCTGCAATCGCAGCCAGGCTGGGACAGCAGGCACGGCAAGCCTGGTGTCCCAGCCCAGGAGCAGGAAGGTGGCTGGGGTTTGGAAAGATGAATGATGTATGCACACACACAAAATCAGCTGCTGACAGCGTTCCAGCTCTTGGACTCACCCTTCCATCATAATTTTAAAAGCCAGCCAGCAGCTCCAATACATTTTTCATTCACCTGGCAAATAAATGGGAATTTTTCAAAACTGCTGAGACTACCTGCAATGGCTAAAGGTAGTATTATCTGTGAATGGTGTGGAGAGATATGTCTTCTTTGATGAAAAGAAAACATGGATACAGACAAATGAGAGCAGATTCAGGCAGTCAAGAGATGAGGTCTTGATTTCTTATTTTACATCTGCGACCAATCCTTTGTGGGGCCCCAGGCATACCTTTCTGCAGCAGTTTCCTCATCAGATGTGGCAACATCCTCATACACATTTACAAGGCATTACACTGGTACTGAGGTCAAAGAAAAGCAAGAATCTTTTTATCAGATCATTTTACAATTTTCTACTCTAACCTAATCCCATCTAAAACAATTTGACAGGAAAAAAAAATTGAGATATTTCAAACTCCTACTACACCCCAACATCAGCAAAATATCATGGGGGTACCTCCTTGGCCTGAGGGCTCTCTTCCTTTCAAGTTCAAAGGCTTATCACAAAAACAGGTGTGACAGCACTTCAAAAAAGGCTGCAACCCCATTTTCTTGTCAAGTTGCAATCTGTAGTCTGCAACAGAGCAACTGAAATGACAAAAATTACTTTTGTGATAATCTCAGCAGTTATCTTCTTTTTCAAAATCACGTAATATGGCTCTACCCTAAAGGGATGACACTTGAAATGAATATAATCGTAATTCCTCATTGGCCTATTACATCAAAACTGTAGGGGGATAAAAGTTAGCAATAAAAAAATTAACTTAATTCCTCACTAAAGTTGGATAGAACTTTCACTGTCTCAGTGGAAATCAGTTTTCAGGCAGGCCTTGCTCTCTGCCTCAGTCAGCTGCATCCACAGCACTGTGGAAATGAACCAAGCAATATCAGCAGTGCCTGCCAGACTGTGCCAGCCCCCCCTCTCTGGAACTCAGGTTCACTCCAGAGGTAACCACGTCTGTCTCAAACATCTGTCTGAAAAAAACCACAAACACACTTATAGCTTCTGCCAGTGTTTGATGCTGCTCACACCAGCCTCGGGGTGCTTGGCCAATGTTCCACCCCTCCCTCACCACAGGGCACTACAATATTGACACCCACCCAAAAACTAAACTATGTCAATTAGCTATTGACCCCACATCCCACGTGCAACAGCATTTTCTGAGTAAACATGCAATACATCAGGGGTTTTTTTAATGTATTTTTAAATGCCATGTTTGTAGAATGGAGCAGTAAAACTTCTTGCAGGTAATGCTGACAGGCTACTAAGGCATGTGATAGACTAGGGCATCCCAACGTGATGTAAGTGGGAAGCAACTGGTGACCCCAATGCTGGCACTCAAGGACACACAGCTGAGGTTTTCAAAAGCAGACAACTTTGCTCAAAACTAACGAGATCCATATGCCTAAGACTCTTCAGAATCACAAGTGCTAACAAATATTCAACTGGGACTTAACTAAAAAGTGGCAAATGCCCTCTGGATGGTGCCAGAGATCTGCAGTCTTTACTGAAGTTCTTGAAAACTGTGGGGAGTTGCACCCATAAGAAGTGGGTTCCACATATGCTCCTCAAAAATCCCAAAGCTCAGCTTGGGAGCAGTCTTCACTTTAAATCTCATATCTTTGTGGTCTAGCATCACATTTCAACAGAAAATCAACTGGAGACAACAAATGAGTGAGATAAATAAAATAAAACATACTATTTGCTTCTCACATGTACTGTTGGTTCATCGTGTCAACAAAAACAGTGGAGATGCTCCTAATTGTGTCTGTGTAACAACTGAGCTTTAAAAGAAAATACTCAGTGAAAATTAAACAGTCATTTCATTTCAGAAGACTCAAAAGTCGTGAAAAATAAAATAAGTTTGTCCTGTCAACAGAGGACATGTCACCACAACAAGCAGATACATAATGCTGTAGGCATCATCATCAGCAAAAGCAAATTGTTTTCAGCACTACACAAACTATGCAGATTATCTGAGCAATTATTTATGCAAAGTGTGAGGGTGCTGAACCTCCACCAGGGATGATCTGCTGAGCTGGCTGGCTTCAGCCACTACAGGAATGTAAAACAGACATCAGTCACTAGTGAAACCCACCACACACAGCAACCCTGCTCATGTTTACAGGGGCAGGAGGCAGATTTATCCAGCACTCCAGCTGTAAACAGCCCTGAACCCATTGCAGCACACATCTGTACAACAATAACAACTTTCTTAAAACGATGTAGCCTCCTACAATGACATATGTTAAATATAGCCACGAGAGAGCTGGGAGCAGAAATCCATGAATAACCGTATTGATTGCAGTAAAGAAAACCAGGACGTATTTGGAGTGGAGACATTTCCTGATGAAATTCTTTCCACTTGGTGAAAACACAGACATTGTCTTACACCTTTGCAAACAGTAAAAGAATAAAACAAAACTCCAGACTCTACTGTTAGAGTTAAGTATGTATCTGCTCAACTACTGTTTGCAGACATGGACAGAAAATGGATCTTTCAGCACAAATCAAGTCTGATGCTTTGAAATTAACAGTAATTCTTAACATCAACAGAAGCTGAAAAATTTAAATTTAATTCTATAAAAACTCTAAATAAAATTTCTCAATTTTGTTCTACGCTTTGACTTCAAGAACATAAAAAATTTAGCTCCATCTAATGCACACATTATACACATACAGTCATTAGCAGGTCCCGGATATTCAGATTGCATTGTAAGTGATGGGACAGAATGGAAGATGACAACAATGCTAGGAGGTGGCAGTGCAGTAGTGCCTTTTCTACTGCCTAGTTCTTTAAAACCTTACATGGAGTTTTCACAAATGAAGGTGAAACAGCTTTTCCCAATGTCAACTCCTCTGCTAATACATAAATAGTCAGATATTCTACACTGACTAGTTATATGTTGTATATGTTATATCCCTTATACAAGATGCTGGCCCGAGACATAGATTAAGGTTGATTTTACTACACCTAACTACAGGCAGTGACTTTATGCAAGCATTACAGTTTCAAGAATTCACTATTTGCCAACAAACATGAGGAAACTTCCCCACAGAAAACTCAGTCCCTCTGAAAGGAAGCAACAAGACTTGTGAGAGTCACCTTTCAGGGGTCCTTTACAACAACTTGCCCGGCACGTTATCCATTAACACTCTTAACTCTGTGTGCTGCTGCTGCAGGTGTCCCCCCCAACAGAAGATGACACAAGGCAGTGCTTGGTGGCTCTGCAGCTGTGACAGTTTGTGGCCACCGTGCAGCACTCGGAGCAGACAGGAACTGGCTCAGCCATGGCACAGGTTGCCACGAGCACCCAGCAGCAAAAGCTGGGCTGAGGCTCCTCACAGAAACCCTAAAGAGGAAGCGCTGCAGCACTGAGGGTACAGCTCACACTGCTGGCATTGACAGGGGGAACACAGAAAACTAAAACCAAGAGTGGTTACTAGATGAGGAACAGGGATAACACCCAGGAAAAGGGAGGAAGGGGTAGAGATATGATGTAAGATAGGAAGTTTAAAAGTGGGAAGCTGAGAAGTATTTTTACAGATGTGAGATCATCTTCTTAAGCATCCACCTGTTTTGCAGGGGCTGGCAGAGTGTAGTGAAGGACCCAATAGTAACATCATCTCCATGACAGGCACTTCAGCAAAAATAAAATCTTTCTCTTCCCGAAAGCTTAAGCTCTGCCCTGAAATATAATCCTCTGCTGTTTGCTTTTCTGCTCATCTCCTTCCATCAATCATTTCAAGCACCAGGAAACCCATAGTTCCAGCTGTACCTAACACAGTTTCCATTAAAGATACCTCTGCTACCTTATCCAAAAGATTAGAATTTCAAAATCTGCACTGTATGATGTCTAAATTCCTTTTTGAAAAAGAGACCTACAAACACGCAATGAACATGTAATAACCTATATTGCTGCTTTGTCATACAATTCCTCAGGGAATCCTCTGCATAATATTTAAAATCCCTTTGCACAGGACTTTCAGCCAAGCATGAATTAGATTTGCAATGAAAAACTGTATGAGAAAACCATCCTTTTCTCAACAGGCAGGTGAAACAGCAATGTTCCACTACAGAACAGCTCCCCTACACCCAGTAAAACTCCTGCATTGTCATTTACTCACATTTAAGCCTTCATTATTTTGTTATCTAAGTAGCAGTGTGGAAGGCTTCTGTTACACTAATCCATACCGTGTGAAATAGAGATTTTAAGCAGGCAAACAATGTTGAAAGTATTGCCAACCAACAGACTAAGGAGCAAGAATAATACATCCTAAATTTGGGGCTATGGATGATCACCTTACATACAAGCTTGCTGCACCTGAGGAATCAACACCAACACAATGATAGCCTGTAACAACTAATTACTCTAACCCAGAAAGTGTTTACAATGACCAGAGTGCCTGCGCAGGAGAGCACAAATAAAACCTGCAGGCTGGCAGGATGCATAACCTGTTCACCTCACATGAGACTGGCAAATCTTTTAACATGCTCCAAAATTCCAAAGATACAGATGGAGGCAGAGGCTAACCACATTCTAATCAAAAGCCAGTTAATTCCTTTTCCCATTTGTTAAGACTAGAATATTTGGACAGAAAAAAGCAAATGTATTTATTTTGCTAAAGCTTCTGTTCTCTCTGCTGACACACAGGAATATCAGACCCTGTTTAACGCCCCTTTTTCCCTGGAAGCACATGCTCCAAACCAGCACCCTGCCTCAGCAGCCACCACTGCAGAGCTGCTGCTGATGGAGTCACATTAAGCTGCCTCCTGACCCCGCCGGAGCACGGACTGAGGCACTCGCTGCTGGAACTCCCCATCCCACAGCAGCTCATTCAGAGCACATCAGCACGGTGTGCCCAAGGCAGGTCCACACAAGTGGAATACTGATGGGCTCTCCACCACTCTTCTGCATTGCTGGGCCTTGCAATGAGACAATTTTAACAGTGCTGTTGTCTTTCTGAGACACCTCGAATGAGCCCATCTAAAACTGTGATTTTACAAGGTGACTGAGGCATCACAGCCCAAGCAGCACCTGCAGAAAACTGTCCCAATGCAGATCAAATCACAGTGTCTGGAGTCCCCGGAGGAGGGAAGGTTGCACGGCTCCATTCACAGAAATCCATCTGATGTGATCTTGAAATAAAGCCTAATAGAAGTTTCTCCCTGACAGAGTCCACACCAGGTCTTGGGCTCTCCAGAGAAACAAACCAGGCATTTTTGTACAGAAACCTCTGCTCCTTTGCCTCTGAAGACTTTGAAAGCACACACACTCTTATTAGTTATTCCAAGCAGGCGTGTGAACCTTTGCACTTGGGTGCTGAAGGAAAAATTTATCCTTGACGTAAAAATCAATCACATTAACAGAGCAACTTTCCAAACTCCTGCAGGTTCACTCCAAAGAAAGCACTAATTCTTTTTTTTTTTAACTTTGAAAGATAAAGCATCTGCCTGAGGCTTTGTTTGTAGGAATTAAACATTTATGTGAGATCCCTGAGAATTTTATGTAACAGCATTTAACAGAAAATTAATGTTTCAGAGCAAGTTTTATTTGAATTCGTATTCAAAACCCCAGCAAGCTTTTTCTCTTCCAAACCAGGAAAATTTGGCAAATCTATCAAAACTTATGAGATATTTAAAACAAAAGGATAAATGGCAATGGGAAAAGTTTGACAAGCTGATGAATAATCAGAAAGCTAAAGGAAGAACATCTTAGCAGAAAATGTTACAAAGAAGCAATTTATTTTCTCACAGAGTAATAAGCTATGGGCTTATCCAATTTTTAAAGGTTTACCATCCCTGAAGTTCAAGGATCGGTTTAACTCCCACAGTTAGGCAATAAAAGTGCTAAATGAATCAAAACTCCTAGCAAATAGTGTATTGTAGAGTATTTCTACAAAGATGGATGCAAATATAGTAACACAAAGCTCTGAAGAGAAACTGGTAGAGGAATGTAAAGGTAAACCCCACAAAGCACAATTTCAGGAGACAACAATAAAGTTCCCAGAGTCTTGCAGTCAAATCCAAAGGGTTTGAATAGAAGGAAAGCAGTCTGCCTCTGATGGTAGTTTCATAAACAAATCCTAGGACCAATTATGTGTGTTAAAATAGCAAAACAGTCCTTTGGAAGAGGCATTTTTCTGGACCATTAAGATGCAGGGAGGAAGAGGGGAAGAAATGAAATGTGAGGAAAGCTGCAGCTAAACATTTACTTTGTAATACACTTCAGTTTCCTGAAGTTGAACAGATATTTATGCACAAACCTGCCTTCAAATCAGAAGCATGCTCTCCTCTCTTGGTTTGTTTGCTTTGCCTTTTTTACAATCCAAGACCCATCATTAAGTGTGACACAAAAGCCCCTGAATAACCCCACTGTGAGTGGGGGCCTCTCTGTGCTAAACATATAGTAAAATAACATTCCTGCTTCAAAGAAAACTTACAAGATCCATAGAGACAAAAGACTCAATCCAGAAAGAAAATGAGGCACGGAAGGCAGCAAAGGCCACAAAAAAAGGTCAGCGAGAGTAAAACTTGGGAGTCCTGTCCCCTTGTACCCAGTATTGCCCCTGCAGAGTCAAGAGGTCTCCCAGCATCCTCTGATCCTTTCTCCCACTCCCAGTAATAAACTGTAACGTCCTCTGAACTCAGGAGGAGACACAGGACAATGAGAGAAGCTACTCCTGCACTGTGCAGAACAAAAGTCATCAGTCTATAGTCTGCCTCACAAGGCTTAAGTGGTAAGTTCACTTCTCTACAGGAATTGAACACAAAGATCACTCTATATTTAATTTAACAAAGGTAAAGTTACTGCAGAGGTCTTGGACAACTTCACTAGAGGGTCTGAACTGCAACTTCTAACATTGATTTGAACTTATTGCTAGAACTCAGAAATTCAAGGTTTAGTAAATTATTGATGCTTTAGTAATCAAAAAATAATTCAGGCTATGAATTAATTTGAAATTTAAAACTAGAGACTCTTCACATAGTATTAATTTATCCATCTTTGGCTGCTTTATCATGCATAGTGATTGATTCATTACATATTCTTACCCTAAGATACCTTTTAAATATGGTTTAAAATTCTAAAGACAGCGTTACCAGCTGAAATGTGGCAGCAAGAACTCATTTAAATAGTGAACAAATAATTAATACTGTGGTAGTTTATGAAAAACTGCCAGATGGCAAAGAAAAACTAAGAAGGTCAGCACTTCACTTGCTATGTCATCTTTTATTTCTCCAAGTCTACTCCAGGTCTTTCTTTGGAGAACAAAATAGCATGCTTTTCTAACTGCAAACACATTTTACTTCCTAAGAGAAGGCTCTGAGGTCACTGTATGTTACATTTTGCTGTCATATCTGTCTTTTCAATTTTTTTCAAGCTAGGAAGATGCCAACAGGAAACCAGAAACACAGGTGCATAAAAACTAAGTAAGAGTTACTTTGTGCATCAGCTACTGTATAGTTTTAACTGGCAACACATCCCTCCATGCGAGGTGGTACTTCTGATTTGTCATTTCCTCAGCTGAGGTTACAGAGCCCTGTGAAATATCAGGTACCCTCAACTACAGGATGCTCCAATCAGTCCTCACCAAGAGGATACTCAAATCCTTCTTCATGATTACATGCCCTGTCTGGGACTGAGAAGCAAGTCATATGTACAGGGTAAACACTTCCTGAGATCTCTTAAAAGTGGAGGAGAAAAAAGCAAGCCAAGGAAGGAGGATCAGCTATTTATTTGACAAAGTGATTTTCAACAAGGATTTTTTAAAAAGTTACCTTGGTGATGCAGAGAAGTGCTACCTGAAACCTACTCCAGGTTGCTGAACCTGAGAGGAAACCCTCAACATATGTTTTGCAACAATAAAAACAGATACTTTACTTTTAATATTTATTTAAAATCTTTCAGGCAATGCCCAGTCATGGCAGGATGCTCCTCACTTTGTGACAACTTTCACTAGCTTTGAAATGGAGTTGTTCATTACTATATTGCAGACTCCTAATTCCTCACCTCTTTACAATCCATATTGCTGATAACTTCTGGCAGCTTAGGAAGAGTTCATTTTCCTTTGCAGAAACTGAACTGTTTAAGCTCCAAGCTCCTGATACATAAACACTGGCAGGGAGCTGGAGGGGGGACACAGAAATTGGCAGGAGACAGGTAGGATCCCACTGACGACCTCTATAACCAAGGAGATTGCAAATAAATACAAGATATCACACTTTTATGCTGTTAAAAAGGTCACCAGTTTATCAGCATTTGTTTTAGATAAAGACAGACTCCTTTCCAAATCTTCATTGTGCTTTCTGTTCCAGCCATGTACGTAAAATTTGTGCCAAGGATGTCCTTTGTAATGTAGCAAACATGTAACAAAACTTAGTTGGCAGTTTTTGTTACAATTAACAAGAAGAAAAGTTACAACAAGGGAAAAAAAAGAATAAAAGTAGCAGGAAGACAGCACTTCTCAACTAAGGGAGTAGGAAAATTTAAAGTTCCTTTAAAAAAAACCCAAACAACTCAAGACTACACAGCTTTAACCTGAAATCAAATGTGACAGGAGCTTTTGGATGTGCTGCAAGAGACTAATAGCAAACAATTTTGTTAAGAATCCCAAAGCTGGATTGCCACAGCAGCACTACACTCTGTGCTCTCCAAACACCCGAGCTGTGTATGAACACAAATTCACTTTGTCACCTGATGAAGTTCTTTTTCCTAAAACTTCACTCTCCACAGATGGAGTGTCCTTAAACCCTTAAAAGCTTTGCATTGGCAAAAGAACCCTAAACATTAGCTCAGGATGTTCCTGCATCTGCCACCGTACAAATGTCACAGCACACTGCTGTAGCTAAGGGCAGAGTCTGTATTGGCTCCTTGGCAATGTGAACCAAAACTGAACTTGATTTTGAGTAACAAATGCTAAAGGAAACATCAATCTGAGCTTAGAAAACAAAGTGTCAGATTGCTGAAAAACTCCAGGTGACTCTGACTGCAGTGAGTCACTACTGATGGCTGTTAAATATTTCAGGTTTAAAGTTGTGCCAGGCATTTAAAACTCAAAAGGACAAATGCTGG
The DNA here is from genome assembly GCA_035583185.1 of Anabacerthia variegaticeps. Taxonomy (NCBI): domain Eukaryota; kingdom Metazoa; phylum Chordata; class Aves; order Passeriformes; family Furnariidae; genus Anabacerthia; species Anabacerthia variegaticeps. Next base: position 7,815,572 of record JAWWEW010000033.1, on the reverse strand, counting down.
AGCAAATGAGCCTTAAGGTGAAATCTTAACTCCTCCAAAGTAATTGAAATTTTTTCCACCAGCTTCAGAGGAGTTTAGAACTCCCACTGGATGCTACATTTTAAAGGATAGTGGATGTTCTCATTTTAACTCCTAAGTGATCTTGAAAAGGTAGAAATTAGAAATATCAAGCACAGTGTCCTTGAGCCAAGATAACAGAAACATTAGCACCATGTAAAGCTCTTGCAGTGACATGGGTGAATCACACATAAGTATCCAAGAAGACTATTTCACCTTAGGACTGAACTCCACTGCCTGTCTCCCCTTTGACCTTCCAACAAACCACAAGCACAGACGTGTCCTGCTAAGGACAGCATGGCAGAGAATTACTCTGTGATACCTGTACCAACTTCTAGTTCCTAGAGTCTCTAGTCTTCATTTAAGAGACTCCAAGACCAGAAAATGCACAATCTTCCTAAGAAATTCCTTCCACATTCAATTGCTTTTACTGCTATAATACAGTATATGGTATTTCAAGTACTGCTTACAACTTTCCCATTATGCCACCACTGTAGGGCACAAACTGCAGTGCTCTTTGAGGTGAGGCACACCCACCCAAAGCTGAAATTTATTTTACACCACTGTGAGATACAAGAAACGTGCTATACCCTGTTTCCATTGGTTCTTTCAATATCCATGAGAAACTACCAGCCTTTTCCTATTTCTAGTGTTGAAAAGCAACAGAGAAAGATGCTTCTCATAAAGCAGCTGGTATCATAAAGAGAATACACAAGTGAAAGAAGCAATGCCTAGGGAAATGCAAGGGGGAGGGAAGTAAGTACATGCTTTATCCTGCTTATTGAGAGAGTTCACTTTGGACTTTTCACAGCCTCAGAAGCATGATTATCCCTTCTCATTTGACCTTTGGATTGGGTAAAATAACTATTTGGATGCAGGACTATAAAGGTATACTAAGTAAATTTGCCTATGATACTGAATTGGGAGGAGCATTTGACTCCCTCCAAGGCAGGAAGGCCCTGCAGAGACACCCTGACAAATTAGAGGGCTGGACAATCACCAACCATATGAAGTTCAACAAAGGCAAGTCATAGTTGAACCTCATCCGTCAACTGAGCACAAATGCAGCTGCTCTCTCACTCATTCTCCCCCCAAGGGATGGGGGGAGAGAACTGGAGGAGTAAAAGTGGGAAAATTCATGGGTTGATATAAAGACAGCTTAACAAGTAAAGCAAAACTCACACATGCAAGCAAAGCTACATAAGGAATTCATTCACCACTGCCTGTGGGCAGGCAGGTGTTCAGTCATCCCAGGAGAGCAGAACAGCACCCTGCAAGTGCCCACAGGAAGGCTTGGTATCCCATAAACCAGCAAGCTTTAAACTCACACCTTAACTCATTTTGTCACCACTTTCCCTTGTTGATAGGTCCTTATTTATATTATTCAACATCTAAAAGGGCTATGAGTTCATATCAAACAAGAAGAATTTGCCAGGGTCCCTTGCTGCACAAATAAAAGCTACATGCCAGAAACGCATTTCCAGAGGCAATATGCTAAGTACCAGCTACAAAGACACTCTACAGAGCATGCAAGTGCATAATGTGAATTTCTACAACCATTTGCTTTTGGTATTGATCAAAGTTGGTCTGTCTCTGCAAAAAGGGGACAAAACTGTTACTCAAATGCTCAGAAACACTAAATGATCTTTGTTCAGAAAAGGGAAGGAGAAAAAGAAGTAGAGATACACATCAGTGAGAATAAAAAATGACAGAGAGAGCACAAAAATCTGATCTTTAGAAAAAAGAAAGGTGCCAGCTGAAAGGGACTACAGACATGGACATGAAACATGAAAGTTTCCATGGCGCTCAGAGGGAGAATTCAAGCAGAAAGTTCCTCTCTGCACCAGTGATGAGTTGTCTCTGCACCAATGATGACAAGATGCAGGTGAATCAGATGTTGTGTGGGACAAGGGGTGGCTGAAGGTCAAGCCTCCAGGACTTCTGGTAGAGCCCCAGCACAGTGCTGGACATTTTCATACAATGGGTCACTCGTGTGGCCCTGGGAGGCAGCCACGCCACTGTGCAGCAACTCAACACTGAATGTTTCCATGTGTCACTGCCTTGGGCCAACAGCAACGGCAGCAACAGCGAGCTCAGCATCGTGTGGGAATAAAGGAGTCAGTTTTCAATAAAAAGGGATTTGGAGATAAGTGCAACAACAGTTCCCAAGAAGGGTCAGGAGTTAATGGAGTAGGAACAGAAATCTGCAGCTCTGTGATAATTTCATCCTACACAGGTTGTTTCTAACTTCTCATGAGCTAAGAGACTAGAGTTACCTTCCTTCCAGTAGCAACTGGTACCTCTAAAAATCCAGGAAACACATAGTCTGAAAGAATTATTAAAACCCAAGTCCTTGCACACATATATCTTTTTTTTTTTTTTTCTTTTTAAACACAATAGCAGAACCTTTAGTGACTGACAGGGTCTAAGTGGTCAGATTCCTCAAATTTGGCTTAAACCCTTAATATACTGCTGCTTTACTCTACAAACCATGACCTCATCTGTAGGCAAACTGTGGAAACTGTGTAAGATCAGGGCATCCTGGAAGCACCCTCTGCTCCCAGGGCACATCCACTGCTGTGGCACACCTTCTCTGAGGAATTACACATTGTTTCTGGTTTCCCCTTCCCATCTACACTGTCAAACTATTCTATAAACCTAAAGATCTTAATCTCAGAAAAAAAGATGCCTAAACAAGGAAAATAATTGCAAAAAAGAGTAGGCAGGGAGGCAGCCTAATCAGTGTAGCAGCAAAAAGTTGCTTTGTTACTAAATACAGATTGCAACCAATTCGCAGTTATTCTTTCCATTGTGTGAAGAAATTTTCTTACTAAATTGTTAAAATTGGCATGGCCAGACTTTAGTCAGAACTAAAACACCTGTAAAGGGTTTCTGTACATTACTGATTTTGATTCTAATTTTATTCAACTATGAGCCCATAACTGCTTCCCCAGAACTACAGGCAAATAAATGCCTTTTCACATGGTCATTCCTCCAAGAACAGGACTCGACCTCAGCAGCACGATGCAGCATCCTCACAGCATTGCCATGTAGCAAGAAAAGAGTTTTTTGGCTGATTTAAACACATCTGAGTAACTCATTAGTGGTTAATAAACTGCTAATACAAAAATTATTATTTAGCAAGCCTGCTTGACTTTGAAGGAAGTTTCCTTGAGTAAGACTGACTTGTTTGGTCAACAGATTCTTCACGCAGAAGTTTAAGTTGCAGCTGAGCAATGACTTGAGTAGTGTCTTCTTATGAACTGTATCACCAGTGAGGAAACATCTGTGTTCATTTTGTTTACTCAGCAAGCTTTAGAGCATTAGGGATAATAAAAAAAGCTTCTTCTCAAGGACTTCGTGATGGAATGGTCAAAGGTTTTTGGGTTTGTTTCCCCTACATACACACACAGAAGGACTACTTAAGGAGACTGGTAATCCTACAAGAAATACTAGGCTTGCAACTAATTATATTCAGAAGATATTCTTATTTATGTTGATATGTGCAAACCAAGGGATTTAACAAATATCAGTATAGAATCCTGAAAAATAAAATGCATAGGAGTGAAGCAACTCATGCTGCTTCCACTACTGGCAAGTGGATGTTGGGATGTGAGAAAAGCCACCTTTTACTGACTTCCCCCAGGCTGAGCACAGGTTTTAGGCCACAGATGTGTGCAGCTCGCAGAAAAATTATCCTGATTACAGACGCAGCAGAAAGAAGATAAAATGCACTCCCTTCTACCAACTGATCCAAAACAGAAACAGCTGCTGAAAAGTGAGTGAGGCACAACTCCAGCCTCCAGCACTGGTTACAAAATCTAACCAGTACCTGGTTGCCATCACTGGCCAGACCTGCCCCATCCATCTCACCAAATTGGGGGCCAACAGGCAGCTGAAGCAGGATGGGCTCTTCTCTCACGTCAGGAAAGATGCCTGCACAACCCACCTGGGCAGGTTAAGGGCTGACAACTGTTTGTCAACCGTCACTTTTAGTTTTGGCTCAAACAAATTCAAGACTCTGAAACTGAAACAAAGAGAAGAACTTGTCTGCTTCTGGGAACCCCACACAGGGTGATGCTGGCACAGGCCTAATACACAGAAGCTGTATGCAACATCCACTTCTTGCACTGGTATTGCAATAAGAATTTGTCACAAGCATATTTACACAATCTCCTTAGTCACGGCAATCCCCAACAGATATTGTGGTAAAAAAACATCTTATGTTTTTTTTCAAATACACTTTCTCTCCTGTATTCCCCAGTGAGTCACTTGCAGGTTATGAATGCCCTTTAAACCTTATGACTTTTCTGTTTGACTGGTCTATCCAGGATAGTCACCCGCTTGTAAAAAAAAAACCCAAACAACAAACAGACAAGGCTTTTTGGCAAACCTCACCTCTCAGTGCAGCTTCAATACGTGTGTTTGTAGCCTGCCAGGAAGTGGTGCACACAAACCAGGTCCTTATCCAGTGACTTAGTGCTTCTGTTGGACTAACGGGAAGCAGAGACAACCAGCCCTGTATTTTCCTGCTTCATGAGAAGGCAACACAAGCAGCATTCTGTAAAGCTGGGAGTTAAATCTACACCCAGTTGCTGCCACACAGCCTTAGGCACAGCATCTTTCTTCTAGACCCTGAGTTTTATTTTGCATCAAGGTTAGATTCATACAATCACAGCATCATTCAGGTAGGAAGAAACCCTAAGACCATTGAGTCCAACTGTTAAAAACACCATAAACAGACCATTCAAGCTGTCACACTGTACAACCTAATCTGAACACAACAGTACATCAACATAAATGTTTGCAGTTTAACCTCACGCTGGCTGATCTCCAGGCAGACAATCACTTACAAGTAATTTGGATATCTCCTTATGTAGGGATCAATACATTTAAATTAAATTCTAACACAGGTAATCCACTTGAATACAAAGCAGGCATTTTGAACCCATCCAGAAACCCCAACCATGCCTTTTAAATCTGGCCCAAAAAGTCCACCAGCTACACACTTACTGAGGCAGATGACCTCTTAAGAGCTGACTGAGAGAATCAGAGGTAAAGCATAATGCAACATTGATGGCTTCAACACACCTGCCATCAACATAACATTTCCATGCATAATGCAAAACTCAAGTGCAGTCCTCCTGCATGAGCATCTTTAGTAATTCAGCATGGGAGGAAATTATTAACATTGCACAACTTTTACTGAGACCAAACAAGGCCAGCAGAATATGAAGGGTCTTCAAAAAAAAACCAAAAAAAAAAAACCCAAAAAAAAACCAAACCAACGCTGAATCACAACTTCTTTTGGCACTCATAAAAACACTAAGTATGTTAAATAATTCCACCACTGTCAACAGAAACACAAAGAAACTCAAGTTGTACCCATCCATCCTCATCAGTCTCTCCTATGATGGATAATCTCCATTCAGAACATAGAACAGAAATTAAAAGTTAAAAGAATTGTATATTATTTTGATATTAAGTTACTGCTTAACAGAAATATTCATACCAGATTTATATCAGTTTTACAGAAATAATATTTATACAACCCACTTAAAGAAGCAATGCTATCAAATACTTCCTTTTTTCCTTTTATTTTACCATGGAGCTCTTTAGGACAACAGGACAACATCTATTTTAAGACCCTGTTCACTTTAACAACTTAAATGAAAACACAAAGACTGTGTAAAAAAAACTCTAATAGAATCATATTCATAAGACTATTCTTGACTCATTTTACATTCAGGCCTGCACTCCATCTCCCAGTGAACACACTCAGTGGCTCTGAAGAGCCACAGGTTATTCGCAGTGTATTGCATGACTCAAGCTCTTTCTCATCTGCATCTTCATCCTATAGCAAACACTGAGCCCACTGAAAATGGTGACATTTAGTTGGCAAGGGTATCCCAAAATAAGTCCTGTACAAAAATCTCTCGCACATCACACTAACACAGGATAATGATCAAAGTCTGAACTAACACCAAATGTGAAGATTCTCCTAAAAGAATCTGCTACTAAAAGAGCACAAACTTGATGAAGTGATGACTTGCCAAGTCCTAGACTTATTTAAACTTCATGCTGCAAAGCAGAATATTTCAAGGAACAGTCAAGTCTGGAAAATCCTAGCCTGGGCAACTCTTGCTTATATTATTTGGCACCGAGACTCACAAATATTTGACCACTATGGAATACAGGCATGTATGCCTGCCTCTGTATAAGAGTGCAAAATGAAGCCTGAACACATTCTAACATTTGTAAACAGGAAGGGGAGAAACCCAAAAACCACCAAACCACCAACTCACTAGTAAAGAGATGATTCAAACACCTATGGCATCTCTGTGTTGCTACGAAACTACCATCCTAACCTTAGCAACTGATTTAAACACTTGAGGATACATTTTGCTGTCTGCAGGCAGCATAAAACAGGCAAATGCTGCAGAAGTGTTTATTTTAAGCAAACAGGAAACAGTCTTTCAAACTGGACAGCTACAAGTTAGGAAGAAAGCAGCTTAGCAATGACAGCAAAGAAAACAAAAACACACCAATTTAGTTAAAGGAGAAACAGTGTTCCATAACGGAGTTACTGTTTACCAAGTGTGGAGCAGACACCTGAAGCGCCCCAATCCACCTCCTAACCAACACAGTCCCAGCTGAGCTCCTGAAGTCAGTGCTGTAACTCCCAGTGATTTCCAACTAGACCTTGAACCAGCCTCTGCAACCACTGACAAGAGCTCCAGAAACAGCAGTGAATTGTTCAAGAAAGCAGAAGAAGTTAATACAGAGGACTGTGGTAAAACTAAGAACAAAATACAAATATTTACTAACAAGCAAAACACATAGCACCTTGCTCATTGACTATCAAATGCTTGAAAGCACTGAAGTGGTTTGTCAAGGTGGCAGAATTTAGATCAAAGCCTGCCTAGGTCTGGTAACTAAACTGAAAACCCAACCCAGAGGTTGAATCCAGGACAGTATGAAATTCAAGGGCCTCCTTTCACTTATCCCTTCCAAGTGACACACACTCCACACACAGAAAGCATCTAGAGGACAGTGCGTGACTGTCAAACACACGCTGCAAAATTGTAGTGACACTTCAAAAGCAACAAAATGCTCCAGTAGTTGTCAAGCTGTCCACATTGTCCAAATATGGAGATCTTGAAGAACCATTTGACCTCCAAGACCTTTTTCTTTCCTCCACAATTACATTCATTCATGGGTCCTTAAAATGAAAATTATTGTAAATTTACATCAGTGAAAATCTCTTGAAGGACTTAAACTACAAAATAATCTATTGATAACATTCTGAAAGCATGAGATCATTGTGCAGTCTGATAGACTGGTGATGGTACTAAAATAGACAAAACCCAAGCCGCTTTAAATAAATGTGTCAAACTTGTCTGAAATCTAGTAAAGCATTTTTTGCTTATATATTTGGTTGTATAAAGGCAAATATATATATATATATATATATAGGGTTTCTATAACTTTCACATAAAATACCTTTGAGTCAAATTCTGCTCAGTGGAATATGTGCTGAAACCCATGGATGACACAGCATCTGCAGAACTAAAATCCCAGGCTACACAAACCTATCCAAAATGGATCAACTGTCTCTTAAAATGACAATTTGTTTTAAGATTCTCTTCGGGAAAATTCCTGTCCTCTAAAAGCAGGATAAACATATTTTGACTGGTTGTGTTCTCAGAGGTCCCACAGAGCCTTCCCAGCTGACCCTTCTGTTCTTCCCTATACACAAACTTATCCTGCACTAACTCTCCTGCCTGTTTCATGAGGCATCTCACTGAAGCCCCAATCAAGGGAGCAAGCACCCCAAAACTCACACTCTAGATGCCCACTTCAGCTTCACACAAGAGGGGAAGGAAATGGTCAGTGCAGTTTGGTCCTCTGAGATATCCAGAGGTGAGAAAAAACAACTTCAAAAGAAACCAAAGAGAAAAAATGCCATATAATTGAGGATTGGGGGTGAGGAGAGGGAATCACTGTTCCCACTGCCTGTAAAGTGAGCAGGTTTGAGACTATCTTTTCCTAATAAATAGTCATTAATCACTTGCAGTCACTTAACACAGGAGATCATGTGGTGGCAGCCTGGCCAGTGTAAATGTTTAATACTGAATTAGATTAGGAAGGCTCAGGACAGTGTCATCATAGCTACTGTGCTACCTGCAAAACCTACCAAATTTCCTTTGTTTTCATTACTATTGGTGCCTAAACTGGGCTTTTGGGAATGAGATGACATGATCTTGCCATGAAGGCAGAGACACAGCAAACGCCACGGAGCTGACTAGAGAAAGCCAGATGGCCATGAGCTTATTACACCACTTTATCACACACTGCTGTAAAACACTATCCCCTATTTTGATCGTGTCTCTGTTATTAGAAACACGAACACAGGGATGATGATCTGCCTGTGAGACAGACTACACAGGAATCTCCAGCTCCCTCCTATGGGGACCCAAACAACACATGGGCATAGCCATGTACTGACACATGACATGCCAGAAATACAGACACAAACATCCTCATTTGTGTGCACAGAGCTAAAAGAGCAGGATTCAGATGGCTTTAAAAGAATATTTCATAATCCTCCTCCTGCCGTCCCCTACTCAGCAGCTCAGTCAGAGCCAAATGCAGTTATAATTATCACCATAATTATTATTTTAATAAGAACCAATGACTTATCAAAATATTGCGCTGACGACTTGCACATCTTTTGTTGTAAGACTGCCAAAAAGCCAGTTCGTTGCTGAGGTACCACTCCATGTTCACTGTTAGCAGGCAGCACCTCCAAGTTTCTATTTATGCAACTGAGTGACTAAACTCAATTCAAGTGAATGCCAGAACATAAGCAATTTGAGGCACAGTAGCTGTGCAAAGTATTATTACTCTCCTAGTGTATACACACTAACAGCTTTGTTTACTACATTTACTCCTCTTCTACTTGTTTGCTTGGGTTTTACATATTGTAGGCCAAGTTGCTGAACTTAGATGCCTTAAGGTAGCCACCTGAATTTATATTTACATATTTAAAGAGCTGTGTCAGGCATCCAAAGAAAGTTTTAGTGCATAAGCAAGCCTGTAAGCATCTAAGTCAATATAATTAGATGCCTAAATTCACATCCAGATACCCAAATATGGATCTCTGCAGACAACAAGTTGCTATTCTCCATGAGAGTACCTTTTTCTACCATGTAATATTAGCTGGGCAAGAGATTATTTTTTATTTACATGCTTGTTCAAGATGACTCCAATCAGATCTCTGGTAATGCTCCATTTCTACAGAGAAGTCCAGTTTACATTCTCATAATTAGCAGATGGCCATTTAGACAGTTACAGCTCCAGCTACACTGAGGAAAAAGCTCCTCAGTTTAAATAACTAATGACCCTGGCAACTGCGGGGCTCCTCATCAAGGGTGCCCAGCTGTCATACAATTAAACTTCCAGGTAGAACATGTGACACATGGTCTCTACTTGCTTCTCTGACACACAGTTGTGCAATTCTAAAGAAACAAAACATTTCCCACAGAAATGTCATTTTTCAGGTTTGTCTGCTCCTCTCCCAAGTAAGGGTCAACAGGCTGGATGTATTTTCAGGGTACTTGCTTGACTTTAGTCAATACCTCAACTGCTTTTTCGTTCAAAGAAGATGCTTTAACTGAACTGTGTGCCCTCCTGAATCAGAGAGTGCAATTCTAAAGAACAAAGATAACTACAAACAGGCTGTTTTACAAACAAACCAAGAGACTTCTCAAAAATTCTGAGAGCATGAAATCCAAAACTCACCATTACAAAAAAGTCAGTGAATAGCATCAACTCAAAGAAAAATACTCGGATTCCACCAACATAACTGAACCAAAAAGTACATCTGAAGGGCAAGCAAAGGCTGCAGCACGAAGCAAAAATGACTGTCCGTGACTCACTCAACCAAATCCAAGTTAAACTGAAGTCTGCAGTGTCATTCAGCTTTGTAGAATTGTTTTAAATAAGCATCCCACTTGCTCTCTAATAATAGAACAGCAACAGAACAGTAGCTTGAAAACAAAATATATGTGGGAAGCATTCACAATCTGACCTCAGAGTCAACCACACACTAGTGTGAAATCCTTTTTAGCTAACTTTTTAAATTAACTGGTATTCATTTATTGTTTTAATTTCATCACCCACACAAAAAAAAAAAAAAAAAAAAAAAAAAAAGGAAGCAAATTATAGACATTATAAATAGTTTGCCCCTTGGAGGAATTCTCTAATCACCTCTAAAAATAAGAAGTCACATGATTTAAGTGTCCTGCACTGCCACTTTCAGTACTCAGCAAGGTTACATCATATATAAGTTTAGGTAATGTTACACATTGCTCAATTTTTATATCCACACAATTATAAAGCTTGGTCTCTTCAGTTCTGGCCCATACTCATGCTCAGTAAAGCATCCAGTTCTGGACCTGATGTGAAGCTTGGGAATAGCTCCAAAGGAGGCACAGGTCCACAAGGCATCAAAACTATTTTGTGCTTCCAAGTGAAGCCTGGAAATATCCTTTACTTGTCCAAAAAGTGGGCAGCCAATTTATAATACTAGCCTCTTGCTGAGTTCTTTCTTGATCCATCCACGCTAATCAATCCTTTGACCCATCCTACCCTTAGGCTGTATAATGGCAATCATGGAGAAATGTTGTTTGGTGAGTGGAAATCACAGGAGTTTGTGTAAGTCCTGTGCTGAACAGGTCCCTGATGGTAATCCTGCAGAAGTTCCACTTGTGACTCTTGCTAAGCAGCCATACTTGCTATTCAGCCTGTAAGCTCTTCAAGGCAGGCACCTTTCCTCACATGTGTCTGTAAAGCTTCTAGTGCCCAGATGGTGCCATACAAATGAATAATAATTATATTTTCATGTAGACCATTATTGTGCGTAATGTAAATTACTTTCACTGATCCAAGAGGAAATAATTTTCTCATTTTGAAATGAAAAGAGAGAGTAAAAATAATGATTACTTGTTTGATGCTATTATTATAATAATAATTGCATTTGTGGGTCCAGAAACCTCAGCTGGTCTATACTGGCTTTAATGGAGCTATGCCAATAGATGGCAGCTGACAAGCTGGTCCTGGTCGTTGCTGAAGATCTCAACTACTTCACAAAGACTAATTACTTCAAATCCACACCACTTCCATGAAAGATGGGAAGTTAATTAAACACACTCTGCAGACTGGGGATGAGAAACACCAGAGCTGGTATGTGAAGGAATGGATTCCTACAACAACATGGCAGGTCTCTGAGCATCACTGCCATGGCCCCCTCCCTCACTGGTGCAGAGGAGAAGTGCTTTTGCAGAGACTCAGACTCCAGGAGACCTGAATTGCCTTCTGGAGGCACTCATCTCTCTCCATTAGAAGCCTTAGACTGCCCGAATTCAGCACTCCACATGTTTGTGAGATTCGTGCCAGGCTTAGGCACTCAAAAGGGGACACCTGTAATCGCTGGCACCAAACCTGAAAAGGACAAATAAAGTTGGGACCTGCCAGGACTTGACTCCTCTGGAGGAAAGAAATCAAAACACAACTATCAGACCAAAGAGGACTAGTCTGGACCACCAACAACTGAAAAACCCAAAACTATATGTGGCTCTAAATCCTTTGCTAAAGATGTCAAGAGGTGACTGATGAGAGAAGGCAAACAGTACTTGTGCTTTCCCTTCTCCCACAGAGCAGTCTCCTGTTCCACACGTGCTCTGTGGAACAGCATCAAAGGCCTACCATCACTTTAAAAAAAGTGAAGGACTGAGGTTCCCAAATCTAAAAATCAGACTTAAACACTTGAAAGTGCAACTCCTCAAACTCCAGTAATACAAGCAGTTTTACACACCAGAACCCATGTGCCCTGCGAGTATCTGCAGAGAGATGCTTCTGCATCTGCCCAAATTAGACATCCCACCAGCCTAAATTAGAAGAAAAATATACAGGACATTGTATTCCAATTAAAGAGTCACTGTAAAAGCTGCAGTGAAGTGTCAGATCTAATTTTAACACTGTAAAGAAAAATCAGGAAGTATTTGATTAAAATTAATCCTTGAGGTTATATAATTTGACTGTTCCTACAAATTAAGTTCACTTCATGCTTTCATTGTACTCCTGTCCCTTCAGCAAGCACTAATAAGATCCCGTATCACAGATCTCAGATCTCCATTGACAAAGGGAAAAATATTTTGAAAAATATTTCTGAATACAGCCAAAACATGTGGCAGGTAATGAGGGCCTTTTACACCAAAAAGTACCCATTTTGCAATAGCTGACAGGAAGTAAATGGGATTTGTACATCTCCTGTACAACAGCTGGTCTTCTCTTGCTAAAAAATTAAAACGCTTGTATTTCAAAGGAAACATCTGCAAAATCCCATCATACATTAAAGAATAAAAAACTGGCACAACAAAAAATACACCAGTGGCCTGAAAAAGACTTCCCATCCATTTCATATAACACCTTCCCACACTCCTGCAGAGAAGATGCTTAACGAGGTAACTGCTGTAGGAGACCATCAATCTCATCTGGTTCTAATACTCCTCTTAAATGATGCATACATTAGTTCTCTTACTGAAAAGATTTGTTTGTTTTATTAACATGTGCCTTGTTAAGTGCTAAGACTTTGTAAAAATCATTACACAGCTTCCAGCTGCAGATGTATGGTCTCCCCCCTCTGCCATTACAAAATGATTAGTTGTCTCCATTCCCCTTTTCAACTGTTACTAAAGCTCTGATTAAGCTCCAGATAACAAGTAAAACTGTACTTAATGGTCAAGTCGGTACTATGGGCCCATTCTCAAAGATCTATATCATTTCTGGCCACATAATAGCTCGATGTTACTAATTTTATTCACAATCTAAGGTACCTTAACTAAGTTGTTTCACTGAGACCAGTGTATTACAACAAGTGAGACCCAGTTTCCAGAGTTTGATTCACACTGGACTGAAGTTTAACATGCAAATGACTAGCACAGATTAAGCTCCTTATCACCTTTCAGGTCTGAAAATTTTTCTGAAAACCAGTTTTCCCTCATTTCTTGCGTTCAGAGATGAAATTGCTGAGGCCACATGTCTACATCCACAAGCTACTTAGAGGGGAAGATGTTTAAACAGGTACTCCAGGCAGAGGGTACGTCCCTCCTGTGTGTTTGTTTCTGGCAAAACAGTGCTGGGAATCCACCTGCAGAATGTGAACATTCCAGGAGCAAACACACTTCAAAAGAACCTGAAAGAACCCCAAGCTTTTGAATGATGCACTCTTAGTTTGGAGAGGCATCATGAAAAGGCAGGGGGGGAAAAAACTGATGGACGGACTTTAGAGAAAGTTGAGCAAAGCCTCCTGGGTTTTCTTTGCTGTATGATTGCCCCAGTGTTCTCCAACACTGGAGGTGCTGCTACTTTGCCTTTAGTTACAACTGATTACAGTTCTTATAACCATTACTGTGGAGCAGAGCAGCAGTCACTGGATGCCTTTCTTAACTTCAGTAACCAACAGGGATTACGGAGTTTGGGCACACACTGTAGTCACTTTTGGCTTCTTGAACCTTTAACCTGGTGGAGCTCAGCATGCATCACCAGGAGTTGACATAGAAGGAACCAAGAAAAAAATATAACGTACTTGAGCATGTGCAGCTGATCATGGAGGATCCAGCCTTGCTCTCCACATTCCCAGGAGAAGAAGAAACACCACATTTCCCACTACAGAAATAAAAATAAGGAGAGGCACTAGCAATCCTCAGGACTGTGCTCCGTAGCTTAACTTTAGTTTGGAATTAAAACTCCTCACTGTCCACTAACACAGGACACTTTCTTTTCATTCCATAGTTCTGAACATTTTGAGCCATTGATATGTTTGGTTCCTTTGACAGCTTCACGCTGGAAGAAACATGCCATTTCTTTAAAATGAATACACAAAATTTCGGACTAAAGAAATGCTTTGATCCCACACCAGCAGGCAAGAGCTGTATTTCACTCAACTGACACAGCAACAATGCACTGGCATTTTTGCTTTACGGCGAAAGAGGCAGCAATGAAAACCCAACAGTATCAGGAGGCACAAAGGAGCAGCATGTACCCACAGACGTGGCCTTCAAAGCTGAATTCCAAGGCAGGGGCCACAGCTGGGTAACACGAGTACATCACTGCGACACACAACTGCCCCTCAGTGTAACGCCGGGCACGAGATGCGACCACAGCAGATGCTTTGCTATCACATCCCTCTCATCACCAGCAGCCCTGAAGCAGGGATTTGCATTCCATTTTCTTCCCTTTGGGCTCCCAACACACAACATCCACAAGATCCTTCCACCACCGCTGGCAGGCTGTATTAAAAGAGCCTGAGACCGAGCACCACGCTTACGGTATTTTCACAAAAAAGCTGCTGCACACTTTTCAAAGATAAAGACCCTTACATAAAAAAATCAACCCATTCTCAGAAGGCAGCTTAAGTCTTCCACGCATTCAATGCTTGAGTTTTGCTGCATGAATAAAGCTTGTGCAAAGGGTGCTGAGCAGCTGCAAAAATGGGTGGAAGTACTCACTGAAATCACTGCTAACGATACAGTTCATACTTCTTTAAAATTATCTATAAGCTGGTTTAATTAAATATGGAACAACTGCAGGAAACTGCTTATGACTAATGAAAGCTCCAGATGTAGCTGGCCAGGGGATCTAGCACAGTAAGTGTTTTCAGTTGCAAAATAGCTCCATTCAAAATTGCTTCTTCCTGCCAAGTTGGCAATTCCCACTCAATTACACACAGGTACAGGGGCAACCCTTTTACTATGGTATGATGTTATTTCATTTACCAAATGATATTGCTTATTACATGTATCAGACAGCATTTAGTAAGTCAAACACCCTTTAAGCACCTGGTTCAAAGGATTATGTTTCTTTTCCCACAGACACAAATTACCAAATCCTCACACTACTCATGTCCAATTCAGTAAAGTCTTGCACAGAAGGCAGAGACAAACTAAACCCAAGGTAAATAAAAACACTGTAACCTCATATGGCAACTTTCAGATTTAGGTTTGAGAAGCACTATCATCTGCAAAGTGTCCAAAATCTGCTTTGCATAATTATTTGGAATGGAAGCTCATTTAAAGGTAGTTAGCAGGACAAGTGAAAAAAGTGAAAAAAACCATGATCAAGTACTACGTCACAAACCTTTACCTGCCTTTCAAAAACATAATCCTCAAAAATACATTAAAGCACATCATTCCCTTCCCAGCCCAAAGACACAATAAAATTAGTACTCTTTTTTGGTGGAGGGCCCCTCAGATGTGCTTAACCCAAAGACATTTGGATATAATGGAACTGCTGTATTCACACCAGACAGCTTCTCCAACTGTTGCAAAACAATTTGACATATACAAACTATGGGAAACTTGGATTGAAAAGGATAATAAATTTGCCTGGGCATTGCATAAATTGCATTGTAATGTGGAAACAAAGCAAGGAGGAAAAAGGAAACTTTTCTATCACATCAACTACGTACTGTGCAATTCCATTGATCAGGAATTTTCCTCATGAACCGAGTCTGAAATCAAGACTAGGCCTGCCTGAGACAGGCAACATAGCCAGGGTTAGATGAACAAACATCTGCATGTCAGCAGTGCCTGGGAACTTCACCTACCAATGTAAGCCAGCTGCCAGGTTTTTAAGGCAGAAATCTGCACGAACTCAATTTCCCTATCACTTTTCCACCAAGCATACATTTTAATCAATAGACGGATACTTAAGTGTGAGGTTTTAAGGATGGCAGCCACTTCCCAGTGTGCAGGTTAAGCAAAGCCACAAGTACCATAAAGTCATCTTGAAGAAGCATCGCCAAATCACCTCTTGACAAAGCACTTTGTCAATTACGCTACCACTTGTCTTGAGCGCTGTTGCTTCCCGAAGTCAGACACTGTGGCACAGCCCAGCGAGATCCATACCAGTCATTTAGGTAACAAGGGGAAAATAGGTGCACTCGGCGTGTGTTTTAAAACATGTTTTCTATTCAGAACCCCAGTGCTCCATCTTTAGGTCTTTGATCAAAACTGTATGCACAAAGGCATGATTCAGAACTGCCAGCATCAAAATAATAATATTCTACGTCTGCGTGTCACCAGCACGGAAACAATTAGCTCTCAGCCCTGCACTCAGCACTTGTTCCAGCGCGCTGGGCGCAAACTGAACACTGTGCCAGGACGTTTGTAGGACAACTGCTAACAGTACACATTCCAACACTGCCCGGAGCCCAGAAGAGGATCATTTCCTAGAAAGCCTGGGGAACTGCGAAGCAGGGCTGGAGCCCCAGTGCAGCCTGCCACCTCCCGGCCCCCTGCCCACCCAGGTACCAGCATCCACCAAACTTAATAACCCAGAGTGGAGAGATGAAGAAAAAAATGCTGGAGGAAGACTAAGAGATGAAAGAATAAAAGACTAGATGTACAGGAAAAGAGGCAGAGGGCAGGGTGCTGGAGCAAGAATAGTGGAGCCTAAATAGCTACATTTATGAACATGACAAGTACCAAGATAAGACCATGCATAGAGACAAAAACTGAATTCAGTAAACAAGAATTTTAATTTTCACATCTAGAAAGCACAGCAGGATCTGCACACAGTGGATGGGTACGTACTATCTTTCATAAAAGTTGTCCCAAATGTTACTCACAGAGTACTTGTGTGTTCAGGGCACAGCCTGTTCTATGGTCAAAACACCCACAGTCATCTCTGAGGGTAAATCATCTCCCCAGGTTTTGCTTTCTCTCTCAAGATGTAAACAGAAATAAAGAAACGGACAAAAATAAGCACACAGGCTTCGAGAAGCAGCACTTATTAATATAAGCCAACTGCTAAAAGAATTAAATGAAAACCAAAGGAAGCTTCTCTAGAGCTGAAGAATACTGGTACTGGTGGTACATACCTGAGGTTTGCATTATCTCACCAAAAAACACTGTTAATTTGCTTTTTCACGTGCCTATTAGAAAATTCAAAACTACAGCCGGCAATAGGGCCAGATTTGCAACCCCTCGCGGTTTCAGGCCCGAGTCATTTGAATGAAAACTGGGGAGTTTGCAAAAGAACGTGGTAAGAGACAGCGTCCCCATCCTGTGTGTGCAGTTTCAGTATCCAGGAGTTGTTAGCGGTTGATAAAACGATTGCATTACATTTCACTGCCCGTCACCTACTGGGCCTGTTAAGAGCTGTGCAATAAAGAATAGCGCCTGTGACGGTTTTCTGGGTGGAAAACACAAAAGTAGCAGTAAAACAAATCCCTAGGAAGGTGTGAGGCAAGCGAAGTTCGGGGATGCTGGGATGCCCGCGGCGGGCAACGCCGGGCACGGGACGAGAGGAGAGATCCCTCTCTCGGGGACGGGAGAGCATCCCAAGGATGCATTTTCTGGCTCCGCATCCCGGCCCGCGGAGCGCTCCCGCCGCACGGCACCAGCATCCCGCACCGGGGCAGGGCAGGACCGGCCCCGCACCGCGGCACCTGCGGGGGAACCCGAGCCCCGCGGCCACCGCGCCTCGCCCGCCCCGCGCCCCCCGCGCCCCCCGCACCGAGCGCGGCCGCTCCCGCGCCTACCATCGCCTTGCCGTGCGGGGCGGCGGGTCCGCGGCGCTGCGGCTGCCCCCGCTGCTCCCCGCCGCGGTCTCGCTTCTCGCGGCCGCCGCGCTGGTCCTCGCCGGCGTCGAGGGAGGTGAAATTCCAGACGAGGAGGGTCTGCAGGAGCAGCACGGTGAGCGCCGCCACCAGCGCCGAGCGGGAGCGCCGCGCCAGGCGCCGGGCGCACGGAGCCGCCACCATGTTCGCTGCCGCGCTCCCGAGAGCAGCCGCATCCGCCGCGGCACCGAGTTTTCAGCCGGGCAGAGCCAGACGTCAGCAGGAGGAGGGCGGAGGGGGGAAGGAGGGAGGGGGGAAGGAGGGAGCAGCAGCAGGAGGAGGAGGAGGAGTGCGCGGCGCGTGGGGATGGGGGAAGCCGGCGGGGAGCCCTGGCGGCGCGGCAGCCCCGCGGCCGGGGCAGCCCGGGGCCAGGGGTGGGGTTGGCGGAGGAAGAGGAAGGAGGAGGAGGAGGAGGAGGAGGAGGAGGAGAAGAAGAAGGAGGGTGGGCTGGAGGCGAAGGAGGAGCGGCAGCGGGGGCTGCTGCCGCCGGCGGGCGGGAGAGCCCCGGCCGTGTGTGAGGGGAAGGGGCCGGGGCGGGGCCGCTCCGCGGCTTTCGGCGGGAGGGACGGAGGGAGAGGAGAGAGCAGAAGGGAGGGGATGGGAGGGGATGGGAGGGGGCGGCGGCGGCGGGGCCGGGGCCGGGGCGGGCGGAGACTGCCACCTTCCGAGGGAAAGCGGGCGCACGGCGGGCGGCACCGGCGGGAGGAGCGAGCGCCTCTGCCCGCACCTGGAGAGGGGCAGCACCGCCCGTGTGCGGCACGAACGCCACGGGCGAAAAGGGTCCAAATTCCCCAAGACCCAGGGCTTTGGGGTTTTTCCCCCTGAAAGGAAAAGGTCACTGGCAGCGTTTGGCCACAGCGCAGTGAGAACGAGAGCGAAGTGCATCACCTGCATAGCAGAGTGAGGTTTGCGGGTACCAGGCTTAGGCACGGAGTGGCTGTAATTAAATGCCCAGTGTCTCAAGAAGTGAACATAATGGACGACTTCAGCTGTCTTTTTTTCTCCCGTACTGGTATTGGCTTCCTAATCTGAAAGATCTCATTATCTGATGATAGTACTGAAGTAGGCAGTTTTTTTAATCTGCCTGCACAGTGGCTCTTTTTGTAAACCTAATTCCATTTTACAAACCAAATCCTAAGGTAAAAAAATATTATCTCCTGATAAGAACAGTTGGCTTTTTAAATGACAGCCAGGTAGGATTTGCAGAACCAGCAGGATTTTGTTTGCATTGAAAGTGCTTTAGTTCCTGATCTGAAGAAAATGAAACAAGTAGTAAAATTCAGAAGCATCCCTTATTAAGGGAATTTTCCTCATGATCCAGTGAGGCTACAAATAAAATTTCACAGAAGGTATCCTTTGTTGCACTATTTCAGAAGCAGATGAAGTACGTGGCAGGTTAGTGATAAGAAGCTTTGTGCAAGTACTTTGCTTTACAGAGTTGCACATGATAGGACATACAGGCTTGCTAATATTACAATTAACTTTTAATACCAATCTAATGATCTGATGGAAGAATCAAGTTTAGAAATAATCTGTTGTTCCCAATGCACAAATTTTGAGTCTCTCATTGGAAATTGTATCCTCAAGAAAACAAGCAAGGTGTTCCATACATACAGTTCTTGGGCTCTTTGGTCCTGTCCTCTGACACTCTTGGATTCTCACTTCACAACAACTCTGTCCTGCAGCAAAACCATCAGCTCCCTGCACTTGCTCCTCATTGAGAGAGCAGTGAGATCTGAACCAAGCACGACATGCAGTTTCAAACAGGGCCACACTCCCAGAGTCACTGACTGCAAGGTGTCTTTAAACAGACAGGTCAAAACACGTCACTGGTGACTTCCAGGAAAGTCAGCAGGGAAAGGCTCCTCTCTGTGTGACGTTGGAGCATTGCCTGGCTGACTTTCCATTCAGGTAATGGAACAGCGTCCATTTTTGCCACCTGGGTGATGGCAAACTGCTCTTAATGGGCAGAGAGCCCATGACAGCAAATTTTGACAGTGCCAGGCTTTCCCGGTAGTTGTGGAGGCATTGAATTTGCTGGTCACACAGTGCAGTAAAGTGAGCTGTTAGAACAACAAAATGAAAAAGATTCAAAGTGTTCCTCAGTATTCTAACAGAGTCTGCACAGCTTGGGAAGTCGATGGATAATTTTCATTCCAAACCATCAGATAATTTGGTGTTATAAATACAATCAAGCAAATCTGCTGATAAATACAAGGTAGAAGTGTCTTCCACTTGGGATCAAATGTTTTTCTCTTCAAAAGGAAGTTGTGGTCTTAGCACATGGTTGCCCCATGCAGCCTTCCCTCAAGCTTGTAGAGGGAGGAGGTGCTCATGTTGCCAGAAAAAAACAGACCTTGAACAGGCCAAATGGCTGAGAGCTCTGAAGAGCCCCAGGCCTCAGGGCCTGATTCTGGTCCTACAAACCTCTTTGGGAAATGGGAGGCACGTTCCAACAGATGCCCTAAAATGGCTGAAAGCCCTAAAAACAACATTCAAGCCAGGCAATGCCTTAGGACAGGGCAACACTTCTTCCTATAAAAGGAGCACGGCAGTAATTATGATGAACTTGTGATCCAGGCTTCTTAAAATTTTTATGAGCTATTGGAAAATTTCCTCCAGATTTTATGGGGCAATTTTTATGCTGGAAAATGTCTGTGGATTTTCCTAATCTCTGTATATAATTACTATGACTGATAAGGCAGTGAGGAACAGCAATGCATGCTCAGTCTTACGTGTGTCCTACTGGAAGCCCATCTGGAGTGAAGATTTGTATCCAAACCACAATAATTTATTGGCCGTAAAGATCTGAGTCTTCAGTATAAAGTCAGCCCTGTGTATGGGTGGGAGCCCCAGCATGAGACACTCCTGCATTAACAGAAAAAGTGGAGTAGGGAGAGGAGCAGGCACCTCCTCCTTCAACGTCTTCCTTTCCCTGTGTTTAGAGAGATCACATAAAATCTGGAAAGGAGAGCGCTGTAGGTATGGCAATCATTTTTAAAACCACGCTCTGGCCAATGACCACTAACTGTTCAAAACATCCTCCTGTGCTAAAGAAAACAGCCAAATAGAAGGAGCATTATTTAACTAATTTTTTCTGTGCTGATTCAAACTGAAAAGCAAAAAGGGCAAGGCTGAGTGTCTTGAGAATCTGAAGATAAAAAAAAAATCACAGAAACTGAAAAACTGAACTCTACAAATTCAAAGAACAAACTCAAATCAGAAATTACCTAAAAGTTAAATCTCTAAAATGGAGTTTTCTTATTATCACATTCATGAATGGTGGCAGCTCGAGTGAGCTATACTGCATCAGAAAATATTTAATCTGGCACACAGAAGACATTTAAGAGAGTTATCACTGAAAATTCCCAATGTTTCCCATCTTAGGTGAGATGATTAGTGTCTAGCACAAAGTATAGAAGAGAAAAAACAGATTTGATTGTTAATATACAAATATTATGTTGGTTGCACTTAACTATCAGAGAGGAGGTTTTAAGCAAGGATAATGAATGGGACTTGGCTAATTTGCTTGAAAATCCTAACAGATAATTGGTTTAAATATTTTTACCACTGCACAGGTATGTAAATTCAGTGTGGGTGTATTTGAGAGATGGTGAGTATCAATCTTGGCTACTTAAAATGATGCAAAAAAAGAACCATACTCTATTCCATTTTCGTCTGATCTACTTTGCTAGATTTTCCTATCCTGTTATAAAAATTTGTTTCCTCCTCTTTACAGTCTAGATACAGTCTAAGATTGCATCAAGTAGCCAGACTTTGTACAAAGAAATAAGTGAAGTTGAGAGCAACGTTAATAAGCAATATCCTTTGCTCTACTTTGCAGAGCTTACGGTCCATCTGGTGAGCAAACACTACAGGATTATCTGAACTCCAACTCACAGGCTGACTCATAGGTGGCTTAGAAACACAATCTGTAATCAGTGAAACACTAAGTTATTCAGAGTGAATATTTGCATTTTTCTTAAAAACAGTCACGTCCCTATCACATCAAAATTTAGATTTCAGATATATGTTATCAAGGTGAAGGGAAAAAAGGTGAATCTGTGAATGAACTGATTGGTCTAAGAATGGTTATCTCTAACATACTCAAAAGAAAATCTGCGAAGAATACAGAACAAATAGCAAATTTGTGTATATTCCTATGATTTCAAAAAACCCCAGCAACTAAGGAATACACCTTAGGAACAGAAAAAGTTGAAAATAGGCCATAAAAATGAGTAATGTGCAGTAGAATCAATATCTTCTGAAGTCTGAGCTTCTTCCCTGAAGTGACAAGTGAGTTATAAAATTCAGGTTCTCTCTTATGTGCATGGGCAGAACTAAAGTCAATGGAGAAGTGATCACTTTGTGCAAGAAATGCATTTAATTCTTGTGGGTTTCTAAAACTTGAGATTCCAGCAAGCCATTCTTAATCCACTCTTGTTCCACTTTGCCACTTTATGCTTCACAAACACAGAGTCTGGTGTCAATGAATATGCAAAAGCCGCATTTTTGACACCAACATTTCATTCTGGTAACGGTATCTATAAACTAGCAACTGACTATAGTTTGTCAGTATAGTCAGAGTCAATAAAAGCAGGTTCACTGTTCAATTTATATAAAATATGTGATATGTGTGTGGAATATACATTACATCTTCCTTCTGAGAGATAAATCTAGTGCAGGACCTTGGCATATGCTCCGCTTCAGGAAGTGAAGGAAAATGGAAGAATTATTCCCTCCACCATCACATTAAAGCATCTCTTTTTCTTTATAATCTCTTAGCATATAAAACCTTTTACTATCAATGAGGGGAACTGGCTGTATATGTACTTTATATACAGCCCTCAGTGTTGTGACAGCTTTTTCTTTCAGCCAGTGGTCGAGGATAATCACGGAAGGATTACCCATCTGTTCTTCCATGTGGCATTCTGTCTTCAGTAAAGAGATACTGCAGTTCACAGCTTCCTGCAGTCCTTTTTTTCTGATGTTCTCTCATTAACTAAAAATTGTTTTATTATCTGTCTGAGTTACTAAGTTGGAAAGTCTGTAAGACTCATGAAGGTGACCTACTTTGCATTATCTAAATTAGAACCAGCTTCTACCTGTTGAAAATAGCACTTTGTTTAGATGTAGAAGGAACTGGTTTCTTTGGCTTGGGCTTTCATTCTGGGTTTTGCCTTTTTTTCTGTCTGTCCACTTGATGGAAAAAGATAGGTGGTACCCAAAAAAATGAAAATCAAAGGGAAAGAGAAGGAAAAAAGGGAATTTTTCACTCAGAGTCACATTATAGATTATGCTTGCATGGTTAGACAGTTTTTCAAAACACCAAGTTTCTAGACTACATTTACTATGATGATGTAGCAATGCAAAGTATGTCTACAGATTTATCCCACTAGTCATCTACAACATGTTCTATGTGTCTAAACTTTTACTGAGATATCACTATCATTTGCTGTAGAAACAATAACTAAAAAGGAAACAAGATTTTTAAAGATTTCAATAGTCTTTCATGATGCCTAATACTGGAAAATACAATCTTCTAAAGACAAAGTTTTATTCTTATGCTTCTGATATGATATGAGTTCACCTGTATGAAAGCTTGCTACGAAAACACATCTAATGAAACAGTGTGGCTGTTCTTCATAAACAGAGCCACTTTGGGGTAATTGATTTAATACAACTTTTTCTGTCAGGAAACATCATTTATGTCAAACCCAGTATTGGCAGCCTCAACAGATGATTTTCAGACAAGCACTGACTTTATCTATGTCCCAGGTCTTCCATCACAATGAAAAAGCCCTCCATAAAGATGCACGATTCACAGTGAATCTAGCAAACATGCTCCTCTCAGGAACAAGTTCCTGTCTTTGCAAGACAAGAAGGAAGGTTCTTCAAGCCCTATGGAGACTGAGGAGCCAGAGGAGAATCCTTGTGAGCAAGGTAACTAACAGCAGCTTTGCAGTAGCAGACAGCAGAAGTACCTTGAACTGCTCTTCTGCATCTGTATAGTACTGGCTACATAATGATTTTTGCTTTGATGAGCTTTAGGACCACCTTTAAGATCAAACAAAATGTTAAGCTATGGTGAATTCTAATTCTAATTAATTCTGAACCATGTAATAATTTTTGACAACACATGAATGATCCATTTCAACCCAATATACATTCTCAACAAAGTGACTAGTGCTATATATGGCTCTCTTTTGCCCTAGAATGTCTTTTAATATTCCAATTTGATGTAATAGTGACACACCTTTCCTGATGATTAGTGAAAGTAAGGCTCTCAAGGGAGGGGAGGAAAGGCAGCCTCTCTGTTTCTCCTTGCTTAGCAGTGGCCTGCTAAGCTTTTGATTAGGAAATTAGCTTCTATAATTCGTTTGGCAAACAATAAATGTCTTTGCATTTCATGTGAGCTGTATTTGTATCCATGGCTCGTGGTGGCATCCAGACTGACAGCTAGTCTAGTCCATAGTCAGATCACGCAGAGTACTCTCAAAATGTTCTTATTTGTTATGCAGGCAGTTCCACTGCGTAGTCTTGATCCTAAATCTGTTCTCCAGCACCACTGCTGCTCCTGGAAGCAGGATGTACTCAACTTTTAACACAGATTTTATGCATGTGTGTGCAAACCCATTTGTCTCAATATACAGCCCTACATTTAATTTAAAATTATTCCTAAAACATTGTTGCAGATACTCTCACAAACAGACTGAACTGCAGCTGGCTAGTAGCATAGGTTGACTGTATTTTACAGCCTTAATGTCTTCACCTCACCGCACACAACTGCCATCATCACAATTATCTGTTTGCAATCTCAGAAGGAATGCCAAAGATGAAGTCTGACCCTGTCTGCCTTTGGGAGAAGTCTCTTCAGGTCAGTCTTTCCAAGTCACCGGTTAAGGCCAGAGGAAAAAACAGATTCTATCACCATTTTTAGTACATAACTTTTCTGTGACTAAACAAAGAGATTTGTTTGATGTACTGTCAATCTGACATCTGGTATAAGCATTAAAACAAAAGTGAAAAGGCAGCATACCACACATTTCTTAATGATCTTTTTCAGAAAATATATTTAAGTGAATATGGTAATTTGCTTGTTAGTCAACAAAGAGGCTCTAGGTTCCTTCTCAAGCAGTCATATACAGGGAGATCTCACATTGCTATTACCTCTTCAACCCCGGTCCTCCAGATTTACAGAACTGTTGAGGAGACTACAGCTGACACTATATAACACTGAAGCTTATCAAATGGCCACATCTTTGCCTGGAAGCTGAACCAACAAATTTGGTAGCTCATTTTGCTAGACGAACTCTGCTGAAACAGGTTTTCATTTCAGATTTACCTGAGCACAGATGGAAAATGCAAAGAAATCTGTAACATTTATTTTTAAGCCCTATGCTGTGAAGAAGAAGAAGGCATATTATGCATTTCATGCATTAGTCTCTCCTTTGTGCTGCACATAATTGGCAGAGCTTTTCAGTGAAAAAACTATCTGGCCAAATTCTCAGAGCTTCATGCTCTGCAAAAAAATCTGTCTTAAGTTAATCTATATTAGGAGTAATATTCAAGTTGACTGTACTCATATGAAAAATGTATTTAAAAAGCTCTAGCAGATACAATCTGCTATTTTTTGCCCAACTTTGTTCCCTGCTGTTGCTGGTCTCTCATGGGATTTCTTGCAGAGTGGTTAAGTGATCTATACTGGGGTTTCAAAAGCAAAGATAATAGGAGCTCTATTCATGGGTTAAACACTTAGCTGCTTTAATACAAGATGTGTAGGAGCAGCCCCTAATGACATTCAAATCTTGTTATTGCTGTGCTTCAGTATAGGATGTACTTGGTTTTGTGGCTGCAAGAAGTAACTGTCAGAGACGACTGTAAATCCTGAACAGCAAATAAATTCCAGAGCACATAGAAATGATGCCCAATTTTGCTCTTACAGCAGCATGTATCTTTGGACTTCACTGTGCTGGCTCCTGACTTACACCAATGCAAGTGGGATATTGCAATCAGTGGCTTGCATTATACCTACCATTGTGGCTGACTCGAGGGGCATCAGCTCTTAAGTTCCTAGTGGTGTAAAATTTCTAACCTTTCCTTTGCAAAAATCTGCTGTGTATTCTTAATATCTTGGCTTTTGAGCATTCCCCTAAAACCAGTATTGTGGGCAAGCTCTGCGCCTTAAGTATGTCTGAACCTCACATCCAACTTATTTTTTTTATGTCCTCCAAGGTTTGCTAGCACCTCCCTTGCCTCCACCCACTCTAAACTAGCAAATTTGCTAATACTGTGTAGAAAATCCAAGCTTTCTTCCAAAGAAATGCAGATTCTAGCTGAGCACAAATTTAATAACTTCATTGCTCTCTGTGCCACTGAAACCTTTTGAACTGTCTTTGTCACAAGGAAAAGTTGTAATAGACACAGATCCAGAGGCATATCACACCAGGCCTGGTTTTACTCATTAATCTGATGCCTAAGGATTTTATGTATTTTTTAGTGTGTATTTTATGGATTTTTAGAGCTTTAGGAGTAAGGATTTCTAAG
>JAWWEW010000033.1:7699430-7780261 GCA_035583185.1 Anabacerthia variegaticeps | reverse complement strand
TGATCGCATATGAGCCCACCCGAGCCCACCTGACCCCATCCGAGCACATCTGATCGCACCTGAGCCCACCTGAGCCCGGCTGATCGCATATGAGCCCACCCGAGCCCACCTGACCCCATCCGAGCACATCTGATCGCACCTGAGCCCACCTGAGCCCAGCTGATCGCATCTAAACCCATCCGAGGGCACCTGAGCCCAGCTGATCGCATCTAAACCCATCCGAGGGCACCTGAGCCCCCCGACCCCATCTGAGCGCACCTGAGCGCACCTGATGGCACCTGAGTACACGTGATGGCACCTGAGCCCACCCGACCCCATCTGAGCGCACCTGAGCGCACCTGATCCCACCGAGGGCACCTGATCCCGCCCGCGCCCCCACGCACCGCCAGGTGGCGCCGCAGCCCCGGCTTCGGGGGCGGCGCGGAGCCCCCGCGGGACCGGGACGGGGACCGCGCCCGGGACAAGGATCGGGATTGGGATCGGGGACCGGGATAGGGATGGAGTTGGCGCTCAGGACCGGCAGCCCGTGCGGGACCGGCACCCTCAGCCCGCGCGGCGCTTCATCCAGGAACGGGCTCGCCGCTGCCGGCGCCGTTCTGCTCCCGAAGGAGAAAAGGACAAGGCGGCGGGCAGAGGAACCGAGTGGGAACCGGCCCCACACCGGGATGTTTGAGCCATCAGCAAAGCTCCTGTCGCTGCGCAGGACACCGAGCTCGGGACTGCGTACACCAGCCTGGGAGGGGTGGCGAGGGACCGGGAGGAAGCCAGTTTGCGTTTAGCCATTTCTTCTCGTGCTGCAACTTTGGCAGATGCCGTGGCCACAGTGCTGAGCACTGCTGAGCCAGGTGCTGCCCACGTAAATGGGATTTCTGTGCAGCGATGACAAGAGCACACCTGGATGGATAGACCTGAACCCCCAGGGTCAGACACGGCCCCCTCTACAGTGGCTGTGACCTTTTTTCCTCTGTCCAACAATGAAAGTGCTGGCAACAGCCTGATCCGGAAAAAACAGCCATGCATGAATAAGTTTACTCAAATTCACAGTCCCACAGAATCCAATTAAACAACCCAAAAGCATAAAGTTACTCATGTATTCAAGGATACTGACAGCTGAGTCCAACATTTATTTTGGTCTGGTGCCAGTTACACTAACCATACCGTGTCTGTATTTCACTTCTCAGCTGTACAATTAAAAGTTAAATTCAACCATCCTATTCCTAATGGACCCTCAAGGATGAAACTTTTATAGGTCTTTAAATACATAATGTCTCCACTACTTGTGTCTATTTTCTAGCAAATGCCCCCTGGATTCTATGGGGAAAGCACGAAGCAACGAATTACGTATTCAGGATTTTGTGCCGATCTCAGTAGTTGTTACTGTGTTCAGAATAAAAAGAACATAGTTATTTGATAATTAATTACACTCTAATTGCATTCACCTGGGAAAACCAGATAGCACTAAGGAGCAAACAGGGGTCAATAATATTAATATAGCTGATCACCAATCTTGCATATACAAGTACCAATTAGTTAAGCAGAGTTAAACAAAGTCAGTGATAATTTGCATGAGGAATTCTGAATGTAGAGATAAATTAAACACATGGAAGGTTAGAGAGGTGAAGCTACAGCATAATCTGAACTAGTGATCAATCTTCCTTTTCTCCGTTGACCTCCCCTCCAGCCTACATTCCCATTCATGTAACAGAAGGCCCATGCTTGGTGCAGTGTGGTTCCAAGAGGGACGTAAGGCATTAAGTGCTGGGAAGAGGAACAGAGCAAGGGCAGTTACTGAATCTGGCTTTGCAGGTGGCAGTTGTGCCTGTACCACTCCATGCTGGTATTCCCATACAAGCCCTGCACATGGTTGAACAGCCAGATCTTTGACTGAAGTGAGATGACCAGACGAGGCTGAGCATTAAACACATGAAGAGCTGTTATATGGGATTAGAGCTTAAGCAGAACAGATAGAGGCTGTAGTAGTTTCATACTTCATTTATATATAAGGCAGTAAAGAAAGCAAACGAGGCATGATGTTGGCAAGGAGAGGCACCTGTGCTGCTCAGAAGCCTCTCAGTTGTTTTGCAGGAGGTTCATAATGCTGCACAGCCAGATACCAGGGGATGGGAGTGATGGGGGTGGAAAGGGCACTCCTCCCTCCTTCTAATTTTCCTGGATGGTTGCTTTCTGCTCTGTGCAAACAGTAACAACAGAGTGTTTTCTGTGGGGTGCAGAGCAGTTAACCCCTGGAGGAATGGGAGCACTGATGCCACCACTGCAGCTGAACTATGCACAATGTGCTTCTGCAAATAGCTTCCCTCCACATTTGGGAGTCCAGCAGTGCTATATTAACATATGGAAGCAAAATGGAAAAACAGGGCCATTGACTCTTGTATAATGACATACAGATGGTGCAGTGTAACTTGGCCTAGAGACGGCTGGGAACTGGGTGGCTGCTCGGGGGAGGCACTTGGGCCATCCATAAGCAGAGGGGAACTGCTGGTCAAACTTTAGTACTCAAGGGTGGGGCCCTGGTCTTTCATCTCACAGCGAGGATGGAAATAGATGGAAACAAGCTTTGACTGCCGCTGATTCATAGGATATTGCATCAAACCACAAAGAGGTAAATTTTGGGCTGCTATTTTGGGAACTCTTATTAATCTTCAATGCAGCAGAGCTTTTCCAAAGCCCTTAGCTCAGCAGCAATGACACAAGTAAATGAAGTCTTTAATGGGTTTGATAGTACAGAGTGCACCCAGGACTCCTTGGCTTGTGCCTACAGTATCTGGGAGTCACATAAGAACCCCATCCAAGAACAGCATAAAAATCACTGCTGCTGATTGTGTGCATTCAAGCACACTGACACTCAGTTAAGAAACAACAGCTTAACACAACGAATGAGAGCATGAGGTCTGTGACCCCTGATCTAACGCTTTCTAAGTTGAAACACCTATGACTGTATTTCAGTATATCAAGTCCAAATGGCCAAGCATTCCTTATGAAAGACAACAGCACTTGCACAGCACAGTACTGCGAGGGCTGCTGGACTGAGAGGAGCTCAGCTCTGCCCTCGAACTGACCACGCTGTGCCTTCCACCCACATTCCAATCAGATGTTCTCCTCAGGCATTGCCAGGGTAATGGAGACAAATCATCAGAAACAAGCCTTGCAGCATGTAGAGAGAGCACCATGCTCAGCTACTAAGTGCATGTTCTGCTCTTGCACCTTCATGTTGCCACTTAGTCCTTATGGACTGATGCCTTCTCTCATGAGACTTGCAGCTAGTTCAGCATCACCATCATCTTTACCTTTGCTAATATGCAGTAGATGAAACCACCGCCCACCCTGCTACAAGGACTTCATACAGGCGTTAAGTAGTTCTGTACAATTTTGTTATTGTCATGTGAACTACTGCTCTTAAAATTGAAAAGCATTTGCCTCTCAGATGGAACCCAAACCGCTTGACCAGAGTCCTTGCAGAATATCTGAAATCCAGCTGCTAATGCACTGTGAGAATCCAAGTATGCCTTTGCTGGTGGGATCATAACTGGAACGGATTATAAACACAAACACAGCCACAGCCACGTCTATCCCAGATCCTTGAGATCATTATTCACATACAATTGTTCTAACCTTGAAGATAACTTGAGCTCTCTTGTCAGCCATCTGCCTTACAATAAGTCGACATCCTTATGTATTCTCTCCACCAAAAGGCAACTTTTAAAATGCTATTAAAAAAAACTGTGTACAAATTAAACAGTCAACACATTTTACTGCTGCTCAGTAACTAAAATGCTTTCACTGTGCTATGCAATCTATAACTGCTGAAATTACTTTCATATGTGTTTATAAGTCTTCCTATATTTTCTTCTCATTACTCCCAATACATTTTAAAAGCTTGTTAAGATAGATTTGTTGGTGTTTTGTAT
Organism: Anabacerthia variegaticeps; assembly: GCA_035583185.1. Taxonomy (NCBI): domain Eukaryota; kingdom Metazoa; phylum Chordata; class Aves; order Passeriformes; family Furnariidae; genus Anabacerthia; species Anabacerthia variegaticeps. The sequence continues at coordinate 7,776,335 of JAWWEW010000033.1, read as the reverse complement.
CTAGCTGACTGTGCATGTTAAAGGCTTTGACTACGACTTTCCTAACTTGAAACACACTCTTTTATGCTGCTTGTTAAAACACATATCATTCCAACCATGTACATTAATTGGCTTGTCTAGGGAAACAGGACTCAGTTTATGAAGTCTGTCATCCTGCTTTGTAGCTTAATTATAAAATAAAATTATTTTCCTTCCCCCCAGCCAGACTATTTGCTCTGGGTTTTTTTCTTCCTCGTGCTGCTGTTTAAATTCCAGGCTGAGTAACTGATCCACTGGGTCCTACTTCAGTGGCTGCTCCCAGAGCTGGTCGCTAAAACGGCATTTGTTAGTGAATGCACTGTGAGGGTCCTAAACTGCACTTGTAAGCGTCTGAGGCTGAGAGGTGCTGAGAGAGAATCACATTTAAGCTAAAGGCTGCCATTTATAATAAAGGCAAAGGACTATTTAAGTTATTGCATGCTGACTTGTGATGTTTAGTCTACACCCAGTAGCTCTACAGCACAGCAGGGGCTGCCACATACCCAGAAAATAAGAAACCTCAAACATGATTTCCAGGTAGAAAGAAACAACAAATGTGTAGCAAACAGATGTAGTAGCTCTTGCCAGAGCCAGCCCTCAGTGACAGGATGACACCAAACTCCTTTGAGACAAATGCTCTGAATAAAGCACCACCATTGATGATACCTTTCTTAATTCCACTGGAACTAGCCCTAAGGTTTTTCTTTTCCAATAGAGAGTCCTTACTTAATGGTCAATATCACAGCCAGAATCCAAGAGAAGCCCAAATTAAACCATCCAGGAGTGAAGTGAACTCAGATGGCTCACTGTGAACCACAAAGCTGAAGGATAAAATCAGGGGTCATCAGCTGTAGTCAAAGCAGAATGCCCACTGACTCCAGAGGCACCAGGAACTCTCTCATGGAAGAAATGTCCTAAAGAAGGGATTTAAAAAAATACCCAGAACTATAAAATGTCTCAATGAAAATTAATTTTTTTTTGCTACACCATCCTGCTCATGGTCTAAATCCACAGTTCCTATTCAGCAAGGCCCAGCTCCCCAAACTTCTCCTCTGAAAGAGCCCACTTTGGTAATTGAGTTTAGGAACCTGAAGTATTATAAAATCTTTACCATACCCAGGTATTCTAGTTCTTCCTTCGAAGGAAGAACTGACACACAGTACTGACACACAGTACTGCGCATTTTAGAGGTCTGATCCTGTAACAAGTCTTCTGAATCATAAGCCAGAAACTTGACTCAGAGCCTTGATAATTTCAGATAGAAAACAGAATCATCAAATTTCACAATACACATTGTGTTGCAAACTTTGCTTCTTGAAACCTAATTTCACTTTACAAAGAGGTCAGTCCTGACCAAGACACACATCTGCCATCAAGTAGTCCCTCTGTAAAAATATTCAGGTAAAAATCCTTACTTTAGGAAAGGCATCAGGATCCTCAAAGTTCTCCCTTCTGACTGAACCAACCCACTCCCTCCCACGATGGCAGGAAGACCATATGTGCCAAGAGTTATTGGCATAATCTGTAACTAGGCATTCTGCTAGTGATTTAGGAAATCTGTTAATGGGAAATTAATTGGAATCAGGATCAGCCAATTGCACAGATTTTCCCCTTGATTAACACACCCACTTGTCGACAGGATGAATTACAAGTTGTGCCATTCACTGACGTAGCTGAGCCCCAGGGAACTTGTTGGTGAACTCGCAGTGTGGTGGCATTTAACGTGTCCAAGAATTGGCCTGTGCTGGGAGGGTTTGCAAAGTTGGAGGTACCACAGCAGTAACTGAGCAGGGAGAGCAAAGCTCCATCCTGCACAGCCCCTGCCCGAGGGCTGGAGCTGAGGGCTCTGCTCTGTTTCACATCGAACTTCTAAGTTTGGAAGATGAGAATGACAGTGCAGTGGCACAAACATGGTGAGTGACTATGAGCTGGACAACTGCAGCACCTGAACTAGAATTAAGAGGGCAGCAAGTGGGGAAAGAAGAGCTCAGCAAAGCCTGGCACAGTGTATGGTGCCTCGCTGCTCCAGCCTCTTCAGGGCTGGTTGCTGTGAAACCTCCATGCCTGGCTTTGCCAGCACTTGTGCTATCAGGGATACCCTGCAGACAGCACAGCTGCACAGGCTCTGCTCTTTTTGCCCTGCTTTTTCCTTTTTCTTCCCCCTGCCTAAAAGCAGTAAGCTTATTGCTATGGTATTTCTTCTGTGGCCGCGGCTGGGATCAAATCTTCATCTTTCGCACATTTGTAACTTAAAAAAACCTCCTGGTGAAGCCAGTGAACTCAGATTAGTGCAAGGCAAATGTGGAGTCAAACTGGGTCAAGTGCCCAGCAGGGCTGTGGGGCTGAGGGTATTCGGCCCCCAGGAGCGCTCAGCACCCTGAGCTCTCTCCTTCATGTCCCCCTGTCCTTGAACAGTCTCTTCAGAGTGTGCCTGAAAATACCCACAGCAAACACCAGCGGGTACATGGATATTCATTTCTTCAGTGCCATGAGTATTTATTTCCAAATTATTTCCGAATAAAACCCAGATGGGGTTGCCACAAGCATCCAGATTTGGCCTAATGCTGCCTCAGCACCACAAGGAGAGCATGTCTTGCAGTGATAGCTTGCAGTTGGCCATGGAACTTAAGGCAGGCTGCTTTCGTCGAGTTCAGTGTTTTACAATTCTGCATTAAATATAGGGAGTGCTAATGAGAGAGCCCTGTAGCTGCTTGGGTGGTCTGTAACACGGAATGACAGGTCCCCAAGGAGGGGATCAGACTCTCCCCTAATGTGACAAGTCTGTCTGTGTGATCTGTTGCTCTTCTGACACACTTCCCCTGCTGCCTTTCGAGGAAGGGCAGCCTTTTATCTCAGGTAAGAGGCGACGGGTTGGAAGAAGCTGATGATCAGCTTTGCTTTTGTATGAAGGGGAATGAGTTGCAAATTACCTGCTGTCAGTAGAAGACGGAGCCACAGCAGAAGGTGGAGTCCTGTGGCTGTGCAGGGTGCTGGAAACAAGATGTGTGTTAGAAAGGGAACAGAGCGCTTGAAGGGTACTGAGTCTTTTGAGGCAGAAAAGATTTTGCAGAACACGTCTGCATAAGTAACATCTTTACAAACAGGGATATATGGATATGAGAAATTGCTCCTAGAGCTTTGAGAAAATGAAGATTTACTGCTTTAAGTAAAAAGGGAAAAAGAGATGCTAGGCTGTGCCCCTGCCTTGCAGGAAAAACATTACTACTCTGAGGTTTTGATGAATAGCTGTAAGGAAGGCTGAGTAGGCTCTGCCCAGTCTCAAAGACAGATTGAACCTGAGCTTGCTTATGGCAGAGCATGATCGACCTCTGCCTGCCATGAGAGAGCAGTCGGGTGGTTCTGGCTGTCCTGGTGCTGCTGTGATGCCCAGGGTATCCCACAGCAGGGTGTGCCTTCCCAGCCCCCATGGCAGCCTGGCCACACAGGGGCCCAGGGCAGTGCAGGATGTGAGCACTGAGGATCCCCCAGTGCCCCGTTTCATGGGACTGGGATACTGGGGAAGAAGTGAAATTCTTTGCTCTCAGGTGCATCAGGAGTTCCTAAAACACCAGACAGAGCAGAACAATGTGATAAAGCTCCAGGTGACCTGAAGTCAGTCTCAGCAGCATTCACCAAGAGGGCTGAGCAGAGAACAGACACTAAATCCATCCTCTGAGCCCAGTGCCAGCCCACTGGGCACACAGCATCGAGGCACACCACTCTGGCAGTCACTGCCTGTCACAAACACACATGAATCATGAGCTTTGCATCCAATTAGTACTCAGAATTTTTCTGCATGTAGAAATTTCTAAGAAATTAATCTCCAAACCAGTTGCTTTCAGTCTAATGCCTCCTGAGGGTTTGGAGGGGGTTATTTGTATGGATTTTTTTTTTCCTGACTGTTTTCAGGCTTACCCTGAATGCCAAGCTCCTGTTGATTTACCTGTGCACAAGAGGATACTGAAAATGCAGGAGGCTACAGTTTTCCTTGCAGGAGCCCAGTGCCTCCAACCCAGTCAGTAATGGTAGACACCACCTGCATACCTTGGAATACCCACAGTCTGCACAGAGAGCACTGGGGATACATTAGTGATCAAACTGTGTTAGTTGTGACAAAATAAAAGGCTTTGAAGATTAAGCAGGAAAAAAAAGTCTTTGAAATAGATATTGAAAAGTTATGTTGTCTTTTCACTTATCTCACTCTAAAGCTTCCAACAGTGGTCTTTCAGAACAGAGCTGACCAAGGATTTCTTTATAATGCATAAAATGTTTTTATCTCATCCTGGTGAAGGAAATTACATGAAAACGATGCAGAAAACAGTAACATTTTAAGTTGGACAGGGAAAAGAGACAAATAAAATGATTTATGCTAAGCTTAGAAATGGTATCCCTCCTCACCCATGGACCATCCTAAACTGTGTCTGTGCGTGGAGCCTGTAATTAAAAATACATCAAAAATTCCATTCACTTTGCAGGTATCAGAGAGGTTTCAACTGGAAAAAAGTAACTCAACTCTTCCTCTCAAGCCATTTACAGAAACCACATAGTGCACAGAATGTCCCAACAAATATGGGGTCTTATTTTGCTGAGAGACAAAGTTGCATAGCTCTTCTTTAGTCAATCAAGATGTTAGTAATTACTAGAGGAGTGGTAGCATTTATACACCTTAGAAAACTTCAAAAGTCATATTACACAAGATCTCAGTTCCCAATATTAACAAAACTAACAAGTCACATCAACAAATTAATTTTTTTAGACTGATGGTTAAGGCAGAACAGATTTTTAAGCCATTACAAATGAAATGAAATGGAAATGAAAATGTGATCTCTTCCACTTTTGAGTGAGCAATTTCTTGTTGCAGCATCCCCTGTGCATGTCCCAGCCCCAGCAGAAAACAGAGAGCTGCTCATGTGAGCAAGCACTGTCTGAGGGAGCTGCACCAGCCGTGGTCAGCACAGAGCGTGTGTGCTGGACTTGTGACATCTCCAGAGCAGCAGAATAGCTTCTCTCAGCCAAAGGTGTGACTTTATCTGCCTGAACACATGCTCATATCACACCTTTCCCACTCAAGGAGTGCTAGCACAGGAATCTCACATTATATTTATTCTGGTGCCAACTGTAAGCTTCTGTCAAAATCAGCAGTTTGCACTCCCTCCTGCAGTTTGTCCCTGCTCCAGGTTCCTGTCCCCTTGCCTGTGTCACATTCCATGACTGGGCTGATGAGAAGGAAAAGGCAGGGTTTAGGATTCTGTGGAGTTTTTTTAGTGACATAGTTTCCTGTCAAGTTTGACCAACCACCTCTGCAAGATCCAGTGCAAAAGGGACCACAGGAATGAAAAGCCAAGACGGGAGCTGAGAGCGTTTCTGACAGCAGCTGTCATTAAATAGGCTTAGGTATAACACCAAACTACACCTTGTGGGGACTGAGGATGGTTGTTTATATAGTATGAAAGCCAGAAACAATGCTGAGGAAAAGAGTGAAAATTGGAGATAAGCAGGAAAAAGCATGCAAAATAGCAGAGAGATCTATTATTACACTGATTCTAGGCACTAGATTTGATTTTCCTTTGGCTCATGCCAAGCAAAACGCTTTTGCTTCACTCACATTGCTTCAGACTAACTCTGAACTCATTTAGGATTTGTTCAAAATGTCACAGCCCTCCCAAAAAACTGGCACGACAGTAACGTCCTGCTGCTGGGTTTCATTGATTTGTGTGCTACCTTGCAAAATTCAAAAGGCAGATCACGTGTGAAGAGATGCTGCCTCCCCATGGTGGGTGTAAGTGAACTTTTACACGACTTTTTATTTAGCTTTTTGCACCTTTGATGTTACCAGATCTCAGATGGTGTTTCCCCTTTAGACTCCCTTTTAGCAACAGTGGCGTTTTTCAACTAGGGCAGAAATCTCTGGGATTCTGACAGCTGCTTTCCATTGTCACCCAGTGAATAACAGGTTCTAACCTTTAATCTTGCATTGCTCATCTTTTAAACTAAAATATACCAAAATCATCTATTAACGGAGGCAGAGACATTTGCATGCTAATTTGTTTCTGAATCATTTAAAAACGATGTTAGCAGAAGCCTGGAGAAATAACTATTTAAGAAGTCTACCTAATGGAATATTTTTATTATTGTTTACTATTTCTACAATAACACTGATGTTCCTGGTGTTTAACAGGGACACTCATCATTATCGCTTTACACTTTAAAGGCACTCAGAAACATTAACTGTCTAATCCTTGCAAAATCTGTGTTTGGAACACAAGTATTGTTATCTTTCCTGAGCAGATGGGGACATTTCAGTGCCACATCTCTGTGTCTTGCCCAAGAGCACAATACAAGAGGCAAGAGCAGGCTGGCAAAAGGACACCTTATGCTTGGAGCCAGTTCTGGCCATGCTGGGTGGTTTTCCTCAGCAAGGAGACAGCCTTGCATTGTAGAAGAGCACTGCCAGATTCCTGGGCTGCTGCCCATTTCCATGGGCCTTACTGCCTCTCCGTTTATTCATGAATATGAACCAATCCCCTCCAAATCAGAGTGGGTTTTTACCTGTATGTGGTATGTGCTCACATGGAGCATATGGCGTGACACTGCATAATGCGACATGAAGAGCAACTCAATGTCTGTATTGCAGGATTAGAAACTCCAGGAATGGACAGCATGGATGCAGATCTGGGCAGCTCAGGTCTGAGCTGGTCATACTGGCTCCACTGCTAGAAAACAGTATTTACCTTGACATGTGTCATTATCACCCCACGGATGTGAACTGTCTTCTGAATGATCATTGACTCAGTGCAAGATTCAGAGCCAGCCTTCAGCTGACACTGTTGCAACTGCCTTGCTTGTCACCTAGAACCTCTGGGGACTGACCTTGCTCCAGCCTGGGCTCTCAGGATTGATCCTATTGCTGCTTGCACTGGAATCTCGCTTCAGAGCAGAACAAGAAATAGACACTTGTTTATTTTCAGGCATAAAAATGGGGAAGACAGACCTCTGGTGCCTCCTTCCTAAACTGCTGGCTTACCTATTAGACCAACAGAAAATGGTTTCTCATTTCATATAGACACAACTATTTTGAATTTCCCAGCTGCCATCTGACAGATAGGAGCATGGGGAGAGAAAAATAAAACAAGAATAGTGTATAAACAATCCTGGGGACTAAATTTTGCAGACTCTGAACATGAATGATGTGCAATTCTTTCTTGGCTGAGGTGAGCAAGTACACAGAGAGAACTGTACACAACAATTATGTTAAAACACTGCACAGTGCTTGAGCTTTAAATATCTCAGAGCAACGAAGCATAAGTGCAAGAGAAATTTTCAGCTGTTTCTTTAAGAGGGTGAGGTGAAGGTTGTACATCAGGGAGCCAGTGTGAACAAGTGGGTAATTTGGGAAAGCTTGTATTGGAAGAACTGCAGACATCCCCAGGATGTGACTACAGACCTCAACCAGAGACCCTGCAGAGATCAAACACAAGCATTGTTCCCAGAATTTCTCATTAAAAAGCTAAAAGAGAAGAAACTAATGAGTTTTATTCCACACAGTATTTCTATTAAAAACCAGTGGGTTTTGTAACATAAACAGATGTATCAAAGATGACACACACTCTCAATGGCTGCTACTGCAGGTGCCATGAGGTTTGCTCGGGAAGGAGAGCTCATGTCTTGGGGATGTCTGTGGAGGGGCCACATGCTCTACAGCGACAGCTCTTAAAAAAACAACTCCCTTAGCAAGACCTGTAAAGCCCACAGCAATATGGGGCCTCAGATGTATTCCTCTTCTCTTTGAGAGAGACAACCCAACATTTTATGAAAACAGATCTTAACATCTGGTTATTTGTCATTGTTTGAGAAAAATGTCTGATCAGCGACAGCACCTAATTTCTCGCCAGCATCCTCCACTCTTTCAAATTTCTTCAAATCATTTGACAGATGTTCTCTTTCCCTTCCAAACTTGTTCTCACTTAAGGCTTATTTTTAATAACTTACTGACACAAAACTCCCCACTAATCCCAAAGATCTCAGTTCACTCTGCCACAGACCCTTTTCCCAGCCACCCAGCCCTATGTGCGAGCTAAAGAGTGAAGTATAAAGAGTAAGAAAAAGAATCAAAAAGGCTTTAAGTAGCAAAAAAGTTCTAATAATTTCTTTAGCACAAACAACATTTTCAAACACTCCTATTAATATCAATTTGCAACACCAAAAGAAGAGAAAATACATTACAGTCCATTACATGGCACCAGAGTAACTCCTTCCCAGACCTGCCCTGGACCAGAGCCTGCAGAGAGCAGGCAGTCCATAAGCTGCAGATAAAAAGCCACAACTCCTTTGGTTTTCCAAAACTCCAGAAATTATTACTATTATTATTACTATTATTATGATTAGCATCGTCACCATTATTATTATCAGTATTAATATTATTTGCTTTCTCCCTACATGTTTAAAATTTTTGCCCACATTCAGAATTTAAAACATTTAGCAAAATAAGTATCTCACTTCTTCTTTAAATGCCAGTATTTCAAGCCAGCAGTAAATGCTATATAAGGTAATGACGGCCAGGTCTTTAGAAGAGCTTGGTGAAGTGGACCAGGTCCATGCACAGAGCCTTCCTTACATAAGAGGCCAGCACTGCCCTTCAGCATCCCCAATCAGATTCTGTTGTAACTACAGCTTGCCTCTAGCCTTTTGCTTCCAGCAATTATTGATCTCAGACTCACTCATCCCTGTGGCAGGTCTGTTAGACAGAACAAAATGCTCAAAATTAATGAGCAAAATTAACAGCCAGAAGAAAAGAAGAAACCTGTTTATTAAAATAATATAAAGATTTACACTCCATTAAGCCTGTTCTAATCCACATGTGAAATATTCTACACTACTTAAACCAATGAAATCCTTGGTGGCAGACAGAAGTGGCATATGTTTATTGACTAGAAAGAATAGACCAATATTTTTTAGACAAATTGAGGCAGTAAGGACTACAGAGCAATTGTATCTATTTAAGGATCAGCTTGGGAGTTTTTACAACTACAAACAGAGATAGGATTTTGCTGTAAGCATGCTATAATGTAGAGCCACAGCAGACAGGGAGAGAGTTCTGCAGCATTAATGAAGACATCAAAGTATGGAGGGGAGAAATAGACTTTAGTTCTCAAAGAAAAATTTTAAGTCATTGGGCAAAAACTTGTGAAGTTTCACAAACATCCTAAAAGTTTGGGCTCTTCCCACTTGCTATTAACAAGAGCACTGCTTCACCTACTCAAAGGTTATAAAGTATACCTCTTGAATAGAATGGGACTTGCATTTCCTTGCAAATTGCCCAAAAAGGAGAAACCATAAAGGCAAAGAAATTCACAGGCACGGACAGAATAAGGTGTATTTCCTCAGATATCTTGGCACAAATGGGAGCAGATAAAGGCTGTCAATCAGCACCCCTTGGTGACTGGGTAACGAGGGGCAGAGGTGGCAAATCTGATTCAGCCTTCACTAGGATGTTCCTTCTTTCCTCTCTGTTCTTTGGCTTTAAGTGTTTTCAATGTGGTTTTAATGCAATGTGTGTTGCATGAATAAGGCAGTGCAATGGAGGCATGTGCTGAAATCTTTCTAAATTTTTAAGAGATTAGGAAAGAATAGTTCCTCAGTGGTTTGCAATGTGCAGACTGTACACACACCTGCAAGTCTTTACAAGAGGACAATGTACTGATGCTCAGAGTTTGACAGGCAGCTCCTCTTGTCATTGCAGAGATCTGACCTTGCTGTCTGAGGCTTCCCTCTACTACTCATTTCAGGAAATAAACTGCTTCCTTCCACGTTAGGAATTGATTCCTTCAGCTGCCACCTATCACAGCAAACAGCAAAGCCCCTCCGCATTCCCACTAAAGGTTTCTGCAGCTGCTCCAACAGACAGAGGTCTCAGCAAGCTACGCCAGGCACATCCCCAGCCCAGCAAACAGCCAAGGACACAAGCAAACAGCCTTCAGTCAGGATTTCCAGCTCAGAGGGGTACAAGATCTCACAGGCTGAGAGAGATGGTAGATGACAGTGGCAGGTCAGAAATCTGTCCCCATGTCCCAGCTGAAGCTGCTGGTGACTGTAAGATGTAATGTGGTGTCACCCGGGGAAAATGGCTCTGGTGCTAGACAGGGTGCTTTGCTGTAGAAAGCAAACCAGCTACAGAACAGCTTGCAAAGAACCATCCTCACTATTTCTGATTCACACCATGTTGAACAGAAACGCCTTTGCACGCTGCAGCCTCTTCCTTCTCCGGCTTCTTCCTCCCAGCCAAGAGCTGGGACAGCAGCCAGGAGGCTTTCAACTTTGTACCCTTCACTGTTAGTCACTTTTCTCGACAAACCCCTCCTCGTTGGGTCTGTTTGTGCGGGGTGTGCAGTGTCACCCCCTCACACTGGCGTGAATCCATGGGCCACTCTGCTTGCTCTGTGGCAGCTGCTGCTGCTCATTAGAGGTCATTAGCAAACCTCCTACACCACACAAGCGTCCGCCAAGGGTGCCCAAAAGCTTTCACTCAAGCTTAGATAAGATTGTGCTCATAAAAAGCAAGGGTGCTGTTATAACACTTGTCAAGCTGAGGTGTATTTTTAGAAGAAGAACCTGTGTTGGAGCCACCCTCTGCTGTGGGAGCAGAGCTGAGAAGTTTGCCTCCAGCATCGTCTCCAGCACTCACTGCCCAGCCAAACACAGTGCCCAGCCAGGGGAAAAGTCACCAGTGAACGGTAGGATGATATTATATCTCTAAGTGGAGGTACAGAAACACTATCAGTGTAACTGCTTTAATATTTTTAGGTTGCACTGAGAAGCTTTGAAGAAAATAAGGGTCTTGTTATGCTGAAGGACTGTAATTGAAAAAACCCACAGTTTTGTCCTCATATGATCTTCTATACTAAGAAACTGAAGATGAGTGTACACCATAAAAAGCAACCAGCAGAAAAGTGTAAAGTGTTCATTACATTTGTATTTTTCCAAGTTCACCTTGCAGCCACTGTGAATTTTACAACTGAGTTCATTGCATGGCAGCTGTTCTAAGAACTCTGAGGAAAATCTACATGTACAATCAGTGGCCAGGTTGGAGGAGCTTCAGCAGATTTGAACACGGTGTCACACAAGCAGAGATGAATTAATGTGAGAAGACCAAAGCGATCCAGTCAATAACTCAAGTAGATTTCTGTCAATATTGACAGATAAGATAACCTCAAACCTGGAAATCAAGAGTGTGGGGATTTATTTACATTTCTACAGAACTTAACTAACCTTTCCAAAATGCCCCAGATGTACTAGTTTCAATTCACTTTGAATTTTGAACCAGACATGCAGATTTTTTGCTATTTCCCCCAAAGATGTTCCCACAGACTTATCTACACTGCTCCTTAGGAGAACAAGAGTTTGAGATGTGTTGCTGAGCTGCTCTGCATATCATGTAAATCTTAAATGCTACAGGCTGTGTCTAACTATGGTACTGCATCTACATTTAAGTCATGACTAAACTATCTGTACATCTCAACATTTGCTGTAACAATTTTCTTTGAACAACTGAATCAAGAATCCATGAGTCACTTAGGCATTTTTATCAGCCTTTGAGGATCAATGGCACATCTCAGAGCTGGTTCTTTACACTTGGCTGGGACAAGAGGGACAGGCACAGAGATACAGAGCTTTGCTGTGCCAGCAGCACAGCTAAATCTTCCAGGGAAGTAACTTCACAAAGCACATGAAAATTCTTATTTCACAGTATCAGCATTATTTACTATAATCCCAGTCTTCTTCCAGGAGTAGAGTCTGGACACAAAGGAGCAAAAAACAGGTGCTGAGGAAGTGGTGTGTCCAGAGAGATCCGCTGTGCCAGCGGAGGAACCCTGTGCTCCACAGCCCCTCTAGGCAACCCGAGCAAGTTCAGCTGCCACCTTTGCTGCCGCTCACAAAGGCCAAGGAAGGCACGTCCCCACAGAGGGCTGACTTTTGTCAATCACACAACTACTGCAGGCCACCTTTGTGGATCTCTCTGGTTTAGCAGAGGAACAGACAGGTCTACTTGCCAGCACTTGAGATTATTTTTTTCCAGGGTGAACTTCTACTGTTTTTTGCACTTTACATCACTCTCTCAGAACTCGCTGCTCTCAAAAGCTGCTGAAGTTACTCATTCCGGCTTTCATTTTTACTTGGTGAAGTGCAATCTAGAAAGCCCTACTTAACTTCTCCCACTTGTGCATCTTAATGCGAAGAGAGTATCCAGGCAGAAGCAGAGCTGCAGAAGGAGCAGGTTTCTAGAGCACAGTAAAGATCCATGGTGTTATTTTGGTGCAAGCTATTACATAATTTAAATACAGATTCCCTGCTCTTTCTTAGGACAGTTAGTGCTTGCTGAGACTCCAGTGACAACAGCTCCCTTCCCAAACAAATGGCTTCAGTAACCCCCCAGCAGCAGCCAGGCTGTTAAGAACAGACCCATTAGCCACTCATTCCATCAGCAGTGTTGGCAACGAAGGCAAGAGCACGATGATATTTATTTTTTACAGCTGAGAACTTTGACAAACAGCATCAGGCAACAAAGGCCAGTCGATTTATATTTCTTACGGTATATATTCTTAAGAATGGCAGTCACCATTATGGAAGCTATCAAAAAGCTAGCTCTGACCTTAAATAAGTGTGCTCCTATGTCAGGCGGTTCCAGGAAGGAGAATTTATGAGGCAGATGCTAAATTCAAGGAAGGAAGAAAAGTTGGGTTACTCTTACTAGAGCTGCAGCCTGAGTTCACAGCCCAGGATTCAGTCACTGGCATTTGGTTTAACTCTTTGTGCCCATTTAGGATAACAACTTAACCACCCTCCACCTTCGGGTCAGACTGGCTGCTGGTCTATTCAGGATGACCATCTAAACCACAGCACACAAACTCACAGGGCTCCTGACCACTTGGTGTGCAGGAAGCAAACTGAATCACATGTGCATGCACTAACTTGATGTAAGGAGCAGAGCAGAGTACAATTAATTCTGTGACTTTATAGACAAGAAAAACTGCTGGAGGAGCAATTCTTACAGTCCAGGTTGACTACCTTTTGCATATGCTTTCCTTGCTGAAAATTCTGCATAAAAACAGAAAATCTGTCATTTCTCCTTTGATCTTTCAGACAATAAGACCATTAACTATTAATTTTCTTTGACTAAGTACACCATTCTTTTGCAAAAATGGAATCCCACTCATAGCACAATGTTGTAGTGTTTACATCTCTTCCTGCTTTAATAATGTTTTGCAAAAGATACTTATTCATTTTAATGAAACCAGCTGAAAATTATATTGCTCAAATTTCTTTTATGTACTAATTTGGAAAAAAAAATATCAATAAATTACTTGGTCCTCCCTTCGACTCTATTATGTTTTTTATCATTTATTAAATGGACTTATTTTAAGTTAATTTGCAAGCAAAGTAGTGTTACCTTAAGACCCATTCATCATTTTCTCCATAAGAGAATATCAGTGAATGCAAACTAATTACAAAAGAAGGGGGGGAGGGAAAAAAAGAGAGAATTGGTACTTTTAGAAAAAGGTACTTGGAAAAAAAGATATTTTTCTATGCAGCCCCATCAACTAGGTACTGCTGCATTACCTAAACACACCAAAACACTTTTGAAATTGTGGGACAACATATCACGCTGCCAGCTTTCCATGTCAGCTACTATTTTGCCCAAAGAAATACTAGATTATTGCTGGCTTCTCTCAGATACTGTTCCTCCCACTGCTGCTCAGCTCTCTGCACTTGCAGCTGTTGCTCGTCCTGAGACTGGTGGGGCTCCTGTGGCTGCAGCAGGTGAGGCCAGGCTGCCTGTGCCCTCACTGACACCTGCCTGCCATTTGCCATGTCACAGAATCACACAATGCTTTGGGGTGGAAGGGACCTTAAAGACTACCTCGTTCCAACCCCCTGCCATGGGCAGGGACACCTTCAACTAGACCGGCTTGCTCAGAGCCCCACCCAAACTGGCCTTGAACACTTCCAGGAATGTACAGCTGTATTCAGATTTTTGTCCTAGCGAGAACTGCTTGGGAGGAAAATGGTTCAAGGGAAAAGGAGTATTTTCCTTCATTCTGCACAGAGCTAATAGAAACATAAGAAAAATGAGAAAATGGCAAACACAGTAGCATCAGCTGTAGGAGGAAGGAAGGAAAGGGAGAAGGGGCAATGTTTTTAAAGCAGTTTCCTCCTAGTTTGATTCACTTCAAAACAGTTTGAAACACAAGTCAATTCTATACAGAGCATGGGCCCAGCAGCACCTCCTTCACATCACTTCCCATTCAGCATGGGGGAATCACTCTCTCCCTGCTCCTTGCCAGCCACAACTTTACTTTTTCTTGTCTGCTCTCACCACTTGTGCTGTCTCCCCTCCTGTCTTTGTCTCTTCATGAAGCATCCTGGAACCCAGCCCAGCTTGTTCAAGCTCCCAACACATCTTGAATTTTAAGTCACTCTCATTTTAAGTCATCTATCTCTGTTTCAAACCAAGGTACAAGGAGAATGAGCCAATTTATTATTCATAAAACCCAAACCAAATGTGCAGAGAAAGCCTGGTGTGTCCACTCTCAGCACATTGCAGCATGTCAGCACACTGCAGCTCAGAGCTCGAGGTGAATACTGACTTGTAGGTACGTGAGCTGGGGGCACAAAACTCTCTATAGGGACAGCCCACTTTGAAAAGGCAGTACAAATATCATACACATCAACACCAAAAAGATGACTCAGACTTGGCCTGCAGGTCAGTGAATATGTCTCATTTTGTTCTAACTGGCATTTAAAATGGTTGCAATGAAACCCCTAAACCCCTTTACCATATACTTCCTAAAGAACAAGGCAATCAGAATTCATTTTTGGCAATGAATGGAAAATTTACAACAAAAATAAATGAGGCAGGGGAAAACAGGAATATTTGTCAAGCATGATGCTAGTTTACAAACACCATTAAATAAAAAACATCAGGGTGCTCAAAGCCAATTAAACAATTTCAAATAAACACAGGTGGAAGCAGGAAAGGGTTCAGTTATTTCTTGAACATTTCCAGGGATGGTGACTCCACCAGCTCCCTGTGTAGCCAGTTCCAGTGCCTGACCATTCTTTCAGTAAAGAATCTATCTTCTCTCTGCCTCCTGCCTGTTCTGTGTGCTGCCCCTCACTTGTTTGCAAATGATGTGCAGTGAACATGAATTTGAACAGAAGCAATCTATAAAAGCAGTTTAAATCACCAGTATAAATATTATTTTTGTGCATTAGGCTTTTAATTCTGGTCCTAACTCATATATTAATCATCTTAATTGGTGAGAAGACAGTTGTTCAATCCCTGTCCATTTTCCTGCAACCCAGCAATCTTTGCTCATTGCAGCTCTCTGTCATTAATAGAGAAATTGCAACAGCTTCAACTGGTGATCACAGAGCCACATTTGATGTTCCCTTCCGTGGGAATGCATTTGTAGGGATACTAATAAAATAGTGGATTATTTGTTGCATTTCTTTGATCTATAAATAGGACTGCCCTGTAGAGGATATTTTTACTACATTTGGAGAAATCTGGATACACTGATTTTAAAGTATAACCAAGTAATTTTCATCTCAATTTGAAGTTATGTGCCTGCAAGAAGTAATTGAAGTGGAATAAAAAGCCAAAGGAGAAACTTGGAGGACCAAGTGACCCCAAGTTTCATTATTGGACACAGAGATGCTTTGCTTCCATTTTATTTACAGCTGAGACTAAAATTTCTTTCCCTTGTGGCTTTTCCAGTGGCCTGCAGCCAATGAGTTGAGAGTGGCAAAACATCAGCTCAAAGCTGCTCAGTTCAAAGCTGATGTGGGGTGGGGGGTAGTGGCAGGAGGGCCTCACCCCCTGCTCTGCTGCTGCACTGCCAGAGGCTCATCCCAGGGACAGGGTCACTGCTGGCACCAGGAAAGAGCAGAGGCAAAATGCTTCTGCATAATGGCCTCGCTGTGCTGTTCCTGCTGCCTCCATCAGGCACCCAGGCTGGAGACCTCCAGCTCCAGGTGATCTCATTCACACTTTTTCTATACAAAGAAATCTTGTGTCACCAGCATATACTATTTTTTTTTTCTAGATTTGCAAGTCATATTCATAACTTGCAATTTTTATCCCTGGAAAACTCATTTGTTTGGACCATTTGGTTTAAAAAAAAAAAAAACCTCAAGGTTATTATTCTCAAAATAATTCAAAAATGGCAGGTGTGCACAGTGGAACACATCACCCTGTCACTTCACCATCGACCCAAAGCACAACCTACTGAACACAATAAAGGCACACACAGGCCAGCTTTTAAGATAAGGCTACAATAGTAAGTTACCAGTTAGGTTTTCTACAAAAACAGCAAAGAAAAACCTGTATAGCATGCAGAGGACAAGACACTAGCTCCTACATGTATCGAGTATTTATAGTTACAGCATTCAGGAATGCAAATTGAAATGAATCAATGCCAGCGGGGATGCCTAAAAGACATAAGTGAGAATTACAGCAATTAAGAATGTTGTCTCAAAGGAAATTAGTACAGTCCATTAATTACAATGCCTTAAAGGAAAATGTTACTAAAATAAGAAAGAAATTAAAACATCAGGAAATTAGAAGAAAAATTGGGGTACAGAAAAGATAATGAGCACAGTAGGCATTTCCTACTCTTCTTTTATTAACTACAAATAAATGAAAAAAGAAATGGTGATGGGAACCAAACCACCACGAATAACAGAGCCGATATATTCTGCCACAAGATCAATGGCTGGCTCGCACAAGGCTTTGCTGATCTAAGTTCCATCTGTCATTAAATTCTGTAGAAACTGGTTCCATGGAAAAGAGTGCAAAACACAAAGTGCCAGGCTAATAGGTACAGCAAAACTTCTATTTATGATACAACATAGCTGGAGTGTCAAATGGCTCTGAGGAGAAAAATAAATGTTTTCTAGTCTAGGGGTAAGTGGGTTAACTGTGCTGGGACCAGGTGAGGGCTGGCAGAGTGAGTGGCAGCCCTCTCGCTTCACCTGCTGCAGCTGGAAATGGGACTGGTTTAGTCCAAAGCCACGAGTTCTCTGCCGGGCCCAGGTGGGGGTTGTTGCAAATCCTGCTGAGCCCTATGAATTCCAAATCCCCTGCTCAGAGATGGCCCTACACAACTCTTACAAACTCAGCTTGCTTTTGATATACTACAG
The DNA here is from genome assembly GCA_035583185.1 of Anabacerthia variegaticeps. NCBI lineage: Eukaryota > Metazoa > Chordata > Aves > Passeriformes > Furnariidae > Anabacerthia > Anabacerthia variegaticeps. Next base: position 7,759,118 of record JAWWEW010000033.1, on the reverse strand, counting down.
AACTGACATTTTAAAAATTTTTGATGGACAGCTGAAAACAATGAACCTCAGTGCAGTATGACATCTGCTGGCCCTTTACCAGCAGGAAAGTGAAACACCAATGGCCTAATGGAGACTAAAACCTTACCAGGTAGGTAGCAACATGTTATGGTTGTACCACAAGCAGCTGTCATTGGTGACTGTTAAAGAAATGGTTTAACAGGCACCTTTTCACCAAGAACACCTACAAAAACCTATTAAGCTTCCTTTTAAAACAGTAGCTCCAGACACAAATACAGGCACACACATGAGTTTCCATTAGCAGCTCTTCCAAGGTAAAAGAGGCAAAAAATGAACCAAGTGCTAGCAAGATAGGAAGCCCAGAGAGACTGTGCCCTGAACAAGCACTGGCATTCATGTGGAGCTCAGCACCACTGCCTGCATGGCAGAGTACAGAGAGAGCATGGGGACACTGACACCCACCCTTGCATCCCATTTACCTGCCTAAGATCAGAGAGGGTGAAATTAGGGCTATCTTGTGCCCAATTCCTCCTCCAATCCACAGACCACAACTTTTCATAAGCTAAGCACGCCAGAGCCACACAGCCTGATAACCTCTTTCTCCCCTTAACCAGGAGCAGCTCTGACACTCCTCACTTTGGCTCATCATGCCCAGCAGAGTGGGTATGATGAGGCATTGTCTGTGTTCCTGACAAGTGTCACAGCAGGGAGTTTGCTTGTGAGACAGCCAAGTGTCTCTGTGCAACACAAGGGACAACACCAGGTGGGCACAGCCTAGTGGAGACAATCCTTCCTCCTGGACCTGAAACAGCTGAAGAGCTCAATGTGTCAAGTTCATACCATGACATCTTTTATTTTATCTAAAAACAAGTTTAAAAATATTTTTTTCCTAGGCAAACTGACTTGTGAGGATGTGACTTTCATTTGCAGTTGAACATCAAGTACCAGTCACAGTCCTGGAGTCTGGAATGAGCTCATCTCTCAGCAAGGCTGTGGACAATTCCATCCTTCCCAAGAAATGCAGGTAAGTGTGTAATTGTGTGCCTCAGACACCACAGCCAGGAAGAAACTGAAAACACAAACCCCAGTGACAAGATTTGAGTGGAAAGACACAAATCACTTGCAAAGCATACAATACTTGTTGCTGATGGCATCGTGCCATCAGGCTGGTTTTCAGGTTGACCAAAAACGTTTATACAGCTTCTAAACTGAAAACCATCCTTGGCTGTGGAAAGGTATTCCTGCTTTTTTGAGTTGCAGTGGTTTGCCTCTCCTCCTTCAGGCTCAGCCAGATGAATCCTGCTGATCTGTCTGGAGCCAACCACTGTTGCTTGGCGGGGTTTTAGAAGTAGTTCAGACATGGAAACCATAGAAACTCATGAAAAAAGGGAAAGAACCATCTCCATGCCAGACTTCCAGTTAGGATAAACTGGCATGGTCCCATTCACTCCACCAAAGTATCTTTTCTGTCTACCTTCTGTCTGCACTCTGAAGTTTCTTTTCAAATAATTGAATTTTAGTGACATTTGAGGCATTCAATTATTTCTTTAAGTGCAAATTCTGCATTCCTTCATCTGTTAGTTACATATATTTGGTACAGATTGAACAGCACCTGCTGACTGGATGAATCATTTGCATCCGAGTCACAAAATGGGAACTTAAGGACCTCCAGTACTGCTGCTGAAATTGATGCTACTGATGCTGCCAATTCAACTCCTGTTGCTGATACTAATCAGCATCTCTTTAAAATGATTACAGCATTCAGATAGGGCCATAAAACTACCAGGTGGGCTATATTTTGTACTGCTTCCCAGTTTTTCTGCAGTCTTCCCTATGGGAATGGATTTATTGGTCCCATCAATCCCTCTTACGGTCTTTAGCATGGGAAGGAGATGTCACTGAGTTTTAATGTCTCATATATTTCCTGAATTACACCATCATTATAACCAGCTTGGCACAAAATACTGTTTTCATCAAACTCGGTATTTAAGGCAAAAAATAGCATTTGTTAACTTAGCTGCAGATTAATGTAAATTTATATGCATGGATAAAATAGAAGATTTTTATTGTTTATTTAAAGGTCTTCTAAGCTGCATTTGCACATGAACTTTATTTAAAAACACAGAATTTTTATCAGGCCATATTGGTCTCCATCAAAAGCTGGCACAGTGAATTCAAGTCAGTAAATCTGAACCTGCTGAATCCAGCTCTACTGCATGTCAGGGAGCTTGATAAAAGATTATATTTTTTAAAGGAGAAGTCATGTGAGCTAAAAGATGACATCTGTTTCCAAGTCCCGCCTAGTTTCCCTAACTACACAAGAGCTGGCCATCTAAGAGAGGCTATTGCCAGCAAAGCATTCCCCAAGAAATTGGGCATGTAAATGTTGTATTTGACATGTAATGACCCTGCCAGCTGGACTTCTTGTGACAGTAACAGAGTTGGCTAAAAAAGAGCTGGCCAAACCAACAAGCTTCTGATATTGTGGATCATTGTTCTACACTTCAGTAAAAATGACAATCAATTAATTAACTGCCTACCATTAATTATTAATTGCAATTAATTACAATATTCCATATTCTGGGAGTTCTACAGGCACAGCTTTCAGTTAAGTCAATTTAGCAATTCTAGAAACTGATTATTTTTTCATGCAGTGTGCTCAATACTCCTGTTGTTCATACATCATCCTTTCAGCCAAGCTATTGTGCTGTCTTCTACAAATCAAGACCTGAAGGGAAGAGAGCTGGTCTGGTAGGAAATGGGGCCCAGAGTCTGGGCATTCGGGGTCCCAGTCCTGTTGTAGCCCCCTGGTGCCTGCAGGACTGTATGCAAAGTTCTGAGCTCTTACAGCAGCCCAAATGATTTTGTAGAACTTAAAATTCAGAAGACATAATTTGCTTATCAAATGTGACTGTCCTTCTTCTCCTCCTCCCCTCTGTAAAGCAAAAATGTTAAACACTATATATTTACCCCTCAGCTGAGCTCAGTACCTGGGGGCACTACAGTGCCACAGTTCCCCAGAGATCAATTACCTAGGTACCAAAAAAAGACAAAGGTCTTTGCAATGGAAGAGAACTGAGTGAGAGATGGTTTTCTAGTACATGCAGAGTCCCCTCAAGGTAGGCAGAATAGCTTTCTTCTCCTGGAAACTTTATTTCTTTATTACATGGTGGCATTTGGCATTGATCTCAAGTAGGCATTTGGGACATACATTACTTCAAAGCTGGAAGAAATCGTGTTCATGTTGGAAGGATTTTCTATGAAAATGAAGAAGGAAGAGAGGGATGATAGAAGATCTGCTGAGTGTTAAATGCAAATTACTGACTTGATAGAATGATAAACATGACTGTCTTTGCACACTTCTGTTGGCCACATAATGCAGCAGAGAACATCTGCACATTGCATATGTGCACACTCTGCTCTTCACTCCTTGGCATTCCTCCAGCTGATATTTTTAAGATGTCCATATTGACTGTTTTTATTCCTTTTTGATAGCAAATGTTCTGCTGGTAACAATACAGTTAATGGATAGGAAACTTTGTTTCTGAGTATTTGGGATAATGTAGCTTTTCTGCTATTATGAAGCCATATAGTTTTATAGATTCACTATCTCAAGTCTTTATGTCCCTTGCATTTGTGTGCACAGTGTCCTAGAGCACCACTGCACACGAGCTCTCTACCAAACACACAATGGAAATCAATCCCACGTGAAAAGAGCTGGAATAATCTTCCTAAAACTTTTTAATGAAGATTTACACTTTCTATATTTTTGAAGGCTTTGTCTGGAGACTTTGGCAACTGAAATGTATTAAATATGCAAGAAAGTACTAATGTAACATGAGTTTGAATGACTAAAGTTATAATGTCAGAAAAATGTCATGAAAAGATGTTAGATTTTAAAAACAAGCAGCAGTCTGTAATGCATTTAACACAATAATCCAGTACAGTTCCACACCCAGTAATAGCAATGTTTGATGCACTCTGAGACATTTAAATAAAGTCTATATAATAAAAATTGGATGGAAACAGAAAGAATGAAAATGACACGTTCAAATTCCCTGAGCTGTTTCAAAGTCTCCAGAAGCAGCTTTAGTGAATGTCAAACTTTGTTTAAAGTCTTTTTCTTACCACACTCTCTGATATTTTTTCACCATCGTTGCTGTCAGGGGTAGCAGCAGTGGGAAGTGACAGAACATTTCAGAAAGGGAGGGCATGGATCAAACTGGTGAACTGGAGATGCCACATTCCCAATTTGCTCTTGGGGAAACCCCAGTGATATACAGTAGATCTCTCTGAATGCCCTCAAGAGGACATCTGAGCTTCAGATGACAGAGCTATGTAAGGAATGGAAACAAATTCTTGAGCTGCAGAAGCGACAGGCTGTCTCCAACCAGGTTTCATGCAGTTTGACATAAGCAGCCCATTAGCCACCATCACCATTTGGAAAACCAGGCTTACAAGACCTACTCTCAATGCCATGAGATACAGTATGTCAAATACCTCTGGTGTCTGGTTACCTTGGAACTCAGATGAGTGTGGGTGGGACTGAATGTTTCTACCATGATGGTTTTTTCCCACAGTAGACAAGGTTTGTCAGAGTCCCACTTCCACTCTACATATCAATTCCTCAGCAAGGGAAATCTCCTCAACTCTTTCTCCCAAGGCACAACAGATACCACCTGGCAAACAGAGACCTAACCAGCTGCCTCCTCTGTCCTGCCACCAGGACTGCAGTGACAGTGCCCTGTTTCTGTACAGGGCTGCTCACAGGGAGCAAAGATGCTCACAAACTGAACTGCACAAATCACACGAGAGACGCCGCTGTTCTCTGCTACCTGTAGAACACAATGAGGCAAAACATGTCCCTGAGGTCCTTGGGAGGAGACCCTGGACCAGCCATGGGGTCATAGTGCCCAGGATGTGCTCACAGCAACCGGAGCTACAGGCTAAGCAACATCTGTTTATCAAATCAGCAAAGGCTGAGTGTAGAAAAAGAAGCATTTTAAAATGTTATCTGCTCTTCCTGCCTGTTGCCAAGAAGCTCTGAACCAATTCCCTTGCCCCCAGCTCCCGTTCATCCCTGCCTGTTTGCCTGCTGCCTGCATTGCTCCTCTGCCCCTCCACAGGAGTACAGGGCTCTCAGGCACTGCCTGCATTACCTGGGCTCCTGCCAGCAAAGGTTACTCACACCTGAAAAGTGGGGAGACTCCCCAGATGAAGGGAAATAGGGTTATCAATCACAGAAAACCTGGTGGCAGCCTCAGGCTTTTGGATATTTTCACAGAGAGACAGGTGAACTAGGAAAAAAATAGGGTTTTTTAAAGTCTGTATTGGATCCTCAGAAATCATTTCCTACCTCAGCAGTCCTGGGCAGCCAGAGCAGGAGGCAGCAGTGCCCAGTGCCTTTGCAAACAAATGGTGTGTTATCCTTCTCTGTGTCTTTACTTGACATCAGAAAAATCAGCTCCATTAACACAAGGTTACTCTTTAGAAATTTTTTGTCTTGATTACTCCATTTATGTAATTTATTTTGGTCCTCTGATTCCTATTAGTGGGATCAATATTAATTTAAATCAGAAGGCTGTGCATTTTCTCTCGCTCCATTCATGCAGATCAGGTGCACAGTATTTCCCCTACTTGTATTGCTGACAAATTAACCTCAGCTGGGATTGTCAGGACCAAGTGAGAAGAGTTAATGTAACCAGTTTTTCCTTTCTGTTTTAGGCAGGGATAAAATGGCTAGCCCACAGCTAAACTTGTAAAGAATTCTATACATCAGACTTGGGAAAAAGCGTAGAATAAAACTGGCCAATGCTTGAGGAAATGAGGTCACACTTGAGATAGCTCTTTCCTCTCCAAAGAAATGACTAAACACTGCAGAAGTATTCCTGGGATGAAAGATTTGCCCTCCTAGATAAAAGTGTGGGTCTCTGGAGTCAAGGTGGGACTGGGTGTAGAAGAGGGCAGAAGGTGAGATGAAAAAACTGTGGCTTACAGAGAGGTAATAATTTAGGTAGGAAGGCAGAAAATCAGAATCATAGAATGGTTTGGGCTGGAAGGCAGTGCTACACCTCTCCCAGCTTACACTGCTGCAGGAATGAGCTCCACAGCTCAGCAGCTCGATGCTTAGTCACTGCTTCACTTTTCTTGGCAGTCTTAACTGTGTCAATGATTTCAGCTCCCAGATCTAAGTTGATCTTCCTCAAATTTCATAGCTATAGAGCAAATATTTCCAACCATGTGCCACTTCAATAAATTCCTTGGCATTAAATTATCCTTTCTCACCTCCAGACTCCCTGATAAACTTCCCACCAGTTTGTAAATCTGGGACCTTACTTTTCTTCTTTTCCCACCATGAGAAGTATAGGATGTCTTCATTTGAGGGCAAATAAAGAGAAAACAGACATGCAAAGGGGAAGATACTGTATTTTTTTCTCTTTATGTAAGTTGGATTTTTTTTTTGCACAGAAAACCCTTTGTGAAAAACAGTCATCTGTCTGACAAGGTAATGAAAAACACAAAGATCTCCCTGTGAAATTGCTTTGTCCAGCAGAACAAGGCAAAGAACACAACTTCCTCAATCCCAAAAGTCGCACACCCCTGTGCCTTCCCTCGCCTCTCCTCCTCACGTGCCCTGGGATGCACCAGCCCTCTCAGCAACAGGCATTCCACGTGTGGCCATTACACTTTCCAGTGCTCCCCACTTCAAACTGACCTCCCAAAACTGGGCACTGTGGGGAGGAAGGATGAATAAGGAGCATAACTTAACGTTCAGATCTAAACCGTGGCTCTGATACAGCTGTAGTACCATTCCTATTGTCAGCAAACATGTTTTGATTCAACATCTCTTCCATTACAAAGGAATAAACCAACACTGAGTCACGGACAGCCGTCGCAGTCACTACATTGCTGATGTTTAGTCACCACACCTGCTCTCAAGAGTAGCACATGAAAAGCAGATGGGGAATGTGATTTGAATGGAGAATGCTAGAGGTCTTGAGAGCTCACAGACATGGGGACTGCTGTGTGGCAGACTGTTTCCCACAGGTCTCCATCAGGACGCATTCAGAGTGACCTAAGGGACACCACGTGCTGCCCTGTGCTTTAGGGGACGACCAGGGAGAAGCCTGGGGAATAGGAGTTTGTAAACCCATCACTGACAATCAGGACTCTTAAAGCAGTATGTTTTGTACGGGTCAGCTGAATGGATTCGTAAACATGTTTATGCCTGCCAAGGTGAGAGAAAGCAATTTGTACATATTGAAAGCTTGATAACAAAATAATTATGAGAGAGAATTAACATTTAGAGTGGGGACAGGGAATGCAGGCTGGCAGTGGGGGCAAACTTGTCTGATTGTGAAAAAGCAGAGGTATAGCCAACACCAGAATCTGTTTGTTTATGCATGATAAAATTATATTAGCAAAACACTAATGAGAGAGCCTTCAAATTAAAAAAGAGGATTTAGCTCCCTTTACTTTTCATGGAATCTGGGGGACAGATTCTCTGTGCATTTCTGAAGCCTTTATTAACATGAGATGAATGAAGCCCAGCATACTAAGACTGAATTAACAAGAGCTTTTGCTATTCTAGTCTTGGTTTTGTAAGCAATAGGGGCATGACAGAAGATTTGACTGTGCACAATAAATTGACAAGAAGGTGATTCTGTTTAAATTAAATGGAAAGATAAACAAAGGCAAGACTGAAGGACAAAGTTTTATGTGTTAAAGAAACCTAGAAACCATCTTGGGCCAATATATTCAGCGTCTGTAGGTGTGACAGCCTGGAAATTCTTGAGTTGAGGACAGTGAAATTCCCAAAGTTTTAGTCAAAGGCATGGGGGAAAAACAAAAATCAAACTGAGTGCTCCAACTTTAGATGAATAATCACTCAGGAAAAAAGCATATCACCAGTAAACAGAGAATGCACAAAAAATGGGGAAAAGGTACAATCTCTAAAGAAATCATACTCAGAGGCTGTGAGATACAGAGAGTGTGAAGATTCTCACAAACCAGTCTGAATTACATCTTGAAAGGGACATAAAACCAAACAGCTACAGGCCCCTCAGCAATGTAGCCATGCAGTCATGAGACAATAAAAGAGTGGAGCAGACAAGCAAAGTCAAAAAACTAATAATAACTTTAAAAAAAAAGTTATAATTATGGCTCAAATACTTTAAATTGGTTTTCAATCCCTCTTCCCTTCTAGTTCTCTACTTCTGTTTCAAAGACCCTCCCCAGCTTTGAAAATTTCAGCCAGCTGATCCATTCCCAGTACAGTATTCACATCGTGCTCCCAGCTGGCAGCAAGAAATAAGGTGCAAGGATGGCACCCAGGAGAACCAGGGCTGCTGAGCTGAGCCTGCACCAAAGCTGGTGAGGTGTGACTGGCGGCCTGGCTGAGCATCACAGGGCAGCCTGGCCCCAGGAGACAGGTTTTAGAAGTCTTAATTTCAATCTAAGAGTAAGAGAAGGACATGTACACACATGATTTCTCCTGAAATACGCATTGTTGAAGTACATTGTTTAACAATGAATGCTTTCTCTTTTAGGACTACATCTGACTGACCTGGATAAAACCTTTTTTTCTAATACGTGTTTTAGCTACAGTAAGTCATCATCTTTCTAATGTCTGATGGGTAACCACAGTAAATTGTACTAAAATTAATGCATAAGGGAGTTACTGGGAAGAGATTTACAGTACTTCAGATTTTTTCAGGGCAGTTTGTCTGCCTTATCTCACCAAAGCTTACATTGTTTCCTCCACTCCTGTATTACAAAATCCACCACAGTCTCTTCCTGTTTGCCCACAGAATTAGAGAGATGTTGCCTGGAACAGAGAGGGAGAAGAGCCTCTTACAGTGGTAAAGTGCTGCAAAAGGCACCTCAGAGTTCAAGTGTTTAGTTGTTCTGATGCCTCACGAAGCCATCAGGTGGGCCAGGGACCAGCTCTGAGGTCTGACAACCGGAGACTGCTTTAAGGCAGTAGAAATCAGACAAGGCAGCACAAAGATTCACTTTGTGGCTACCTACTGCCTAGAAAGGATAACTTTTGAAGTGTGCCATGTCAGTAACAGCTTTGTTACATATGTAATAAAATACCCATTTGTCCATGGCTGCAGGGCATGGTGCTCCTGCAGATCTCACTGTCGCCCCCAGCATTGCAACACCATCACAGATTCTGGAAGGGCTCCTGGCCCTTCCCAGCACTAAGTCAGCTGTGTTTTTTTGCTTCACAGCCAAAGCACAATTGCTGATGCTCAGAAGGCAGGCGGGTATTGCAACGTGCAGTGAGACTGAGCTGTGTAAGATTCTTGCTTAGACATCTATAAATCAGTTAAGCACAACCACCTGCCTCTCTTGCATTCAATCTCTTAAAGGATTTCTCTGACCTCCAGCCCCACAGTATGCTCCCTGGTCTGCAGGTGGAAGGGGGGTGACTGCATCCTGCTTGCCTTCACTATTTTCTCCCTTTCACTTTCCTGTTCTAGAAGAAAAATAGTGAAAAAGCCTGCTGCTTCAGGATTCAGCTTACGTTGCCTCCTCAAACTCATCAATAAACCAGAAAAGAGCAGAGAAAGAGAAATTGTGGCCAAAATCCTTTCTTATCACTCAGTTTCCAACTATCAAGGTCTTTTTACTGCAGAATACTGAACAAGCACTGAAGCAGTGACCTGACAGAGCAGTCACCTGACAGAGCAGTCCTTTGTGGTTCCCATGGCTCCCTTGGCTCTTCTTCCTTTGATTGATTTTAATGAACTATGCAGAGTCTGAAACATAAATTGCAACCTTTAATTTATTTTTTTTTTTTGCTAATCCCATGACCAGATTAAAATCTTGGCTTCAAATACACTCAGCACCTTTGGAATACAGCATTTATGTCTGGATCAATCACAAATTATGAAAAACTCCCTAAAGCATTATGCATGTGGGATTTCCCCCCCCCTTTCCTCAAGTACTAAACTGCAACAATTAGAGGTCTAAATGAGCTCAGGTGACATTCTCTTGTAGTAAAAACACACTCACCTCTCCCTCTTAGAACCTCCCATAATTTTTCACTATTTGCTAGACTTTTAAAAGGTCTAGATGCCAAGGGTCGAGTGCACAAGATATCACACACAGGGAGTGATGCTTCCCTGTTGTACCACCTGATTGACCAGCAGCTCAAAGCCTTGCAGAGCCAGAGGGGATATGCACACCCTCAGTGGCCTCCTCCATTAACAGACCTCATTGCTCTGACAATTTATCTACCTGCTCTTTTGATATCCACAATGATAACTGGCACAGTTTCACAGCTCATCTGGACTTCTGTGTGAAAAAGTAGCTCCTTTTAGTTGATTTAAATCTTATATGTGACTGTCTTAACTGAAGGTGGCTTGTTCCCAATTGTACCATCCCTTTTTGAAATGGGGGGTGGTGGTGCTTGTAGAATATCAAAACTAGATAAGGTGGCTAAAATCTGGGTGCACAGATTTATACAGCCACACAGATATGCTTTTTGCTTTATTCTCCAATCTTTTCCTAGTAATTACTCCCATTCTACCTGGGGGTTTGGTTTGCTTTGCTACTGAATTGACAATCTAACGGATAGTTCTATAAAACCACTCAGGAAAGAGATCTCAGAGTTAACAGCTACTTCAGAGACCATCAGCAAGTGTGTTTTTCCTCCCAAGTGCATCGCTGCACATTTATCAGCAATGAATTTCATCTGCCATTTTGTCAAAGTGTGTGACAATACGAGCTTGGGGATCCATTCCTGCAAACTCGCCTTGCCCTGCAGAGTTTGCTCTGCTGAGTTCACCAACAGGCTGTTGGAGCTCTCTCAACAGCACAGGGGGAACAAATCTGCTTTCAAACTGCACCAACACAGAATAGCTGATTCTATTTAAAGAAAAACATCACATAAAAGGAGCTGTACAGCAGGGCTGCCCTTCAGAGTTGTGGGAAGCAGGAAGGAACTGGTGGGTTTGTTCCACCTTGCTCTCAGTACAGGAACACGGAGATTTGGAAAGTACATAGTCCCAAATAACACTCTGAAACACGGGGCAAACGCACATTAAAACAGAATACAAATGGACAAGCCCTCAAAGAGGCACTGTGTCATTACTATGTTGGCCCTACAAGCCTCTCTGATGTGATTTGATGTACAGAACAGGCTGCTTTTCTTGTTCGGTGCATTCCCTCTGTGACAGCTTACACACCCCCCACTCTGCACCCAGGTTAAAAAATCAAAAGTGACTCTTACAGGTAATGTGTTTCTCAAAGAGATATTTACCTTCTCTTTACAAAGGACAGTGCCCCGTGTTTCTGCTGAAGGCAAGTACAACTCATATGAGAGACAGTTGCTTTTGGAGTGTTGATTCAGACAAAGTACCTCAGAGAGAGCAGTTCTGTCAAGGCAGTGAATAACGCCACAGTTATGAGCCTCTATAAAATATAAAAGAGCCTGCACTCTGGGAGAGGAGTGTTCAGTCATGTCACAGCTCCGTGGTCTCCAACATGATGGAGTTGTTAGTTATAAAAAACAATGAATGCTCTAAATATAGCAATTAAGCTTTGCTTTAAAACCTAGCAATGTAAACAGAAAAACTGGGTTTAATTTTAGTGGAATCTGGGAGGTTCAAGCTTTTAAATTCATATTTTAGTTGCAGTTATAGAAAAAGGCCTTATTTTAGACATGTTGGATATCTGCTCAACTTGTATGTTTAATACACTAGACTAAAAGACCTCAAAATTTAGCCCACAGATAGTCTGGGTTATCCTTCCTGAGGCAAAAGTCACAGCAGTAGATACATGAGAAACATCTGTCTTTATCAAGAGCTTAATCAACACAAATGCAGACAACTCTTATTTATGGAGTATTCAAAATTCAGTTGGAAATCCCAAGGCTTCCTTTCAGAGAAGGAGATGGTGTTATCATTCCCTAATCACAACCTCTCTGACTGCAGAGGTGCTTGCTGTAATATTTACATATTCCAGAAGCATCTGTCTGTACCAGGGAACACACACCTATGAGTTTGGAAGCAGGGCTTGATTTCTGGAAATTCAGATTTTAACAGGATCTGATGAGCTGACAGCTTCACTGACACTGACCAGTGTCTAATAATATTTTTATTTATTGTGAGCATCTGCAGTCAGCAATATGCAGGGTAATAAATTACAGCTAGAGAGTATGACTTTCAGAAAAGGAGAATGCTATAGCTCCCTCCTATGGCACAATTCATATCCTTTTTCCTGATAATTTTTAAGTGACCATCCTATTCTAACATTTCATTAACTTTCCTCATTTAGCCAATTAACCTGCAATGACAACCTAGGGAAGCCACAATCTTTTTGTGCTGTGCCACTCTGTTTTCCCTTAAATTAGAGATGTCTGACCACAGGAATGCTGGCCATGATATAAATCACATTATGAAAATCAATGCAACTCATCAATCAGGGAAAGTAATTTATGATCTTTCCAAAAATGATAATCTGTCTTGTAATAATTGCCTTCGTGAAATATTATGCAAGGCTTGGATGGCCCAGCTCAGGACCACTTTGGGAAGAGGCCAAATGCAAAAGACTGACAATTGTGGTTTGTGAGCTTTGTCAGTACAGAGGGTACTGGGTTTCACAGGGTTCCTCTGACACTTCCTGCTTTCAGAGTCACCTTTCCCATACCTTTGCTCTTCTCCTTCATCTTTTCAATTCCAACATTTGTTATGCTGCCCTTCAAAGCATCTGCTTGAATGGCAGCCTACAAAACATCAGTGCAGGCAATGAAGCTGATAGCATCATATGAAAAGGGCCATTAAATCACCATTTAAAAAATAATTTTTAACCTACGCTATTGGGGTCACTAATTAAAAATCAATTCCTTTCTGTGTTGAAAATGTGACAGTAATTCTGCCGCCAATAGGTACAGCAAGATTAACAGCATGTCAGGTAAATGCAGCTGGGAAATGACATTTTCATTAGTGATTTATTGGGTGTGAAATTTCCACCATGGTGAAATATTCATGAACAATGCAGGTTAGAATGTCTCCATAAATATCCATGTTACTAATTACTGCTGAAGCCCACACTGGATTAAATGTTCACAAAGCAAAGCATTCACAAGCCACAAGAGAGTTATCAAGGACAAGACTTTTAGGGAGAAACCAGAAATACACAAAACCCCATAAGCAACAAATTAAGAGGTTTTTTACTAATCACAGCATATCACTTTTCCCCTTCCCCAGAAAAACAAATAAACCATGCCCAAAACCCCAAGAGAAAGCAAAACAACAGTCTCTATTAGCTGTTTATCCTAATGAAGAGTGCCAGGGACTGACCCTGGGTGTGAACACTAAGGGATAGAAAATGCACCAGTTATTTCATGTCCCCATCCCTTCAGGTTAGAGAAAAATGTGTCCAGGTGAGGGATCACCCAGGGATCAGTACTCGAGTGCACTCACTGTCTCCTCACTGTCAGCACAGAGTGACCAGCAGGGCTGGGTACCCTCTGGATTGTCACAGCACCCACAGAGGTTCAGACAGGCCATATAAAGCAAGTGAATAGAGACCTCCAGCTTTCTCAGTGAACCTCTGCATAAAGGGTGAAGTCAGCAGAGCAAGAGGCAGTAACTGGAAGAGACAATGCATTTTCTGCCTGCTGACTGAAGGTAGACAAATGCCTGTTCTTGGTTTATGAGCTTTGGCTGGGTTTTATGGGGAGCCAGGTCAGGTTTGTGCAACTTCAGAACCTGCAAAGGTGAATTTAAGACACAGTGGCTCCCAGCCACTGGTATTTGGATTTTTTCCCCCTACTTCTGATTAGATCACATCAGAGATCTGTGTTAAAGCACAAACACACAGACACACACAGAGAACAGGTACTCTCTGATGGGAGAAACTGGAGAGGAGGATGGATTGGAATGGAGACCTCACAAACCACTACTGCTCTTGGTTGATGGTTTGCAACATGGGACCCCAGACATAAACACGTTTTGCCTTAGCGTGAACACTTGTGGGCAGCAAGAATAAATCTGCATGGGTGACTAACCAGGGTTTTCTTTTTTCTTCTCTTTTGTACAAATCTTCCACATGATAAATTGCTTAAGCCAATGTAACTTCTCTGCCAAATTTGGTACTGAGACACAACAAATATTATCTCATGTTCGATACTTTCAAACTGGTATGGTTTCAATAGTATTTGCTTTCAGTTCAATGAGCTTGACTGTGCAATGAGTTGGAGAATCAATAGCTGGCCACAGTTAATAATCTGTTTGGTCTTCCCTGGCATTCAATAGCCACTGAATAACAACATGCAATAATAAAGACACTTAGAGAGAAGCACAGCCCTCAGAGTACTTCATGTTTTGTAGATTGGAAGTTCCAAACTGTTTAAAAATAGCTTTATGAAATCCCATTTTGCACAGTTTGGACTAAATAGAAGACACTGAAGACGCTGATGAAAATGCAAAAGCAGCAAGTTTAAGTGAATTGAGCCTCAGAAGCTGTTGGAAGGTAATGGCTTCAGGAGCAATCCATTCTGGTTGCTGCCAGCCTTACACCAGGGTTTCTACATCTCTTTTTCAGCTCATTGTTAAAAGCCTCACTACATATTACTGACATTGTTGTTGCTGACTAAAATACTTAGTAATGACACAAACATCATTCAAAATCAAATTATCAGATGTACAGACAACATACTCTAGAATTTAATAGCGTGTTAAATGATTGCAGGGAAATGTTCTGTGAAGTCAGTGAAGCAGCAGCAGCAAAAACTAATTCAATTCTCAAATGAGTAAAAGTGAGAAACTGTTCTTATAAAACCAATATTGTAAAAATACAGGCTGCCATACACTGCTGACTTCTAGGGAAGGGAGAAGGAATTTCTTCGCCTAGCAATGAACATCTAATTTTGGTGACTGATGTAGTTCACCTTGAATCAAAACTGCTCTGTGTGCCTGGAAAAACAGTGTCCAAAATAATTTAATGAGGAATGTCATATGTTCAAAATACCAATCATGATTCAAAACTATTTATCATTGATCATGATCTGATGAACATATGGATCTCAAGTTAAATGAAAGTCATCTTAAATTTCTGGAAATTGCTAAAGAGCAAAAGCAGAATCTGTTTCTTACCTTCTGGAGCAAACAGCACCCTGGCATAAAACTTGCCTGCAACATGAAGGGCTTCACATTGCCCTAAATTAGGGAAATGTGCACTGATTGTCATGTTGCTTTATCAGCCTTGTTCTGACAGCATGTCCCAGGCGAGCTGCCAGGTAGGAAAGAAACTTACAGCCATTACTTGCTTCCAAACCCCTCACAACAACAAGGAAGAGTTTTCCTAGTACAGCTCAGGAAAGTAAAGATCAAATTACAAAAACTCCCAAAGCAAAACAGATGCTAATCCCCATTAAGTTTTGCCATCTGATTGTGGGATTAACAACTGTGAAGAAGCACAGGTGGAAAGGAAATACCTAAGCAGCCAGATGGAAAGTGCTTGTGCCACTTCTGCCCACTTCCCACTCGTGCATGACAACTGTTTCCATTTGTGGATCCTGGATTTGAAGATGCAACAACACCATTCAAACCACTTCTATCTGACCCTCTGGCCAGTATTTGTGTCTTTTACTGTGAATATAATTAGAAAAAGACATCTGATCCCTAGATGAGGACCTGTGCCTGGAAAGAACTTTTATAGCTATTGTTTATATTTAAAATAAAACCTCTTCCTAGATTTTAATATGTTTGGAATTATATAAACTTCAAAAACTACAGAACTTTTAACTGTCTCAGAAACATAGCCCTGAATGAATGAAACCATTATTATTAGAGGGATATAATAAGTGTTATTTTGGATCTCATGTTATTTCACTTGGAGATGGGTTATAATAGTGCTTGAGGTTAAGTAGTATGTAATTGAAAAGGCAGAATAAAATTATGAAACTCCTAATAAAATGATGAAAGTTTTAATAAAAGGCATGCCAAAACAATAAGAACACAAATCTTGTTATAAACAAGAAAGCACACTATGGTTGGACTTTATGGCTCTTACATGCTCTTTTTTATTAGTGTTTTCTGTACTAAGCTCGGCATGTCCTTAAAGCATTGAGCAAGTCACAGCACTCTCAGTGGTTCCATATATTGACTAAGAATGGCTGGTGCAGTGTTCCCTCTCTGTAGCAGAAATGGAGGCTTATAATCAAATAAAACAGGCCAAAAAAAAAAAAAGCTATAAAGTTCAACAAATTCATGTTCCCTAGTTTATACAGAGTTGGTTTCTGTGAATGGGCACACAACACCAGAAATCTCGCTCCTATTTATGCATTCATCCAAGCTTACAGATCTGTTGCTCTGCACTGAACATCTCCCAACAATTCACCCTCAGGTCCCTCCACTAAAGAATGGATTCAGCAGCCAAGAGAAGGACTGTCTTTGACTAGACCTGATGGGCTACCGTGGATTTATAGCCCTACTTATCCCTCTCTTTTCTCCTCCCTGCTACAGGCAGACTTCAAACTCCAAAAATGCAGGGCAGAAAAAGCCCCCATGCTCCCCTGGATGTGAGCACCCCATTTGCTCTGGGAAGCAAATAACATATTTAAAGGTCCAGGTGGGAGGGGAAAAAAAAATAACTCCAAAAGAGAAGGTAGGGAGAATGCATAGTCCTTTCAAAGCCAATGGGAATTTTGCCTTGACTTTACTGCAATCAAGATTTCTGCAATAAACATACATGGATCCTGTTCCATCTGACACAATATCACAGTTCTGTTTCTGTGCATTCCTTACCTATTTCACAACTTGTGCTAAAAGCAGTATACAGGGGGAATGCTGAAAACCTGCAGTCAGTGTGCTGCAGAGGAGGCCAACGTGCTGGCCTGTGTGAATCAGGATTGTTTCAGTTTATAAAATAATCTTTTACAGAGACAGGAGGACAACTCCTGCAGCATTCATATTTCCCAACACAGCCAGAATCCTTCAAAGCCCAGCGTGCTCAGAATGTGATCCCAAGTTCCATGTATTACATTGATTTTATAATTGATTATCTTCCCGGGGTCAGTATCTGGAAACCTGTAAGACATAATTTTTTTCAGCTGATTTGTCTCCCTGGACAGCTGCTGCTTACAACCTCCAACTTTCCAATAGATGATGACAACACTGTGAAAGATGGCTCAGCCACCGTGATCATTCACTTCCGCCCTGTGGGCTGCAATCCAAAACTTTCCTATACTTCATTTTTTACGTGCAGTAAATCATCATTGGGAAGAAAGTGTCCAGGTTTCCACTACTGTGAGTGCACTTAATTGCTACCCAAAATGTTGCAAGGGCTGATTCAAACACATCTGGTGTTAAGCAATGTGCACTCTCACTACTGACCACCTTTCCCTCTGCTCAGCAGAAGTTCATCTTAAGACATATCTTCCATTTGAAGCTCAATACTTTCAATACCTTGGTATTTTAAAGCCTGTTTTTCCAGGCACTTGCTGCTTTGTAACTATATAGGTAAGAATCCAAAGCCCACTGGGATCAATGATAGTCTTCCCACCAACTATGTGAACTTTGACTTAACCCAAGAAAGACTTGGCAACACCAGGATTTCATACAAGAGTATTGTCCTTTTTATAACCCGAAAGCCACTCACTGGCCCGTGAGGTACATTTACAAGTCACAGCCACCAAGGAAAACTGTGAGGCTAAGCATTGTCATTGCTCCCTGCAGGAATACATCTGCAGGGTGTTAAATCATCTGTTGGGGACAAATGAGTAACTACCTGCAAGTGTGCTACCCAGCCCTGCTGGTGCCTCCTGAGGCAATCCACATGGGCAGTTCCAGTGAATCACCTTCACTTGTACACGCCAGCAAACATTGCCAGAGCTGTGTGCAAGCAGGGGCCAATACCCCTGCTTGGGCTGGAGGGAAGATGAAACAGGGAAAAAACATCTGTGAAACACTGAGAAAAGCTAAGAAATGAATCCATGCAAAGAACAAAAGTCTTTTAGAGGTGGCTTTCCAAATCCTTTCAGCTGTGAAAGAGCAGCAGCATTCCCTCTCCCCTCCCAAGGTGTTTGCGGCACGCTGGAAGATGCTGGTGTTGGCCCCCACTGGCAAGAACACCTCACTTAGCAAGTCTGACTTGTCCATGGATCTTAGAGACCCTGCAGAGGAGGAGTTCATTTGGCAGGCTGACCTGCCCCCCAAGCACACCTCTGCATGCAAGAAGGAATCAAGCTGGTGCTTTCTTTCCACAGCACTGGCTACTCCCCAGGAAGAGGATGTGCGTCTCCAAGTGCAGAGGGATCACTTGGTAATTTTTGGTAACACGACCACCTAGGTGGCTTTAATTCCGTATTATTTCTTCAGAGATTATCATTTCACCTTAGCTGGCATTAATTTTGCTGGCATTAATTAATGGTTTCAAAAGTACCAAGTTTTTGTATTTACTGGGCTTAAAGAGCTTAAACCCCCTAAACCTTTGCATATTATTCACAGTAGAACAGAAGTCCAGTTATAGCCCTCTAGTGAAAAATGCTTTATACAGACCTACCAGAAACCAATTCCTGCTCCAAGGACTTTACAATTTAAATCTGTGATTGAACACTTGTTCACATCCTTATCTTGGAGGAGGTAGGCTCTTCCAAAGACTCTAAAGTGATTATTCATCCTATTCATGAATTCAAGCGCATATATACATTTGCACAACTGGAAAAGGCCACAAGAATTGGAATAACAGCAGGTGGATATAAAGAGAGATAATTGTGACTAATGTAATAAGCAGTGGCTGCAGAAGAGTAGCTGCCTAGCTGTTGCTGAATATTTTATTGGCAGCACACTAAGGGCGAAAATCAAGGAGAGGTTTGAAAAATGACAATGTAGTGTTTTGTTGGCTTTCAGGAGAGCTTTTCTTGCGCATTATTATAGGAAAAAGCATGAAAATGTCTGGTGGAGATTGGATTAATGGCTTAATTTCTAGGGAATATTAAATTACCTGGCACACTGTAGAAACATTTATAATTTATAAGTAAAATGACATTAGCAATTTCCACAAAGATTAGAGAAATAGTCTCGACAAGAATTACTATATTCAAATCCAAGGTTCACACTTCAGGAGCATGTTTAACACCCATAGCCTGTAAGAGGATCCACCACACAGAGGAAGACATCAGTTTTCCTACTTTCCCTGACTCTGCTGTCATGCAGGCAGGAATCAGATCAATTGAATGGTGGGGCTGGGAAGAAACAGCCCAGGGGAGTTGCACTGCTACTGAAGGTGAATGAAATCCCACTGCAGCTGCACTGCTTGTGGATTATACAGCATCATGAACTGGGCACGATTCTTTGCAACATCATCCATCACTGAAATGCATTACAGAAATGGAAGCTAGAAAACAACATAAAAATCTCTTTCTTCTAAATGATGTTATGGACTGTGGGTTTCCTTCACATGTGTCAATATTTTACTTTTAGAGGGATGCTTCCCTGTTGTGGCTAAAAAAAATGCTGCAAGCAATAAAAATATTATAAGGCTACAAGGAGCCATATCTCAGCTTGCAAAGGCCACATGGCTGAGCTCTGCAGGTGCAGGACAGGGATCATGGTTAGCTCAGAATTACTTCAGGCTGAGGGTAGGAGATAGGTTTTGCCATTCTCTTCTCTGCTGTATTGCCTATTGAACATTCACACTTTAAAATTCACTTTATTTCCCAGTTATCTAATTTCTAACCCTCCCTATTTTTATCTACTATTTGAGATTCCCTCATTTTTCAGGCCATTAAGAGGTACAGAAAACATTGCCTGCCTTTTCTGGGAGTTATAGCAGTAAATTTTGTCCACAGAAAGCCACATCAGGGTGACAAGCACCACTGATCAGGGGGTCTAACCATCCTGGAAAGATAAGAAGACAAGCAAAAGCCTGACTAGCATACAGGCATTATCACATAAACAGTACTGTGACTCTTCCTTAAAGGAATGCAAGAAGGTCACAACCTGTCCCCAGTCACTCTGTGACACCATGTAGCTGCCTGCAGAGTGTGGCACTATTGAGAATGAAGTGGGGGACAGAGTCTAGGTGCAAATGTAGAAAACTTAAGCCTAACTGCTACCATCAGAACATAAATTGCGTCCTGCACTCTCTTTGTGCACAAAAATACATTTGACCAGTCAGTATAGACTGGGCAGCTTGCTGGGGTTGCTGGAAGGTGCCCCGCCCTGCATTTGCCATGGGAGAAGGCTCCGTGTTGGGCAGCTCTCCATCCTGCTGTGCCACACTGCAGAGAGATGGGGAGCACGAGGAGACCTCAGACCTGCAGATGCTGGAGTGAGACAGACTGCAGTGCTGTCACAGAGCTGCTGTGAGGCAGGGCTGAAAGCTAGAAACAACACAGGAAAGGAAGGAGGGAATAAATACCGGATGGAGAAGAACTTCCAACTCTTGGTTAGCTGCTGAGAAAAGGATCGAGATTCTTGGGCTAATGTCTTTATAGATAACTGTGTCTAGGCAGCGCAGTTCAAGAGTTGCTGATACAATTTATTTTTAAGTATTCTAAATGTAATGCTAAAAATAATGGAAAACAATTACTCACAAGGAGTGCCCTTTCTAATCATCTTTAAACACATTCATGCTTAATGCCACCTTTTTCAACTTCTGCAAAATGCACTCAAGCAATGGATTCTGTGCAGCAGGGAGGTGTTAATTTAGCACTTTAGTGTGAGTCTGTTTTTACTCAGTTAACTTTAGGCTATTGCTGTTTTATTGAGTGAATAAATTAGTCAGGTCTTATTTATTGCACATCTTTATTTGGCTTTACATCTTTCTTCTGAGCGCTGAGGCTGAACAGAGGCAGCTGAGGCCAGAGACATGGTGAACTGTTTGACACATCAAGATGTTAGACTCTGTTCTGATCAATTGGCCAAAGCCCTGAACAAGCTGCATTTTCTCTTCTAGGAGGTTTGTGATGTGCAGGTGGAGGCCAGGAGCTGACTGATCACACAGGAACATGGTCCCACTGAGCAGCAGCTTACTGTAATGGTTCCTACTGGCTTGATAAGGTCTTTTCAGCAAGACCAATTGTCCCAAAGGGAAGAAAGCCTTTGGGAGCTCAACATGAAAGAAATGCACTAGCTCACTTATTAATTTGGAATAAAACACATCTTTAAATGCCAAAAGAGCCAGTGACTGCTCATTCTTTCAAAACACTGCCAATTTCAGTAATGTTATTTCTCTCTCCCTTGACCTAGAAGTGATTTTACAGCCCAGCCTCTGCCTGTACTCCACGCTGGAGCATTACAGAAATGGAGGAACCATTAAAGTCTTTGGGTGCCAGCAGCACACTGTCTGTAATGGGAATTCAAACATCTCCTAGCAACGAAGAGGGGCTGGTTCTGCCCAGAACCCTGTGCTCGTTCTGAGGAGCCACGCTGTAGCTGAGGGTCTGCCTATGCAGGAGCAGCCCTTCAGCAAAGCCAGCTGGGCATCTCCTGGCACCATCCCCCTGCCCTTTTTCTTTTCTTTCTTTTGGCCAGATTTTAGTATTATTTTGAATTCTAAACCAGCTCATGGCCTGGCACATCCAGGAGGGTGAAAGCCCTGGCTATCTGTATTGGTGTGTGGAGTCCTTCCTCTGTACTACACCACCTGAAACCAGTGGGGCTTCAGTGCCATACCCAGCGCGGGTTCTGACCAGCTCCTGTTCAGGCAACGAGTCCTCCCTCTGCCGCCCCTTCTGCAGGGAAATAATGGCAGGAAGGTGGGAAATTTCACTACAAGACTCTCCAAGTCCATGGATTCAGCAAAGTGAGCTCAAGATCAAAGGTCTGCTCAAGACTTCTGGCTCTCCCAACTCACAACACACTCCAGAGCAGAGCACCAAAACCTTCTCTGCATCTTTTTATGCAAATATGAAATAGCTTAATGTTTTCTGGAGCAGGAGGAGCAGGCAATGGCAAACTGGAAGAACACAAACACAATGTAACTTCTGTTTAAAAATGCTGACTCTTCTGCAGTGCCAGAGCTCAAAGCTGAAATCCACAGGATGTTTTCCCTTTGTTTCACTGGACAAAATCTTCTATTTTTACACCTTGCAGCATTTCACTGATCATACTGATGGCAGGGATAAAAGAAAGAAAGAAATAGTAAAAATGTACTTTTAAAAGGACATTCCTTTATAGAGTCATTTAAATATGAGAAGTACATTTTTTATTGTATCTGTTAAAAAAGAAATCCATGACAAAGCCTTCTGAATTCCTCAAGTTCTGAGCTTTAAATAGAAGCCCTAAGTAAATAATCTTACCTGTTTTGTAACCCCTGCCATGTAGTCAAGAAACAAACCCGCTCATGTACAAATCCCGAGCTGCAGCAGCTGCTAAATCCCACTCCTCTAATGACTTCTGCTGTGAAGCAAAGTAATTGTTTTTAAATGCTGCTCAATACTTAGCAAAACTAAACGAAAGATTAATGGTTTATAGTTTTCATTTGTATTTCCATTAGAAACAAGAAAAGCAGCCAAGCAAATATCCAATTACCTCTGTGCACAGCTTTCCTCTGCTCCGGTACAGTATGACCAAGCAAGTGTGTTCTGTGTTTTCCAAAGAAAAGGAAAAAAATCTGTTCAGCAACAAGCTTTCCTTTAGTCTTTGCCCTTTGAGTCTTGGCTGTTGTGAATTTTCAAGCCAACAGTTTCCCTGCTGAGATTATTTCTTCTGTTTGGAGGAAAAAAAGTCAAATCCTGGGATGTGGATATTAAAGCCCCATCTTTTTCACAGGGTGCAATAACTGATCATGTTCTGATGCTTCTTCCCGGTTCTATTTAATATGTGCTAATGAATGATATTTAAAAACAGTATTAGGGGTTTTTTATCTAAAAGAATTGTAATTCACTACTGGTCAGATGATTTGGTCTCCCTAGCCTGCCAACCAGTTTGGATTTGGACAGGAACACTGTGGCTGGGGTCACTTCAAGGTTTAAAGGAAAGTTTCAAGACTCCCAGTGAAGAGACTGCTTGAAGCAACTGTTCATGCTTGAGATGTCTCTGCTTGTGTGACAGGCCTGGGCACAGCAATTTACTTCCAGTTGACATTTTGCTACTGTTTTACATAAGAGTTGAAGTTGGGAAAAACACAGTGCACACAGGTGACATTTCTTATATCTTGGGAAGATTTTAACAACTTCTTTTCACTCTGTACTATTACTCATGAAATTCATAAAGGGCTTTGCAAGAAGTATTTCATTCTAGTTAATGCAATGAGACAGGTGAAGAGATCCTCTCATTTGCATGTGGATGACACAGTTGCTTAACAGAAAAATTTTGTACAAACCTTGTGGTGAGAATTGAATGCAAATATTCTATCCAAGTGGAAACACCATTTATACACCTGCCCTGCAACAACCTCCAGTGACATTTGGCCAGAACTGGTTATCAGCTAACAACATGGGGTCTTTGAGGGGCCACTCCTAACCAGGACCCTGTGTCACACCTCTGAAATGCACCATCACCTACTGCAAATCCACTCAAGCTTCAAGTGTTGGTTCAGGAGAGAGGTAAAACCCAACATCAGCTCCTGGGATGCCACCAGCACTCCCTGTAAGGTCTCTGGATTTCCTTAGGAGTCCTGTCTCACAACTGACTTTGGATTTAAACTCCAAACTTGGTAGATCTGTTCAGATCTTCCAAATTGTGAGGCTGCATTTGAACCTGACCAAGGGGAAAAATATGTAACTACAACACAACAAAATGCAAAGCTTTGTGTAACATTTGCTACTCTGAACCAAAAGTATGGGTCATAAGAGAGGTGAGTCTTGGATGAAAGCACAGCAGTAGTAGTTCTGTCTTTTTTGCACCAAAAGCACTCCATAACTTTAGACATCCTTTTATATTTTCCCTCATTATTGGCACTAAACTGCCAGGAACACTGAAGCATTATAAAACTGATTTATAAAACAACATCCCAATGGTCAGCATACCTGCAGTTACCCCACACAGCTGTGTATATCATATACCTTTACAGCTACCCAGATGTCCTTCTCTCTTCCAACTCAGGTAGCTCACACAGATGACACTGAACAACCAGAAATGCCATACAAAACAGATTTGCAAGTTCATAGACTAAAGGCTCCACTATTTAAAATTATTCATGAAGTAGATTCTTGTATTTCCAGAATTTAAAACAATCTCAAAATCTCATTCCTTGGCTTTTATGTTCGAAAACAGAAACATACTATGAAACTATAATAAAACAGCATTTCTCACTGAATCCTACATTATTAAATGCATTGGGTTTAGGGAATATTTTGAAGACTAACTAGGAAAATAAATGGCTACAGCTCTGTGGAGGACCAGGGATGCCCCAGGCTCTGTGCTTCTCTCCAATCATTCTCCAGAAGCACAAAAGCATTTTCTGCCATTCAAAGGGTTCATTTCAAAGCTGTGTTTTAGTCTAGCCGTAGTTTCCAACACCTTACACAGGGTTTCTGAGAGAGAGATTGATAAAGGCAGTGGGAACAAAACAGAAAATGTAGTTTAACAGATGAATCAAGAGATCAAGTTTCAGGGCCAGACAACCTTTTCTTGTCTAGAGATTGCTTTGGTCCTGACAGCCTCACAAACACCAGCAGAAATAATATGTTGAAACCAAAGTTTTGCCTTCAAAAGAAACAAAGAACTTCTGTAAAAATATTGAATTCTGTGAACAGATTTTTCTTTTATTAACTGCTTCAAAAAGTCATTTTACAGCAAGTGTGTTGCATCAGCTCACAATATCATTTGTCACACTGGACAATACCAATGCTGGTATTGACTTTTCCCTGCTGCTCACTGTAACTATGAATAAGATGTTAACTTGTCCTGCTTAAGTGTTGCTCCTACTTTTACTTCACAAGCACAGAGTTGGGCATAATTATTTACTTTTTATTAAATATAAAAGCACATTTTGCAGGGAGATTAATGTAAAACACAGCAGGAACTCTAGTATTGCACTTACTGTGAAGTAACTGAATCATCTGTTCAGACATTCTTATTTTCAAAACTTCAGCAATTACATCTGTAGATAACCATTATGCAAAGCATACTTGTATCTGAGTACTTCAGTAGATCTCAATGCAAACACTTGGGAATCTACTCCCAAATTCTGTGCATATGTGCAAGGGCAACTGTGAAAAATTTCCTGAGAGTGTGTGTACTTTGGAAGGTCTTTTTAGGGGCCAGCTAAGATGTGAGGCTCCAAGAAATGCACTCGTGTCACTGCATAGGTGGCTCCAGAAAAGGACCAGTTTAGGCTCAGTCCTGAAGAAGCTGCAATAACGTGTAGATTTCTGAAAACTTCTAAAGCCTCTGAAACTATTCACAGAAAACAACAGAGTAGTAATGGAAGAAATAAGAAAATAATGAAACTACAAGTATGACATCTATTCACAAATGCCTGTAAAAATATTGAGCTACTATTACTGAATACACTTCAACACAATATCAGTGTCTCTCTAACCCAGCATTTCAAGATATCAAATAAGAGTAGAATAATGCTGTGTTAATGCCTCTTGCAAACACATGAACTGCCAAAAGGTGGTATTTCCTCTATAGAGGGAGCAAGATACCTGCTGCCCCTGGGTCTCTGAACCCTCCTACCCTGACGTAAATCATTTTGGTGAAAGAAAAGTAAGCTTCAGTTTGACACGTAGCTAAACAACTGGTTTTTTATATAGGATGTATGACATTGCTATCTTTCTTTGATGCCAAAACCTCTATGGTTATGTCTCCACAAAGGATGTAGGAAAGAGTAGGAGAGGACATAGGATCCTCTAAGTGGAGATTAAAAGCAGCCTGTGGGTAAGGAACTGAAGGTGAGCTACAATGAAGAAGATAAAATCTGACTCAGGTCTGGTCTTTAATTAACCATATAGGTACTGTGTAATGGGAAAGGATCCCATTCAACACACTGTCACCAGGAATTAGTGAGTTGTGATGGAACTTGAGTTCATGGAAAATGAAGTTCCCAAAATACTAAGATTTCATTAAACAAAGCAAGCAAAATGCCTCTCATTCTGTGACACTAAAGGTAGCTCATTCAGTGCATTAGGCAGTATAATTTTGATAGGCTGGGAGGGAAGGAGTATTTTAATAAACTAATAAAGAGATACAGATGATACAATTAGGTCAATAAAACCGAGAAGAGGGAGTTTCATTATCCAATTCTATACTACATTCTGTGCACCCAAGTGTGTTAAATGGAAAGTTTCAGCTATACAATTTAAGGGTGTTAAAAACAACATAATAACATGTAGTTGGATGCTAATAATGGCACTGTAAATAGACATCAATTCCAGAAATCAAGGCCACTAAAGTACAGTTGTCATTAAATGCATAATAAAAACTCCCAGTTCAACAGAGTGGGGAGCAAAGAGCAAATCAGAGCTGCCTGGCTGCACTGCAGGCATTGGTTGTGCTGACACCACACAGACAGAACTTTAGCACGTAAAATTAGTTATGGACTTGTAGCAGCTCTGGGTATTTTCATCTCCAAAGTTTGTTGGTGCCTTTTTGAGATGATAGTTTCACATTTGATATTCAAGCTGATCACCAAATGCATTCATTTTTACTAACAGAGAAGTGTTAATCTGAGGAACACAAAAGGATTAGAAAGGGATAAATTTAGGAAGTACGTTATTTTGTTGTGTCAACAACTAGTGCCATAACTGGTGACAGCACAGAAGTCTCAAAAGCAGCATCAAAGTTTTCAATACTAAACAGATGTTTACATTCTACCTCTGTTAATGTTCTATGGTATTTGTACTATTTGTGGTCCAGCACAAGATATTAACTACACATTATTGTCAAGAAATGCACAGATGTAGAGTGACACCATTGATATAAGTAGTTGTTCATAATTACTTCCTTCCCTCTTCCAGTTAGTCACAATTTTTCATAAGCAACACTAATTTTTCTGGAAATTAAATGGTGGACATACTTCCAATAAAAACTGAGACATCTTCTGGTAGGTCCTTCATCTTGACTACATGACAAGTACCACAAATTGCTGTGTCAAAGACAGGGCGGGAGATGAGGTCAAACATCAGTCTGAGTGAGATTTACAGTGTGTTGGAGAAAATCTGTTTCTTACATAGAAGAGAAACACAAACACTGTGTTTAGAGTGTTTCACCTTGGTATGCTCACTTGGAGAATGGATTAAGTGGTGACTGAAGGTTCTTCCCTTCTGTGTTTTCTGGGTCAGATCTCCAAAACAGTAAATATATGGCACAGGGATCCTGTGATGATCCCCTGTACAGAGCTGAATTCCATTGCCATTCCACTGAAATCAATGAGGTGAACGCTTCCAGGGAGACATTTATACATCTAAAAGGATATTAGCTTCACTATTTAAGCCATTTTAAAGTCATAAATAATTCTGATGTTTTTTAATAATGTTCAGTTTTTCCCCAAGATGACTTCTCAGACTTTGATGCATGACTTGAGCCTGCACCACTGCCACATTACACAGCATGAAGAAGCACAGAGAGAAATCGCAGCACAGCTAATGAGGCATAGAAACCAACATCAGAACAAAAGTTAGCTCATACGAAGATCACTCCCTTTGGCTCTGACAACTCTCTGAACCTCCCTGCTTTCTCTTCCAAACAAGAGAACTCCGTGGGTACTCAGTGGCTGGAAATAACACTGGTGTTACACAGAGCTGCCCATGCAGCTCCTCAGTAAGTCCTGCAGCAGACTCTCCGTGGGCTCTCAGGAACCATGTGCACTTGTGTCTGAGCAAACAGTAAGGCTGGACACACATCCAGTGTCCCTGGGAGAGGTGCACAGGGTAGGGGGGCTGTGCCCTCCCATGAGGTCCCCAAAGTCCCTGGTAGCTGGAGAGTCCTAGCCATTACACACCCCGGGCTGCAGATTGACTGTCCACAGCCGCAGAGGAACAGGCTGGGCAGAGTCTGTGGTTCTGCTGTGGTTCAGTGTCCAGAGATCATGTGGCTTTTTCCCCTCTCAGTGGAAATAGGCTTCAAACCCAGGCAGACAGGCTCACTGATTCAGTCACCACAATACCTTGCAAATGAATCACATGAAGGTTCAGAGCCATCTACTTCTCTTACAGGGTTTGGCAAGGGCATTTGGATGCAGGTTCTTAGCTCTTGTTCACCTTAGAGACCACTAATGAAGCAGCCCCCCCATCCCATAAAAAGGGAGCACAGAAACCCCCTGCTCAGAATTTGGTAGCCAAAATTTTGAGACTGTCCACTAGCAGTCAGTGTATGAGTCTACTTGCAAACATGGAGTTTTTTACTGAGTTGCCTGAAGGACCAAAATCCTTTCAGATGCACTTGCAAATAACATGTTAACTGCATATAAAATAGTAATTGGTTCACATACTCTTCTTTACAATACAAGATCTAGTAAATCTAAATGTAGGATCATTCTTACAGAGATCACAGAAATAAAAGCCAACACAACTTCTTCAGATATGGAGGAACTCAGATATCTTCTGCATTCAAAATGAAATTAATTACTTACTACATGGTTTCAGTTACACCATGTTAAAATATATTGTCATATGATTCTGTTATCCAAATGTAATTTCTGACACTACTTTTTTCAATACAAAAAAGAAATCTACACTTCTGTGCTTGAGACTCTGTGCTCCTGTACTCAATTCTTACCACGTTTACATGGCATCAGGGATGCTACTCAGAATTAAGCACAAGAAAGCTTTGCTTCACTCTGCAGAACACATCACTAATAGAAAATGAGAGATGCAATACCACAAAGCCTCATAAAGGAAAATGGGGACACTCCTTTACTATAATCCTTTAGAAATGGTCCTTTGAATCTGCAATCCAACTATGCCATTGACTTTCCCAGCTTATTCAAAGTGTGTCACAAAAAGTTGGACAGACAATGCAATGCACACAGCTTTGTGCTACCTAGATGGAGAGAAGAAACATGCTGTGCTGTCTTCCACTGGCAGAGACTGGTAACTCCCCCTCCTCACACAAGCACCTAAGTGTGATATCAAGCTGGGAGGTGTGAATATCACAAGTTAGGACAACTTTTTTTGTTGTTTTCTTTTCCCAGAATTATACATATATTTGGATATTCAGAACAATCATTCTCTTACTGCTTGAACCCGTGCATGGGCAGTGAGTTGACGGGCACAAGTGCGACTGACAGTCCCTCAGAGGGACAGTGCAGATCTCCACAGGGTGCCTGTGCAACTTGTATTTACTGCAAAGTGTATTCTACAGCGAGCATGCAGGTCAGGAAGCAGCAAAATGTGGTGTTCAAAATTGTGCAGCAAAACATGGTGTTCAAAATTTTGCAGCAATTTTGCAGCAAAATCTGAGCATGTAATACTGGTGAGACCAGAGGGAGAGCTAACACCAAGGGATAAGGACACACAGACTGAGTCCCTCGGCTGCTGCAGGGTCTGACTTCCATATGGAAAGGGCACTCTGCTGCTAGTCATCCTCTCAGGGCAAAGCCTCCCATGGAAAAGCGTGTTAAGTGAGAGTCAGTACTTCGAGCCACTCTCCAGACTGGCATTTAACAAGCTGTCACGATGGCTTAAAAATAGTACAGGAACTAACAGAAAAACAAAGTTCTGGTTTGCTTGTTCTGCTTTCCCTGCTGTGATTTTATCAGGAATTGGCCAGCTTAATTTAGCTTTGCTAGTTGCCAGAAAATGAAATAATTTTGTTTCTTGCCTGGGTTTGCCAAATTAATCCACCACTAATTGTCCATTAGTGCCTGGCTCCAGCAGGTCACGCCAGCCCCCGGGCCAGGAGTGCTGGACCCTGTTCTTGCTCCCGCTGCTGGGGATGACACTGTGGCCACCAGGCAACGCTTGTGCCTCCTCGTGCTTCCTAGCCCACATTTACAAAAGCAAGTTATAGTTACTGCCCAGGTTGGAAAGCTGACACGTTTATAAATGCTTAGAACTAGAAATACCTGATGAAAGTGTTACTTTGTGAAGGTGTAACTTTCGGGTTTAGTTTGAAGGAAGTGTGAAATAAAGGAATATAAAGCACCTGCAACACTGACATTAAAGCTGAGATATCTTCCAACTGGCTCTGCCTTGCATTGCTTTCAAGACTGAGATCTTCCTCCAGCTCAAGTGGGGTTTTTTTGTCTGTTTGAAACTAATCCAACCAAGGTAAAAATCAAGGTTTAACTAGCACAGATAAAATGAGAGTGATCCTGAAGCTCTTCAAAATGCAATCCATTACCTTGCTTAAAACTTAATATTCAGACATAACAACGACATGCTTTGGAACAGGATTTAAGATTACTGGAAATAGAGATCATTTGGAAAATGTCACAGCCTTGGTAAGAAGATCCAGAGATGGCTTGAAGTACCCAGGGGCATATTAAAAAATAAATCTTCCATATTTAGAATTCAGCAAAACAGAAATACAACTGCAATTTGCCATTAGAAAGCAAAAGGCAGCTCTCACACCTTCTCCTGAAATAGCAAGTGACTGGGTTTTATTTATCTCTGGTTCCAAGGAATCCAATAAATCATCATTCCCAAGCAGCATAACATGATGGCTCCTGCAATATTGAACAAAATCATTTGCAGGCAGTGAACTTATCAAAAGGAACCTTCTCCAGAGGGATAGGGTGGATGTTCCTGCAGGGATCCATTTTAGGATACCAGCATTCTTATTTACAGGGCTGACTTGCTCCCAGGCAGCTCTGACCTTCCAGTCCATACAGGTGCTGACAGGAAAGCTGAGCACTGCTGTTCTGGGGTGTTACCAAAGCTGTAGGACACCGTCAAACCAGCTGTAGAACCACCACATCTGTCAGGGTCAGCTTTTCAGACTGCCTATGTACCTCTCTTTATGAGTAGAATTCCAATAATTCCACATTAATTCCTGACTCACCTAGGCAGATTTGTAACATGTAGGATGCTGTTGTGCATATCAGGTGTTTTATAATTCAGTACTTAATGAAAGTCATATGCACAATGACATCCAGATGAGAATCACTATATTGGTCAAAAGTGCATGAATTATATAAAAGAATTATAAGGAACCTAAGCCTCTCTCACCACCTTGCAGCATTCAATACTGCTCAACAGCATCTGGTTTTCTCTAAAATTAAAGTGAAGAGCACATTAATGAAAAGTAGGGCTTTCAAGACTTTTGATTCTTGCTAATTCATCTTACAGAAAATTTCAAGAGATCAGCTATTGGCATGCAGAATTTTATGTTGACCAGAAATGTCAATAATTCAACCTCTCACAGACATAAAAAAAATCTTCTGTAAGGTATTTTTGATATTGGCATATTTTAATTTTAGAGAAACAGACAGTGCTTCTGTAGTTAAGATGGATATAGATATGCCAGTGTGGAGGGCAAGTTTAAGATAGGTCTGTTTGAAAAAGAGTAACTCTCCTTTCCAATAAACAAAATATTTGTGATTTGACTGGGACAAGCTGAGTATGTGGCAGTTTGAGACAGAAAATCTGTCTTTTGATCCTAAATCAATGGTTTCCTCTTTCTCCCATGAGGAATGATAAAATCAAATCAGCAAACTAATCAAACTTACAAGAAGTAAAAAGAGCAAGAGACCTGCTACTCTATTAGATTAAGCGCATGGACACAGATAGGGAGCCATACAGTATGAGGATATATTGGATTTCTGTTATATCTGTTTCTGGCTTTTGGTTTGCCTTTTTGCATTATGATATTTCAAATCAATATATTCTTCAATACCTTGAACTTGGCTCCCCCTTAGGATACAGACGAAAACTATCCACAAGGAATTTACAAAATACTTCTAGTTAGGAAGTAGAACATAACTATCCATCTGCAGAAAAGCCTTAATGCAGCTACTCCCAAGGAAGTTTCTCTTTTCACTTTCCTTTAAGGTGCTTTGTAAGAAAAATATTTTCCAATATTTTCTGAGATCAAATTCTCTTTTAACAATCCTATTTTTATTTTGCTTTTATGAGACTCTGAAGAACATTGCTTGGTCATCATCCAGAACTGTATTTCTTTTCATGTATCAAAATCCATCTGTGACTGTTATCCAACTGTGCTGAGACTATTCTTTAGCTAAGCAACCTGGAAATATTCCTTTTCCACCTATTTTCCTTTTTCAGTCTTTTCAGTTCTCTAACAGTCTAAGTCTTTGTTGGTAAAATCCAAAACTACCTCAGCCCTTGTTTACTTCTTGTACCATCATACAAGTCAAATTATTCAAATTCTCCTTTACAATCAAAAAAACCATGAATTTGTGTCGCTGAGCTGTTCTGTGAAGAACACAAGGCTGCCCTCAACTCCCAGTGAGCACTTCCTCCACCTCCCACATTTGTGTGTCTGGCTGCCTGATAGGCACTTTGGTGATCCATGACTTCCCAGAATCTGGCAGCAGCTGCCTACATTCCCAGTTTCAAAGAATGGGAACAAAGATGTCTGTGTGTAAGCCCCAGACATGATCTTGCTGTTCTGTCTGGTTCTTTGAAATTTTACATCTTGAAATCCCAGAAAGATTCACCTGCTCCAGGTAAACTTCTGCTGTCCCTCCTGCTCACAGTAATATGCCTCAAAGAGCAAGCTTTTATCCATTTTTGCATATTTGAATAAATCTCTCCCCAAAACAATCCGAAAGCACATAACCTTCCTGCATTACTGACAAAACAAATCCATGTACATATGTGTGGAGGATGCTGCTGCCTTTAGAAAGTGCCTCGTGTGTATGTAAAAGAGAGAATTGGGAGAGGTGTCAGACATGGGTTTCTTTCTTCTTTTTATTCTCACATAATCAAACTCAGTTATTCCTATTGGTAGCACGCAACATTTGCTTTAAGTCCCTGTGATGTATATAATTTATGCAGTAACATGAATTCATGAAACTTTTCACAGCAACAGAGATATAAGAAAAGTTTGGGGTTGGTTGCAACCACTATTGAAAATTTTAATTAAGATCTGCATGAATATGTATTCTCTCTCATCCTCTTGCAACTCCCCACTTACTTAGATATGCACACTGTCTGGTCCAGCTAAGTCAAAGAAAATGAGCATAAATAAAAACATTTCAGTGCTACAGTTATTCTTAGGAAACTCAAATAACTCAGGGATAAACCCAGGCAAAAGATTGCTTGAGCTTCCTGAAAAGAAGGCCAGGACTTACTGTCGCCTTGGAAAACTGCAGCAGCCTGGGCGCGAGCAGACACCCTCATCTCATAACGCCAAAGGCAGAGTGTGAGTGGCATGGCAAGCTCTAGCAATGGTTTTGTTGCTGCTAGATTAGGAACAGACTCCACTGAGGATGCAGGTGGGGAGCTGGGAAGATGTGGCGAGGACACGGGCAGCCTGGCAGGCAGCCTCGGAGCCAGCCCGAGGGCAGCGCTCGCCAGGGACACCGTGCCAGGGGCAGGCAAGGGCTTTCATCTCCAAAGCTGTTTAAACAGAACACAAAATCCTAAACAAGAACAACATAACTCTTCAGGTACAAAATACAAATCTTCTCATTTGAAAACAAACCCTGCCTCCCTTCTCACCCCTGTGTCCTTGCAAAGTTGTCCTTCCTTCCCACTTTGCTTCCCATCACACCTGCCGTGGCTCCCCTGGCGGACGTGTCTCTTTGATCCCTACAGACCTTGTCTGCCTGCAGCAAGCCAGTTTCCCTTCTCCCATTGCCACCTGTGTCCCAGCCTCACCCCCTGTGTGTGTGTCTCCTTCTGGAGCTTGTCCCACACCAAAGACTGCAGTGTCCGCTCCAGAGGACAAGTGCTCCTGCCACCCCAGGAGGTCTCTCTGGCCAAGCCACAGCTCCCAAGCCCAAGCAGATCGATAAGGCAGCCCAGACATCACAAATGCTTGTCTTTGGAAAATTCAGAATAGAGGAATGAGACCATTGCTCGTGCTGTAAAAGGACCAGCACAGTGACAAGAAACTCACTAGCCCCTTGTGTTTCCCCAAATGCCAGCACTAGTCCAGGAAACAGAGCCAGAGCATTTAGGAAAGAGCAACAATTAATCTGGAATAGTGGCATGCAGGCAGAAAGACCAGCTCAGAGGCAGCCCTGTGCATGCAGATCATCTAAAATGTCCTGTAGGAGAAAAAATCAGGACTCTGCCCTTACAGAATAATGTGAATTAATATATTTCCCAGAAAAAAAAAATCAGCTTCTCCTCTTTGAATTTTGTTCTAGAAGCCAGCAGAAATCCAATCCTGTTGTGCTTTTATCTGTCATTTTTCTCTGGAAGGTTTTATTAGCTCAATTAGTAAAGCTATCCACACTGAAATTTCTCTTTCTGTCATTACTTTTACAGCTCTTGAATGTACAATTCGGTAGGCAGAACTTTGAGATGCAAGTTTGAGGATCTTTCAGGCTTTGACCTTGTTCCCTTTCCCTGAGCAGTTTAAACTCCTATTCCCCATAACAGACTGTGGTAACAGACTTGGGCAGAGCTTGTCTGTAGCAAGGGGGAGCTGCACTCAGGTCACTCACAGGGCAGAACCCCGGTGGACCATTAGGGGTTCAGAGCATCATGGCAAGGACTTGGCAGCTCAGCCCCAGCTC
Source organism: Anabacerthia variegaticeps (assembly GCA_035583185.1). Lineage (NCBI taxonomy): Eukaryota > Metazoa > Chordata > Aves > Passeriformes > Furnariidae > Anabacerthia > Anabacerthia variegaticeps. Next base: position 7,724,615 of record JAWWEW010000033.1, on the reverse strand, counting down.
CCGTGGGCTTTGTGTGGGACACAGGACCAGCACAGCACCGCGGGCCAGCGTGGGCACCGGCGGTGTGACTCGGCAGGTGGGGGGTACACACACACAGAAGTACCTGGGCACAAAGACAGCCTTCTAAAACAAGAAGGTAATTACTTGATCATATACTGGTCCTGCCTTGCTGCAATAGTGTAATCTCAGGCAATAAGGCAGCCTTTCAGTGCTTCTGTCATTATTATTCCATTAACACACTCTACCTTTTATTCTGCCTGAAATAATATTGACTTATACCTTTCCTTAAGGGTAGTCCTAAGATGTGAGTGAACTACTGTTTCTGCATTATCTGAAATGGAGCAAACGTTTTTATCAAGTCTTCACCTCTTCGAGAAACACACACTTCCACTTGTGTGTATTCAGTGCTGTGTCTGGAAGGGATGTTCACAGTGTCTGGTTGCAGATGGAGGCTCAAAGGGAAGCAAACTCCAGGGCTGCTGCCTGGCTGACTCCACAGTTCACACACAGCGTCAGCCAGGAGTGACTGACTGACATTTACAAAAGCCACGCGCTGCAACTGCAGAAGCTGAGCACTGAAGAACTTCCTTACACTTTCCTGTAAGCCCAGCAGCAAACTCAGAGAGCTGCCACGTAGCAAAGAATATTTGTTTGTTCTCAGTCTCCTTTTCCCTCTAAATCCATTCTCTCAGTACCTTGTATGCGGGTTAGCACAGTAGGGTAAAGGATACAACCCAACAGCTCCCAGTCCTGGGGTATCCCTACAAACACAACTCCTACAAGAACTACACTTCAAGAATGAGCTTCCAGGAGAATTCCAAATGCTGTTAACAGGGTTGTAAAATGTGTCAGAAAGGACCAAAACACTAATAAAGGAGTCAAAAGACATAAATCATATTAATCAAACTGGCCTTTGCTGAATACATGTAATGCTTTTGGAGAAAACCATGCAAGTAGAAGAGAAGAAGCCTAGTGTCATATTGTCATCAGTTGTCACCATTACAGGATCGTGGTCACCAGCAGGATCTGTAAATTTGTCTATCCTTAAAGAGGCATTTCAAATGTTACAACTGTATATGCAAATACTGACTTTCAACAACCAGGCCAACACAAACTAAGTATTCATTCTGTATCTTTAAGAAACTGTGGCGCAAAACACAGTCAAAAGCATCCCTTTCTATGAGGTCTGAAAAGCCTATATTGGTAGACTGACATCATTGCTGTTTCTGTAAACTGTGAATCAACTACCCACACCTTAAATCAGCAAATTACTGTATCACTTCTCTTGTGTTTGTCATTCAGAGCACTTCATCTTGAAAGAAGAGGAAGCATTTGTTTCTTTGACAGTGGCTGATAATGAGTATACTTGTACAAAAGCATTATGTAAGGGTCAGTAGCCTGTTACAGGGGAATTCTTACAGAGCTTTTCAATACAGAGCAAATGGAGAACGTGATTTTGCTGCTATTGAATCATATCCATTCCTGAAAATTACTGTTTCCTCTATTTACGGTGTGAATGAGACAGAGAAGGAAAGAGATCAGGTCTGTAGTCACAGCACGGATCAACAAAATCAGTATTACAACAATACAAAAATTATTAATGTGCTAAAGCACTAGAAAGCATTGTGTTACCATGTATCTCACACTCTCACCTGCCTTGCTGTACCAGAGTGGAGGCAGGTCAATGGCTTCACATCACTAAACAGATCAATCCATGATGATGAGGCAATTTGTGTTGTATCATTCCAGCTCTGTTGTGCCTTCCAGAAGTTGGTCATGACTTTATTTGAAAAGCGGGTATACTTTGCTATAATGGTAAGCAGGAATACCAGTCTTGTGTGCAGCAACTTGTTTTATGTTATCCAATATTTGTGGAATGTCTCTCATTTAACCATAATTCTGCACTGAAATTGGATTAGTAATTTTTCTACTCTGAATTTACTGATTTTCCCATCAGTGCCTCGACTTTCAGAATTGAATTTCTGCCTCTGAACCACATTTCAGAAGAAGGTTAATTTTCCCAGCAATTTATATTGTGTTATTTTTATTAAGAAATAGGCTTTAAAAGGGAGTAATTTCAAAGGCTTTTAGTTTTCAAAAGTTGAAGAGCTGATGGAAACAGAGAGAGCCCCATTTCTAATCCAGAACTACACACAAAATTGATGTAGTGAGTGTGTTAGCAAAACACAACAATTTAGAAGAACAGAGATTAGGGAACAAAACAGACAGAAAGAATTGATTCATCCTATTGATTCAGAGTAGCACTATGTGCATTTAACACTATCCAGAAATAAGACTCTTCCTAGTTTAGAATTTACATGTCCAATGGAAATACCATTACATTAAGGACCAACACATACTGGGAAGCAGAGCCAACATCTCCATCTCCAAACAGTATCAAGACATTTCCAACTTGAAGCCCGAGTCAGCTGAGACCACACATCTGAGCACCTCTTCCTGATACAGAAGAATAACCACCTTAAATATAATCTGATATCAGACTTGCAGAAAGTATCAGTCTGATTTACAAGAAAAGAAAGGTATTTCCAGCACACAGACTTAATGCTTTCTCTTCAGCAAGTGTTATTGGCAAGGTGGCAAAATACACGTCCCCAAGAAAAAATAACATTAAATGCCACTTGCCAAATTCTTGAAATGAAGAAAAAAATCTGCAGACAGTAAACCCACACCCAGAATAACTGCCTGATCTTTAGAGTCTTTTCCAAGGGGCCATCCCCTTCAGAACACCTCTGAGACAGACCCATCTCCAAGGCAACTTTCTGACTATAGATAGTAATCATTATGTGTGTAGGAACAGTGGACATTTAGTGCAGATAAGGACAGAACAAGCTCAGTGTTTGGCCTGATGTTGCCAAGAGAAAAAGGAAAATGAGATTGAAAGTGACTAAACTGATTTTTAAGCTTCTATCGCATTCAGATGGGCCTTTACTCCATCACTCCAGTTCATGGCCTGGGATATTTAAACTGCCACTGACATTAAAACATCAGGCTGTGAATTGCAGGAGCAAGGCAGGATCAGGGATTTGCCTCCAGCATCTCTGTTGCACTGGCTGTAATCTCTGGCAACAGGGCAGAGCGGGCACCCAGGAGCTGCAACAGCTGAGTCACTGCAGCTCTTTGCTTCAGCACCCACATGTCACTGCCATAAGAGAACTTTAACTAGGGCAGAAAATATACCCAGAATCAGGACTGGTGTTATGCAAGGGTCTTGTGGATAGAGATATCAAAATTTAAGACAACACATATTTAAAGAAATAGAACTGAAACTGCAGCATCAATTTTCAACTAAATCGCTTGCTGTGAATAAAAATCAATGATAATCTTGTCTCTAACTTTTCAGGATGTGTTCAACAGATATATTACAAAGACTCTGAAAGCTAATGGAGCCTGGAATATGAGCTTCATCCTTAAAATGATATGTAACATAATTATGCATAATGTTCCTCTACTGTGTTACAAATTTACAGGAGAAGTTTGACTTCTGTATAATTGCTTATTTGACATTAGTGTCTGTGTAACTGAAATCATATCGAGCTTTCAGCTTGTCAAATATTTTGTGCTTTTCCACCTGTGAAACATTAGAATTGGCCTGACTTTTCTGCTTTAATCTAGCCCAAATAAAATATCCTTTCTGGTCTTCCTGGCTTTAGGTATTGTTTTCAGCCACCCACACTGTCATCATGAGAAGTAAATGTCCTTTTCAAGGACATCAGGCATGATCAGTGCACTAAATCCAGAACAGAGAGAAATGTGTTTCTCAGCACATCCTGTGCAATAGAAGAAACCTCATTGCACATGGACAATATTTACCCAATTCTAAGGTCAAATAAAGGTCAAGAGAGGAATCCAAGTCCCACCTCTAGGACATAATGTCCTCACTCACACATAAGTGATCAGTATTCCATCATCCTCTGCAGAGAATTTCCTCTGTTACACATTCCACTTTCATCACATTTGTGATTATTCAGATTCAATAAGCATCAAGAACCTGAAAGAGACCAATGCCAGGCAGAAGCTTGAAGCAAGCTAAAAGAGCACCCTTGGCAAGCACTTAGCTCCCTCTCACCAAGGGATCTACTTAAAAAACTTCTGTCTCCACATAATCAAGCTGAAGATCAAACAGACTGGTATGCTTACCTGCAGTCAAAGATGAACACATCCTCACCACCCACTAGGATTTTGGAGAGCTCTTTTCCCTCCCAATAACAAGTATTATACCCATGAGATTCCCAAGCACTGGCATAAGAGCATACTGTATCACCAGAATTATCAGGCTGTAGGTATTCTGAATTCTTATTTGAATGCACTGCTACACTGGCAAGGGATTTCTATTTCAAATTGACAACAAGGACAATAAGAATAAAGATTATTTTGAATTCATGAAGAGGAATTTAGTTGGATTAAAGAAAAAGCATGCAAACATCTGACACAAGTAATCTTCAGCTATCTCACAGCAAAAAACAAAGCCAGCACCACAAAATCACTAGAAACTAGGTTAAAAAAGACAGTGTGAAGAGAAGGCTGAAAAAGGTGAAAACCAACAGCAATGAAGGTTAAAACCCAATTCACATACTGTGCCTTTTCATACACATAACTCACTTCGAAGAAAAAAAGGATTATCTCCCACCAGTGGAATGGCTCATTGCCTCAAGGAAATGCAAAACAATTACTGTTACAGAATAAAAAGATACCACAGGATATAAGGAGGAATACTCTCAAAAAAAAAAAAAAAGGGCAAAAAAATAAAAAGCCTTACTGCATACAAATGAAAGAAAACATATAGCAAAAGGACATCACAAAATCTGGGGTGAAACGGTGCAATACAAGGACTTATAAACCAAGTTCTCCCAAGAAAAAGGAAGGCATTTTTCCCGGCAAAAACCTTGCCTGCTCAAGCAAACAGCCCCTGCAAAAAGTCAAGGAACACCTCCTGAAGCCCTACGTGTGCCTCACAAAAGAAAATAATTTCATAATGCATGGCAACAAAAGAAGGGCTGATCCTGATTTTTCATTGTTATGATAAATTAGGAGCTATTTCACAGCAGCCACTGGAATTACTGTACCGAGACAGAAACTCTGCAGATGTAAAATGAAGTTCTGCCTCACAAGGAAACACTGGCTCCCTATTTTTGAATCCTCCTGAAACAGAAGGTCTTTTGTTATTGACACAAGGAAGGAAAATACAAACAGGAAATCAATTTTGTTCATTTTTTCAGGTTATGATTAATATTAATTAAATTCCACAGCTTTTTTTTTTTAAATCACTGTTTTGGTGCTTATAGCACTTCCACCACTGATCTAACACCATGGGATAAAAATCTTAAGGAAAAAATGACACGAGTGGCACCACAAAGTTTGTTTCTCAGGCAGGCAAGCTGCCATCCCTCAGAAGACAGCTGAGTCACAGAGTGTATAAATAACTCCGTCAAGAGAATAACTTAGTCTCACTGTGAATTCACTCAGCACAGCCAGAAAGGTGGGGACACAGCGGTCTCTGTCAGTGCATTAGCAGCTCCCTTTCTCCCCACATCATCTGCAATAGCTTTGCTTCTTTCAAGCAGTGAGAAGGCAGACAAGAATGTCTTGTTCCCAAGTGGAGACGGCAAGTTTTGTGAGAATTCATTAACTCTATGATGATTCACAACTCCTACCTGTGCTGGGAGGTCACTGGAATGACCACGTGCAAAACAGCCCTATGAAAACAAACAGCCACACACAAACCTGGTGAGGGGAAGCTGCAGGTCACAGCCCACCCCGCAGGATTTGCCAGCTCTCAGAAGCAACACAGCCTTTACCTGTCCCACTGCGAGGAGCCAGAACACACTCAGTAGGAACTCAAGGTCATTTGCAATGGTGGCAGCAGAAAGGCACAGATTCTCTGCATTGCATTCATGGATGCACCTAGAAACACTTACCTGCATCAAATACTGCTGTGAGGAAGAGCTTTTCTTAAAGTAATAAAGCTTATGCAAGAGTATTGGTGGTATTAAACTATAACTTAACTCATGAGCTCAGCATCTCATGTAAAAATTAAGATGTACATACGCACACACATTCTTCAGCTAAGACCTGCCTTGTACCTCAGCTCTTTCTCCTTTACATCCAGAGGTAACAAAAAGCATTTAGGCCCAGCCCTAGCACTGTATTTAGCCAAACCCTCTAGTACAAAGTCTCGAGAAACCCACTTCACTGCTCAGTCAGACACACCACTGCCATCGTGAATACAATATTGTCTCACACCTTGGCATGCTCAGGGACCCAAGTCCAGATGAAGGTTCCCCTTCTCTCCGGGGTAGAAAGAGCTCCCCTACTATCACATCATGTGCTGTGCAGAAATTATTGCCAGGGCAGTATCAGACACTGTGTCCTGGGAAAGTCTGACCTCTTTCACTATTTTACCACTGCTTTTTTAATTACTATGGTGAAGTCTTCAGTATACCAGGAGTTAAACAAATCCAGGCTAAAATCAGAACCTTCCATGGGCAGCTTAAAACCGTCTTCCACTGAATAGCTTAATTTAACTTTCCACAATTGCACCAGTTCTGCAGCCACATCTCTCCTCAGCAGACTGTTCGCATGCAAAACAGATCACAACACTTTACACCACCTCATAAAAATACGCAACATCAGACACTTTATAAAGCACCACTTTGCAAACTGTTTGCTCTTCTGTTCTTTGTTATGTTTCTGCCTGTTCGTTTGCCTCTCAGAAACTCCAGTCCCCCAAAGAGATTTCAAAAAACCCCTCACAACTTAAATGTAAAATTATGCCATAGACTTCTGACAGGTATAACATGAGGACTCCTTTGAGTCCCATCCTGCAGGCTGTGTGCAGTCAGCATTTCCACTGACTTCAGGGAGAAGTCTGGCAGAAAGATGAACTTAAAAGAAATGTAAAGATTCAAAACAAAGATGCAATTCCAGATTACTTTTGCCCGAAAGAGATGACTTGCACTACCTTAACAGAAGCACCAATTTATTAGTTCCTGGGCTGACAGATTTTATTTCAATACTTGTGGTGCAATACGAATAGCTGAAAAAATCAAAATATGATGTTTTACTCTCCATCTGTAATCTGCCCTCCTTAGTGAACACAAGGACTGAGGGCAAATTGAATCCTCAGCTGTATCAATTTCTTTTATTTAACGGGAGTAAATGTGGAGATAAACATGATTCATGGTCAAATATTATTGTATTTTATACGTTGAGTCAATGTAAAAAGGCATGTGTAACAACCTGCAACTGTCTCACATTCCTAAACACCAACCTTCTCTCAAGTTGTCTTATCCTTTTTTATTCTCTGCTTATGAAACATGTAATATTCAGCTCACAGTGGAAAGTATGTTCCTGAAAATGCCCACTTCTTGCCAGAGGAAAAGCCACAATGCTCCAAAAAACCAACAAAACAACCTCAGACTAAAGACTAGCCCACATTTCCCTGTGGGAATGATCTGAAGAGATATTGCACCTCTCCTTCCTATGAATGTGGTAGCTGTATTGATTTATTATAAACATTTTAACTTTCTTCTGCCTTTTCATTTTCTTTTGACAGAGGTGACAGCCAAGGTCAAGTCAGCCATTGCCCAATGCTCTGTCTCAAAAGCAAACCAACCAACATTTCTTTGGGTATAATGGTCATAATTCTTCTTTTGCCAATCACCTTCTGCCTTCCTGTATCCTCTCCATCTGTGCAGCAGATATTTGCTTTATTTTCTACTTTATTTTACACTCATTTTACATCCATGTAATTCATGGACTCAAGCTGAGGGACAGAAAAAGGACACTGAAAAACCCCACGAGGATAACATTTTCTTTCTACTTGATTTTTATATAAACTAAAAAAGGGCCTTCTACCTGCTGCCATCACATTATCAACACTGCAAAACATTTTTAGGCTCGACCTGAAAATTGACTCCTCTTGCACACGCTAGGAGCTATTTGTGCCCTGGTGACAACCTGCAAGCAGTAAGTGGCAGGCTGTGCTGCCAAGGCTGCTCCCTCAGCGAGGGACTGGGAGGTTCCTCCCTGCCAGCAGGCAGGCACCATCTCACTGCTGCATCCTCTTGGAAGAGCAGGAGGGCTGTAGCACAATACCGGCTCTCACATTTATCTCCCTTTCACAGATGCCCGACATCCGTGAATACAAATGAGGGGATATGATTAAAATAAGTTTGTTTGTCATTGAGAGTCAACTGTGAATGACTAACAATCAATGAATAACCCAGTGGGTGTTTGATTACATGGTCTGCATGTTAGGTTTTTGAAGACTAACCTCTCAAAGCATATTTCCATCCTCTTGGCTCCCTATGAGAGGATAAACATTTCAAAGAAGGCACTGTCTTTTGCAGTGTTTGTTTGTACAGTGCCCTAGCACAATGGGGCTCTGTTCTCCAAGCTGCTCTTAATGAGAAGTTCAACACCCATTTCCTTTTATAATCACACAATAAACAGTCTGTGTTTAGTCGTCTACTTTCTTGGTAGGCAAAAGCCTTATTGATCAGATTCCCTGTTAGTTGTTCACCTTGGCAAGAATCCTCTTGGTAGGTAAGAGAGAAGAAAGAAATTGTTTTCCTCACCAGCTGCATTCTTGCCTGTGTTCACTTCCACAAATAATTTAAGCCAAAGACTACCCTCTTTTTTCCTCCAAGAGAAGCATTTGTTGAAATTCAGTTTGGTAGATGAGTTGAAGGCAAGTGAAATGCTTAAAGAGCACTTCAGCTGTGAATATTGGGTCTCTTTGCCTTGGACCTTTGAACTCACATCTTCCTGAGCTACCAGTGATCCAGATTCTAAACTGAACACTCACTGTTAGAAATGAGATATTGTTTTAAAGAGGAAGCATGTCTGCAGCATTTCATCTGTGTGTCTCTTTAAATGGAGCATTCTTTGTCAGGTTGACTCTCAGGTGCACCTATACTGCACTTTGTCTCATCATGTTTGTTAACATGATAAAAGTGACTTAAGTCCTGCTTGTGCTTCTGGGTTTGGAGAACTGTTTCTGGGGCTATTTGCTGTTGGAAGGCAGGCTATAGATATAATGTACCCCCCTGCTATAAAACTGGGCAGTTACTAATAACACAAATGATTTAAAGCACTAGAGGAATCTACAAGACTTACACACTTCATGTTTGTACCTTTTTAGGACACATTACTGCTGGAAATCCTGATAAACAGGAAAGAAATTCCCAACATTTATTGATAAATGCATAACTTGAGAAGCAAACCTAAGACAGTTAATTTTACAGAATGCAATATTGTTAACTGCCACTAACCTGTGAAGGGTGGAAATGATGGGCTTCCAGAAACATCTGACCACTTTTGCACACTTGAGAGCTTGGAAATATTAGTAAATATAATTGATCTACACAGCTGGGGGTGGTGCTACAATTGTCAATTTATTATGCAAGGGACAAAATATTTGTTCTACATGTAACAGAGGCTTTGAAGAAGGAAAAGGGGTCAAAAGCCATTTAAATAGTAGTGGAAATGAGGGAGGCAAAAGTGCAAAAGGATAGAGAGAAAAAAAAAAAAAGGAGGGGACACTATTTTGATTTTGCTTTACACTAACTGTTTCTCTTACACCAAACTGCTTGTCAGTCTCAAGAACAACATGAACAAGGTTTTCGAAACAAAGGCAACTCATTGAAGTTGCACCTTTTATGGATGAGCATCCATGAACATTCCTCCTGGTGCCCACCATTGCACTGCACACCAGACCCTGTAGGATAGCATTGCCCCAGATATGTCACGGTGAATTAGGACATCAGTGGAGAGTAATGAGTGCTATGAAATCAACATAGGAGAGGACAGAAATAGTCCCCTGATAAAGGCAACGCTCACTTCTCCTATGGCTGAGACTCACTGTCTAGCTGAGACAGCTCACAAAAGTATCAACTCAGAGTCACCTGTAAGGGTAGTTTACATGTAATGGGCAGCTTGGTCTACTCGCAATGAGTCTGAACCCACCAATTTCTTTCATGCAGCAATCAAACATTAATGGGTTTCTGTTTTAACCTGTTCAGAGTAGAGAGAGTGACTGAAAGACATAAAATTGCATTCCATCACAGGGATGCACAGCCAACAAAGTGCTTTCATCTTGCAGTCACTTTTTTGTGGTAAAAGGAAAGTTGGGATCTATAAAACTTCAAATACTTTGCATTCTCCAAACAGGAACTTCCCTGTCAATCTATCACAGATTTCAGCCTCTTGATCTTTTCTTTGTGTCTTGTGATAAGACTTAATGCCAAAAAAACATTTTTCTTAAAGGGCCATCCTATAAAAATAAGAAATGGGGTTTTAGTTCATATCTTAAAATTAGAAATGCATTATTGATAGAATCATTAATTATATATTTTGGATTTATAACCAAGATTTGAAGAAAAGCACAATATTTGAACGTACATAATTGTTATCACAGCATACAATCACTTTTTTTTTTTATTAAGCATAGACCCCATTTCCTACTTGTATGAATATTTTATTCCGAATACATGTTCCAGTTATTTGGCAACATCTTCTATTCCGTTTCAATCCTTATTCTGAAAGAAGGCAACTCAGGTTTAAAGATTTCCTACTGGCATAATCTAGTTCTAAATCAAAATAAATTTGAAGTGCAGTGTCTTTTAAAAAAAACAAACCCAAACTTTCCCAACTGCCTCCTCCATCAAGGCCTCAGACCCCGAGGCTGGTGGAACCACAGGCACTGCAGTCTCTGACCGCATCTTCCTGGCCCTCTGTAAGTCCCAAGGTAGGACCTGCCTTTCTGTGGCTTGCAGAATTGCTGCCAACACAGATCACACACATTGCTGAAGCTTTTTGGGTGGCAGTGGGTTGATCTGTCGTCTTCCAGAGGGCCTGTGACAAAAGGCAGCTCTTGTACATTAAATGCACTGATGTGATGTGAACAACAGTGTATGTCAGGCTTCCTTCAGATGCAATTAGGGTCCTGCATTAAAAGATCTTTGGCTTATTTCTTGTTGACATGGAATAAAATAGATGGTTGATTTCCAGAAACTCACACAATTTCCAAACTAAGGCAAGTACAGCCGAGAAGAGGTGACAACCCATGCTCTAATCTTGTCAATCATTCATCAGTGACAAATACATATAAAACTTTAATTTTCAGAACTAGACCTGAGTTTCCAAGCTTAGTTGATAAAGCATCTTTGAACAGGTGCTAGGATGTTGGACACATGCATTAAAGACCCAGATTCAATACCCCAAGTTACCACATGGGATTTGGGAGAGAAGACCTGATCTTGAGTCCTTCATTGGTATAACAGGGAAGCCACCAGGTGCTGTGCAGCAGTCCCAGCCTGCTCAAAGCAGGGCAGTGGAGCCAAAAGCAGCTAAGCAGTAGTTACCATCAGAAATCAGGTGGTTGTAACCAGCTGCCACACTAAATGACTGAGAGCAAAGAGTCTGATATTCTACTATTATTTTAACTTCTCTAGGTATAACTATATTATTTAACAGAACACCTTTAAAGTTACTGGGACTGAGAAAACAGGATCTTTGATGTCTTTTATGCTTACTTCATTCATAGTAGAGATACTAAAACTCCTGCTTTAGAGACTGAAGACTGCTTCATTACTAAATGTCTATGCATCATGGCCCTTACAAATCTCTATTAAACTGAGGATTAGGCAAGGGCTGGAACAGAAAGACAGTATATTTTCATTCAATCTCCTTTCAAATAATGATGCATGCAACTTCATGTCATTACTCTTTAATGGTCTTAAGCCTATTTAATAGCACAGTAATATTCCAAAAAGGAAAAGGGAATTATTTCCACATTTAATTTTCATTGCAAAAGTGAATGTGGTTCTTTCCATGGCAGATAAGCAGCTAAAGCTGCTTGGTACCTTACTACGATGCCACTGCATTAACCCTGCTACATTACAGCTGAGCTAATGAAACAAAGTAAAATGATTAACTTCAGACTCCCTGGAATGTCAGAAGGTAACTTCTGCCTTGCACCCAGGGACCTCCATAGGGGCAAAGGGGTCTGCAGGTGCTGCCCCTGAGTGAGATCAAATTCAGGCTGTGTGACAGAGCTCTTACCTGCCCCATCCTCCCAGGTCCTGTACCAGGCACAGGGAGCTGGTGAACACTATGGCCCTGCCCTTGGCACCTCTCATGCAGCAAAAGCTGTGTGTTGCCAAGGAATAGCTGACCTACAAAAGCTTTGTTCTTGCCTTACTTACACTGGTGTAACTCTGTGAATGGTGTAGATTTGCTCCTGCTGCACTTCCATAGAAAGCAGTTGGCAATTGGGCTTCCCAGCTCTTGCACCACAAGGGGAAATAACAAGTTTTTTCCTTCTTTAAAAAAAATAATAATCACAATCCCCTAGTTGTCAATCTAGCAGAATGTCCTAGTAGCTACTTTAGCCTTAAAAACCAATCAGATTCAGATGGAGGCTATGCAATTCAGAATGCAAAGGGTATCTGAGTCAAGGTTCAGAATCTTTCTCCCTTTTTCTTTGAATGCAATAGTGTGATTGATTTTTCCCCTCTTGGGGGGTGTTACTATATTCATATTTCAGCTTTAATTAGCCTCTCCAGCATTGTTAGTGCTTCCGCAAGATTCTTTCCTCTAAGTTCTAATTATAGATACTGGATAGATTAGCCAGTGTTTGATGACCTTTTATAGCCAATTGACTTCAGCTTCATATGTACAAAAATCCTGGCTGGGGAAGGAAGAGTTGTATCAGATGACTAAAACCAAGAGAAGCACAGCAGCTCTGCCCCTGTCCTCCTGTGCTGCTACTTTAAATGAGCTCCAAAGAGAAAACTCACATCACCCAAGCTGCAGAAAAGAGCCTACTTATAAACAGAATCCAAGAGAAAATACACAGATATTTATGTAAAGTTCTACTCCTTGACTAAAAAAGTTGACTGTGGACCAAAAAACTAGGGTTATTGGCACTGTAATCTGAAATATTTCAAGATTTCCCTTACCAGGCCTCACTAGTTTTCAAAATCTGAGAGCATTTCATCGACCATCACAGAACTGTTGTTTAAACACTGCCTCAGTCTAGTTTTAGAGACACTCCTGGACAGGGCTCCCAGCTGGTCACAGTGTCACTAGAGAAGGAAAAAAGTGTGTGCAGGGCTACAGGACTTCTGTCCTGGAGAAAATAGTTTGACATCCCACATTTTATAGTCTGAGTCTCTTGGCTGCACCCAGATAGCGAGTTCCTGCTCTATCCTGACGTTTCCAGGAAACTGGTGGACTCAGACATCTCACAGGACTGGATCATCTGCTGGAAAGAGCCCTCAGCAGCATCACAGCTTCTGCCAGTGAGAGAAGTGGTGCTAAAAACATCTCCCTCTCTCTCTCACTTCCTAGGCATTTGTGATATAAGGACTGTCCCAAAGTTTCTTTCATCACCTACCACACAACTAAAGGGTACTGGAATCACAAGGTGATGTTACCACTGCGGATGAGATTTTTTTGTAAGAATCTGAGGACACAAATTACATTGATTTTATCAGCTATGTCATTATAAACTAAGAAAATGCTATTGGGGAAAAAAACCCCAACCTTTGAAGATATTATAATAAAGATTGTACATGTGTACAGAAAAACATAAAACTAGTCAGGGAACTTCATTAGGTTATCATTTTGTGACTGGTTTAATAAAACATAACAGCTCCTCATGCAGGAATAAAATATGATGGGGATTTTTTTTCACGTAACCATTAATTAATGAGGTTGCAACAGTATGAATGATTTACAGTGACATGCTCTGACAGGTTATACATGGTGAGTAATGCCATGTCAGACACTTTAGAATTTATATTGAGATGAATGGCACATTATGTGATGCACATGCTAACAATGAACATCAATATTTAGTCCTCCCAGCAAACCTACTGGTATGATAAATTTGGCCTTAACTCCATACCTATCTGCAGTCTTGCCTATCAGCTGTTTATTTAAAGGAATATTTCCAGAGAAGCCTTATCAAGTGTAGTTACACATCCTCACTGCAATAGTAGCTTTTGGCAAGTACTTTTTCTTCTCCTCAGAGCAGTGAGCTCCACTCACATCACTTCACAAGGCCCTGGAGCCCACAAAGGGCACCCAGGCTTGCAGCAGCCTGGTAAGAGCCCAGGAGCTGCACTGTTACTGTCACATCACCCACAATCCCCTACATACCCTTGCCTCCTCTTGCATCAGAGATGTGCCCTTTCTCTGCCTGGATCCGTTCCCTTGTGACAGAAGAGGACAAGGTTGGTCCCTCTCAGCAAGTCTATAAAAAACCCTCTGAATTTCAAGGGAAGGCAAAAAGACCTCTTTTTGGCTGCCTATTCCTGCTCTCCTCTGCTCCCAGGAGCAGGGAATAGCTCACTGCTTCCGTCAAGTTCCAGCTCTTGCTCAGCAGAGCTGGAGAGAAGATGCCACTATTTCAAACTGTATACACCCAAGTGTGTGCCTGAGGACTTTGAGAAACTATTGTAGTAGCTCTCTTACTTGCTCTTCCCTTACATTGTTTACAGTGCAGGTTATTTTTTGTCAGCAGCTGTGAACGCTGCAATGACCATGCTGTGACTGCTCACAGTGTTTAAATCACACAGAGAGCCTATGATTGCTCATCAATTAGTATTCAGTCTGTTTACTGAACCAAAGGACAAGCTCTTCAGGTATTGCTCTAAGCAAAATCAGATTATATCTTAGTTTCAGAATGCTTTTAAGTGTTACCTTTGAGAATTTGTATCATTTCTGCTTTTTAATAGACACATAACATACAACCGAGCAACTGATCATTTTCAGTGGTAACAGAAACCACTGGCACAGTCCCTGCCCTCTGTTCCCCAGCCATCCTCAAGAAACGTGGAAGGCAGAAGAGATTTGATTCTTATTATTCAGACTATCACTCTGCCTGTAAGAAGAGGAAGAAGTGCAAGCTCATCCATTCCTGTCCCGCCTTGTACCTGTAGGTATGGTCTCCTTGCAGCTCTACTGGCAGTAATTCATGGCACCCCTACTCAGTCTAAGAAGCTCCCCAAAATAAAGGTATGGGGTACTGCCTGTTCTCAAAAATACATGTTACAATGATAAATATTATTTTATTTCAAATCCCACACTAAGTACAGATTTACCAAGATGTTTTCCTTGTTTAAACATAACAGTAGTGGTGAAACTGCAACTAGGTATCTACTTGAGTAGGGTAGCAATGAGCTAGCAGAGGATAAACCTACATTGCCAGAGAAATTTTCTCATTCTGAATAGCCTCTTTGCAATTCAGTCACACCTATGTGAGCAACATTTCTGTATTTATCCACCACTAATCCATAATTCTTTATGAACTGAACTCTCATTAAATTTAGTCATCCCTGTTGTCATATGAATAAAAGAAAGACTTGTTCCACGCATGTGCATAAAGCCAATGTTTATTTATTCGCATCACGTTCTGAACTATTTCATATTTGTCAGCTAACAGAAAAGCTGTCAACCTGCCATTCAAGTGGATGCTGTGGTGTACCCTACTCTTTCAAAGATATTTCTGAATGTAAATGAAGAGATGTTTGGCATACATTGAGCCAACACAGATGTATTAAACTTCTCCTCTCTCTCCTGGCACTGACATTTTTCTGTAAAATTTCCGCCTGACACAACCAACAGCTATCACACATGATGTTGTATTGCCCTGGAAGATTAAGGAGACCAATCTATTTTGTCCATCCCAAGAAAAAAACAGAAGACTGCTGGGCTACAGTGTATGTTTGTGGGGAGAAAAATATGAAAAGCTCTTCAATACAGAGGACAGCAGCACGCTGGTACCCTCAACCAGTAGCAAAAGCCAGATTCAAAGAGGAAACAAGCAGAAATTTATTAACTTCCAAGCATCATGAATATTTGGAATCACGTACAGAAGGAAGGAAGGGATTTTCCATCTCTTAATGCCTTCACATCAAAATCTGCAGCTTTGCAGTGTTGTTTCCTGCCCCCCAAGACCCTTTCATCCTGTGATACATTCCTGATGATCCTATTCTCAGAGACTGGGCTCCAAACCTTACTGCTTTGTATGGACTGAACCGATCCTGAAAAGAATTCTTTGAAAACTACTATTAGCATGATGTATGGCCTAATTTTGGTTGCTATAGTATTTAGAGTCAGACTTATGACTTAGGAAAAAATCTCCCACTCACTTGAAATGTGGGGAAAGGTTTTGGTACTGTAAGAGAAGGCTTTCTGGTTGAAAAGTCATATTTTAAAGTTTACAGCTCCTGCTTCTGGCTCAGCACTGCTACAGCAGCGAGGAGAGGAGAGGCAGCCTGGCAGGGCTGCACTGAGCTCCGAGGCCACTCCAGAGTGCTGGGCTAGCTGCTTTATAGGACAAATCCAGCAGCAGTTTATTACCATAAGTACCAGGCTGCCATTTGAGTTTTTACTGTGGTTTTAAAAGCAGCACGTTTTTGTTAAGATAAAAATGACTATGAGAAATCAAGTGCGTTTTAACACAGGCAGTGAGATGTAATGCAAGAACACTGTGCAGGCCTTTATGGCTGGCAATAGGCACCACTCCTATCAGCCTTTTCTGTTGCATTCCATCAAGTTTAATGTCCATAACCTTGGTGGCAGCACCTCATCTCACATTCTCTGGCCTTGGGGCCATATAAACAAATAAATCAAACTAAAGCCAAATCCCAAAGCAAGACAGCAGAATCTCCTTTTCCTCTCTTCTCTCTCTATATATATCTGTTCACATGACAGGGGTCCTCAAAGCACTACTGTATATACACATCATACTCTATATGAAAAGCAATACTCATTTTACAAATGAGTAGAGGACAGTTGAATTTAAAACCTTCCTGCAGTTCTGAATGCTTCAGCTTATGCATTTCAGCAGGATTTTACATGTGCTAAGCATCAGTTACAGAAGCAGCTTATACTTGTACCTACCTTCACCAGTGTTCAAACAGACCTTTAGAAGTCATGAACTAGGCTCTCTAGAATTAGGAAATGGCTTTAAAACATGATTTTCAAGGCAGGCAAAATGTCCTATGATTATTAACGTACCTTAGACAAGTCCAACCAAGCAAATCAGAAAAACCTGACCATTGCTTAGGTGTGTGTCTAATTCTTTTACACACAATCACAACTCTTCGGAGTGAGAAGGCACGTGGAATAGTCATTTAGTTCAGCTTCACTACCTTTCAGGTAACTCTTTCAGCTGAGGAAAAGAATCTGTTTTAAAGAACATACCTACTTATAACAGATACAAAACCAGCTAACATGCTTAGTGTTGCTTCTGCAGATTTTCACCATCCTGAAGCAGGAGGTGTCTGTGGCTTACATAATCATATGGTTGATGAATTTTAGTTAAACTAATCTCTGGTACTGTTCTCTCTCCCAGCAGCTTTAGCAGTGCCCACTCCCATTACTCCACCAAAAAGTCAGTTTCTGACTGCAAAGCAGATGCTTGACTATTCCACAGAGACCAGAAATGCCCTGCTCAGTGCAGTTCCAGGGCTGCTAGTCAACTTTTAATTTCCTGTCACTGACTGTCTCTTGTCATTGAACCTTAAACACATGAAACTCTGAGTTCACACATAGCAGACAACCTGCATCCTAAGATATTCATGCCCTTTTCCACTAGCTACTAGAATCTTTGGCCAACCATAGCCTTCACATGATCTCAAAATGACACTTTTTGTAACTCTACCTTTCTCACACTCTCTCCCTCCTCTCTGAATGCCAGCCTGCTCTGCTGCAAGCAAATCATCACTTCCATAAGTGTTTCACAGGCAGCTGGTGCAACCTCACAGTGCCTCTGACTCCAGCAGTACTGGCAATGCAGCATCCCTGGTGACAGCACTGCATTTCAAATTCCTGAACTCTGGCATGAACCCACATTTGCACTAAGCACCCAAAACCCACACACAATACAGAATATGTTCTTTTTTGAAGGGGACAGGGAGGGGTCGGCAGTAATCATAATTTTTTTTTGTTTTCTTCTGAAGGGGAAAAAAAGGTAATTTGCTGATTTTCAGTGAAATCTTTACATCTTTCCTTCAGAAACGCACAACTCATTATCCAGAAGAGTCTGTACTGACAGACTGGATACTAAAAGGCTCTAGCCTTAAAGAGTTTTTTATTTACTTTTTTCTCTCTTGTTTTACTTCAAAAGTTTTCCCAGTAGTTCTAATCTGTAGTAGAATATTAAGCTGTATCTCCTGTAGCTCTGTTGGTCACAGTAACTGATAAGATTTGGTTCCCACTGTTCCTAAAAGGTGGACAAGAGGCTTCACCTCACCAGGGTGTACATGACCTTTCCAAAGCCATGGCCTGGTAGGAATTGTGTTGATTGCTCCAACCTGTCAATGAACAAGAGCTGCAAAACCAGCAGGAGAACAAGTTCTGATGCCTGTAGTTAAATAACAGCACCTCAGGAGAGCACACTTATGAAATATCTGAAGGGCTGAAAGGTCACTCTCAATGAATCTCCCCTTTCTCGGGAGCAAGAACTGGCACTTCCCAGCCACTCCTCTGGCTGGGGGAGGTTGTACCACAGTGGCCTGGATCTGAAGGTGTTCAGGCCACTTTAGAAGAGAAAATATTTTCATAGATATGAGCTTTTTTCCACAATTTATTATACTTACAGCAACACTAAATATCTGGTAGAAATTAATAAAACACAAGGGCTGGAACCTCTTTT
This sequence comes from Anabacerthia variegaticeps, assembly GCA_035583185.1. Taxonomy (NCBI): domain Eukaryota; kingdom Metazoa; phylum Chordata; class Aves; order Passeriformes; family Furnariidae; genus Anabacerthia; species Anabacerthia variegaticeps. The sequence continues at coordinate 7,705,924 of JAWWEW010000033.1, read as the reverse complement.
CACACAATTTCCCAGAGGTCTCCAGGTCTCCTTTCCAGGGCCAAGGGTTCCCAAACACCACCCACAGCTATTACAGTTTTGTCCCCTCAAACATCTCACACTTGGAGTTTGCAAACCTTCCAAAACTTAGCACAACATGCTAGGAATCAGGGCATTCTTTCAAAGGTTTAACCAAGATGGCTTGTACAGTCACAGAGCTCTCTTCACACCTCACAGCACCAGCCTGACCTTGACAGCCCCGAGCACCTGCCTAACTCACTTTGCTGCTAACTCCTGCCAACCCTCAGCAGCTCCAGGATGGATCCATGGGTGCTCCATGCACCAAGTGCCTTGGAGCAGAACCTGACCTTCAGGAAAAATGTAAGAAAGCCAAAGTCCCCAGCTGATGTCATCTGTTGTGCCCTAAACCCAAACAGCAGGTGGGTGAGCCCAGGAATGTAAAAAGCTTTTGCATGTTTCTGGGACACCACAGTGAAGATTCTGACCGTGGCCTGCACACAGAGACCCTTGCTCTTGAGCAGAGCTTTAGCTTACCTGCCCTGCCGGCTGGCTCAGCAACTCTCCACACACCCCAGGGGCCATGGCATGAGTCCTCCTGCCTTTGCCTCCTGCTTTATGTTTTCTCCTGTTTTTCTTGCTGCTCTTCCGCTGCTTTGAGGTGCCTCCTGCAGCTGTTCAAATGAGAGATGAAAACAAAATTGAGATGATGTCTCTGTTTATACACTTTCTACTCTTTGGATACTTCAACTTGCTTTAAGAAAAGGCCCATTTAGTGCTTCCTGTACTTAGTCGAAGTGAAGGGACCCAGTGTGGATATCAGCATCTAAGTCTGGTGTGATGCTTTCTAAACTGTAGCCATCCATCAGCACAACAAGAAGCACATCCAAGACCTAAACAGTATTTTTCCCATGAGCTGTTTTGTTGCCAGCTTGAAGAGCAAGCATGTCAAAAGTACATCTTTTACTACAAGCAACATGAGCTTGAAGTAACTCAAATCAAATGTTTTACTTTTTAATTTTTTTTATTTCTTCAAATCTGCCATCTCTTGACCCCTTGTTTAAAAGCTTCCCTCCCTTGTTTAGAAGCTTTTCTAATCCAGAATGGCAAAAGAAACAGAATGCTGTAAAGTGCACTCAGTGAAGTCTGACTGGGTAATTTGGCAATAGCCTTACAATAACTGTTTTTCCAAACCCATTAGTACACTTTCTCAATGTTCCAGTTAGTACATAAAAAATAAAGCTTAAACTGTACAACTTCTATAAAACCCTAGAGCTGGCAATGCACTCTTTGGCACAACCACACATTTTAAAAATGGGGTTTTTATCACAGTATTTCATTTCCAGTCAATCGAGGTCTGCATTCATAGATCATTTTGCACATACATTACTCAGCGACTGCTCTTTTTATCTCTAGTCTGGTAAATATTTTTGCCTTGTGCAAAGGATATATGGGCAACACAGCCAAGATGAATTCTTGCATTAGTCTTGCAGCTGAGGTGACAGTGACATACAGCGAGATATTAGAGCACTATGGTATCAGAAAGGTACAGTAAGCCTGAGTAAAGGATGTAGCCCAGAGTTTTATAGCCTCAGCCCCAGGAAAACAAAGATAAAAGGTACATTTCCACTGTAACATATAGCCAAGTTTAGCCATTCAGAATAATATACCACATCAATTAAATTTAACCTATCGATTCATCATCTTCCTGGAGCTGGCCCAGGTGCCCTCAGTGACAGCCTGGCCTATTCCCTGCAGTGCACTGGGGATCAATAAGGAGGTGGTACAAGGTACTAGATGGTGCCTTTGTGTCTAGCTAAGAAATAAAACATATGTAACTTAGAGTTATTAAACTGTTTTACTGCTTCTAAATAGACATAAGTATTATAGAATGTAATCCAGTCGCAGAGAAGTTTGGCTCTTCAAAGTGCCCAAAGACTGCTGTGCTTTCCTAATGGGAAGCAGGATATTGGTCCCAGCAAGCTCCCAGTTACTGGGAGTAGGCTGGTGTCAGCTTTATGGCCAAACCAGCAGCAGCTCCAGAGCAGGGCATAACTTCAGTCATTTTTCTGTACAGGCATTAATCCAGACTCAGTGAAATCAGGCATATTTAGAGTTTAGGTTAAGTCATTCTTTCTTCCTCCCACCAGAGTTGCACACACAGCTTTGATACATCCAGCCATATCAGCATTCAAAGCCACATCAGTTTAGCAAACAGTACTAAGATTTTTAAACAGCTAATGTATTCTTGGCATGGCCAGAACTACTTTAATTCAAATTTGCCTTATATTGAGTTCTCTCAGCTCAGCAAAAAAGGCAGTTTAATGTGCAATTAAGGCTCTCCCCACAAGTTGTTTTACCTGCTATGTAAACTGTTAGTATGATATCAAAAATCATAAATGAGCAGAACTAACACAATGGAGAGGCAGTTTAAGGTGATGAAGAAGCAGAACGTTTATGCAAAGTATAGGCTGCATCCAAGCCTTAGAGTCACCTTGAGGACTGTGGAAACACCAAGCAGCACAATTAACATCATATTTGTCAATTTGCTAAAATGATACAGAGGGTCAAGACATAGAGCTTTAGCAGAGTGACTATTGAAATCCCTTCATCAGTGACCTGTACTATCCTGTCCTTATTTGTAACTTTATAGGAGGTGTCATAGTTGTATATATAAATAACAAAGAAACACTCTTGTGATGGTAAGTAATCCATACAAATTCTATCAGAGTAATAAACACTCTCAGAATTTTATCCTCAGGGCTCCAGATAACCTCATCGAGGGAGTAATTCAATAACTCCATCAGTCAAGACCCAGAAAGGGGGGTGGTAACTGGGTTTGGAAGTAATGCTAATGAAACTCTACAGATGCAGCTTCTCAAATGGAATTAATTTGATGAGAATGGAACACAGAGAATCATTTCAGGCTCATTTTTTTGACATCTTTCAGAGTTAAAATACTTCCAAATTGATATGCTTGAAACCCTAGCAACTGCCTCAATTTTCTAATGTAATATCTTTGTGGATAGAATCCTGGAAGACAAAAATTTATTGGCGCAAGGCAGTATTATTTAATCTAACTTGGTCTGCAGGCTCAAAACACTTAATCTAAATTCCTATGGAATTAACCATATTTACTATTGCTATGACTGAATTTTAATAACCTGAAATTAAAGCTGGGACAGTTGGAAGAGGGACACATGAAAACTGAGCTACTCTTTTTTTGCTTTCAAACACTTGCAACATCTTAATTTTTAACACAGGGAAGGACCTCCAGGACACGGCAGGAATCAGTGTGGTGGGTGCTCTACAAAACACAATGAAGTAAAAAATACTCTTTTTTTTCTTCCAAATAAATTTCAATTAAAACATGAAGGGAAAAAAAAAAAAAAAGACCACACTGAGGCATAAAGAAACAGCACTGCTTTATGAAAGTTTAGTGGTTTAATGCAAAGTGTCTCAATATTTTTTCCAGCAGAAATATTTTGAAGCATTTTAGTCATGATGGTGTGATGGGCTTCTGTGGAAGTGGCAACATGGAAAGTTTTCAAATAGGTATCTCACAGAACTCACTGGGAAAATGGACTGAGGCAAGGATCTCTTAGAAGAGAATGAGACATGCTGGAAGGACAGCCTGGGTCAGCATCCAGTGTTTGATGGAAGTGAGGAAAGAAAGTCAAGGAAGAGCTGGATCCTGTGGGAAGGTAATTTCTCACTTACTGCTACAGAAAACTCAGGCTTCTAAAGTGAGAGGCTCTGAATCTCCACACTGACTAACACCATCAAACATAACCACTATGAAAAGCACCATCCCATTTGGATTTCTTATTGATTGGGGTTCTGCTGTGAATGGGATTATTTTCTTCTTTGACCTCAGTTCAGGGAACCATTTAGAAGCTTTTCAAAATCTGCTTTACTATTATTCAGAGACAGATTTGAATTTATTGAACAGGAACTGTTTTCACAAATGCTTTTTATCTCTTTTTATCTGGAGTTTTTTTTTTTTTTTTGCTTTCCATCTTGTTTTTTGGTCTCTCCCTCCTGTCCCAAGGTGGGTGTGAACCTCAGGCTGCCTGAGTAGCTTGTAAATGTTAAACAAAACACATCAGCTTGCCATGTATGTCTCAGTAGAAAGTCAATATTCAATCCAGGAGCAATCAAGTACCCAAGAACAGAGGCTATATAGAAAAAGGCTGTAAAAAATGTAATAGCAGTGCCTGAAAGTGGTTTCAGTAAAGGTTCTCTGGTAAACCTGCAGTTGAAACCAACTTTATCTAAGAAATTACAAAGGCTTTGATCAGCCTGAACTGAATTTTGGTATTACAGAGCAAATATGTAGCTAAGTGTAATTTTGAGCCATGCAGAGCACAAGTACCCTCCAGCAAGTTTACTGAAATTCTAGTAATAAAGATTTAGTGTAACTTTTGCAATTCTAAATCTTTGATGTGCTAAGAATTTTAGCTAATCCGCTTCTCAATATCTTTATTGCTTCTATAAATGAAAATAGTGAGAAAAATATTGGTTTTCTAGCAGCACAGCTTTGAAAATCTTTACTTAATAAACAAACTCATTTCACATGTATCACTGAACATGCACTGCATGACAATTTTTTTTTATCATTACCAATCTCAAGAAGTGTCAATGTGTCAATGAAGAAACATCTAAAGTGAAGAAAAATTAATAAATTACCTTTCCACCCCTCCAGAATGACTAAAAAATATAGTAGTTAGCCCAGCAAAGATTTTAACCTTCATTCTATGAAAGTAGAAGTGTTTTCTTCTTGTGAAAAATCCACAGAAATAAAATAACTAAAAATTTCACAGACTTAATAAATTTGTATAAAAATGAAGAGTCCAGATAAATGCTTTCACCCTTAAATAAGAAACATTTCTGAATCCGGGAATTGGATTGTTACTGTCAATGCTTACAATGGTGAGATGCAGAATGGACAGGAAATTGGTTCCGAGCATACCCAGTTCTTGCCCCTGCAGGATTCAAGCACCCGAGTGCTCAGGTACATGCCGAGGTACGAGGAAGTGATTTCGTTTCTATTGAACAGCATTTGGTTTCTTCAAAGGAAATGGCCAAACTAATTCTACCATAATGTATTCCATAATTCAGAATTCTTAGAACACTTCCTCAGTCATGCAGTGCTCCAGGCAAAATGGTGGGGAAAAGAAAAGGAGGAACTGAAAGAACAAAAATCATTATGAAGGACTAGGATTTCCTGTAAGGTCTACAAAAGATTTTCCAACAGACTAGAGCCTAGCAAGGTAATGATTTCCAATACATCTAACTTAAGGGCCACATCTGCTTGTTATTTGCAGCATTTGGACAGAAACACTGGGAAAAAATATTTCTAAAATAACATGTAATGTGTAAACTACAGAGTAGAAACATTTCAGACAACAAAATTCATAACAAGGAAACGCAAATTCCTCATTCTTTCAGAATATGTAAATATTTTACCCTGAGAAAAAAAAAACAAACACGTTTCAGTGCTCATAATCACAAAGGGTATTTATGCCCTGAATGCTCAGCTGGTTCAGGAATAGACATGTCAACAGACATGCCAGTTCAAAAGTAATTTCAAGAAATTAGTAAGAAGAGTAGTTATCATGGAAACAACATTACTTGACAACAGGTATCATGGAAACACCTATCAGCCCCAAACAAAGCCACAACAAAAGAACAATTTAAGCATCTTAAATTAGGACCTACGAGCAGCCACAGGCTCCAAATCATCTACAGATCATGATTATCTGTGCCAGAATTACACAGCCGTCTTGCACACAAGCATAACCATTCCGCAACTCATGATTTTTTAAAGTCAAACTTCTGTCTCGGCATCAGAATTTAATCTCTCTTATTTATGGTTCTCCCAAGTCCCCAGACAACTAGGTCACAATGGAAAGAGGGAGGCATCGACAAGAGGTTGATGTCTCTTCCCCTGCAGCAGCACATGGGGCACTCCTCCTCCCTGGCACGCTGGTGTCAGCCTGGCACCGCAAGGTCCTGCTGATTTGTAGCACCGGGGGATTGCAGAAGCCTCAGGCAATTGTCAGAAGCCTTGACTTCCTACTAGAGCTCACTGAATTATTTCCAGATTTACTACTACGGCAAACAGCTGCCAAGTAATCTCAGTGCCCACAGCCCAGAGAGGCAGAGAGGAGTAAATTAAGTTTAGAAGAGATGCAAAGTCTGTGTCTTGCTAGCCAAGACGTTACCACCACAAACACAGGCTGATTCACTATCCAGTGACCAAGTTCCATCTTTTCAGTAGCAAACTGATGCAGACCTTTCTAGGGGACGCAGAGGAAGGACCACTCCACAAGAGGCGTGAGGTGAAATGGCCATTTATTGTAATGGAAACAGGGTATTTATAGGCTGGCTCAGAAGGTTCTAGAAACAGGGCGTGGTTAGGGGCGTGTCCCGAAAGGATGCACCAATCACGGTAAAGGAGGGCAGGGCTACAACCATATAAGGGAGAAAGGGGG